>JAOXXN010000150.1:3071100-3081658 GCA_026770055.1 Myrmophylax atrothorax
GAGATGCCAATCAAAGGTTATGCCCAAGGAAAATCAGATTTTGCACTGCCTGCCCCACATGGAAGGCCTGGAAAGCAGAACCCACCTGCTGCAGCGGAGCACATGGACTGATGTATGAGCATGACAGGCTACAAATAAACCTTATCAACAGCCAGAAGCCCAAAATACACCCAACTGCAAGAAGCTACACATGGCACCTGCATCAGTGAAGGGGCATAATCTGTGTCCCCGTAGAGCAAATAACCAGGAGACACCCACACCTTGGGAAAAGTGATCAGTACCAGGAGTTTCTGAATCACCCTTGTGTTTGGCTCCCATGGGGAATTGCTTTCCACTGCTCTTCCATGACAGAGAAGTTGATGTTTTTACTTTCAAGAATTACAGGAGAATTTCAGACACTCTCTTCATTCAGGTTTCAACACTGAGCTCTGTTGCAAAGGGGAGACACTCCTGAGGACCCTCAAATTAGACACCCAAAAGAGAGGCAGGAGGGATCAGTCCAGTACCCAACAAAGGGCTGATGCTTGACCCAAACAACATGATGTGAGCAGCAAGAACTCCTCTTCATCGAGAGGGATGCAGAGACACACCAGCAGCAGCAGTGCACAGAAAGTTCTGTGTGATTTTAAAGCAGCCCTGATGAATGGGCCATAGATTGTCTCAAAATTCTCATTCAGAGCAGCAGAAAGTTTATTTTTACAAATCACAGAACACAAAATTACACGATGAACAGCATAAATAGCAACTGTGCGAGAGCCGAACATCTATAGCTAAAATTAAACATGTTCCAAACAAATTAAACAAATTGCTTTAGAGTAGTCAACCCATTTAAGCTGATTACACTAATGAGGATCTACTCTTCTCTTAATTTTCAAATCAGAATAAAATCCTGGCTGAATGAGAAGCTTTGTGATCAACATCGACTGGGCCAAGATCTCAGCTTTTAACCTCTTCAAACACACCTCATGTAAAGCTACCTGAGCACGCTGGTTAACGGGTCATGTCTGTGAGCTGGGACTAGCAAAGCTCGTTTTGACCTTCAGATTTTGGAATAATCTGCTTCAAAACCAGAAAGGGGGTAGAAAAGTTGCGATCAGTTTGTTACTGAGAATAGAGCTCTTAGAATCACAGAATGGTTTGGGTTGGAAGGGACCTTAAAAATCATCTCATTCCAATGCCCTGCAACGGGCAGAGACACCTTCCCCTGGACCAGGTTGCTCCAAGCCCCATCCAACCTGGCCTTGAACACTTTCAGGGATGGGGAAGCCACAAGAAGGTATTGGGTCAACACCTTCTTCCCTGATGACAGCAGAGTAAGCCGAGCTTTTAATGAGAAGAGGTGAAAAGTCAGCACAATGCTGAGTCGTGAGGAGACAGAGCTACTGCCACCTCCAAGGAGGTCCACGAGGACCTCAAGACTCCAGCCTCACTCCAGCATATTTGGTGCCTTTTCTCAGGACATGCAGGATGGATTTAATCCCTGCTGTGTTTTGAGTAGCTTGTTGGTATTTGAATCAACCCAAGAAAAAAGGTATGGAAAAAGGAATAGAAGAAAAACTGCCACGGGAAGGACAGAAGGAAGAACATATTTGTTCTTGCTGCTGGTAAAAATCCAAACTATTTGATTTTTACTTCACTTGCAGAAAAACAAATTTCAGGATGGCTGTGTTATTAGAATGGGGTGGCATTTCATCCTCCTTGGGTGGTACAAGCTGGTTTCCTGACATCATGGCTTGACTCTACCAAACAACTCCTCACATCCACAAAGAAAGAAGCAGTTGCAGAGGGGGCACCAAGAGGGCATTCACATTTGTATTCATAAAGATAATAAAAGATTTGGAGGAGAAACAGCCCTACTGGAAAGGCTGAATGCAGGAAAACTTCCAAAATCTGGGAAATTTACCCAGGAACACCCATCCACAGGCAGTTTTTTAAGCTGCAATGACTAAACTAGTCAAGTGAAATCGTTTCAATTCTTGACAAATACAAAAGAATAAAGCAAGACACAATAAACTGCTTTTTTGGCAAGTTTCAGGAGACTGAATTCACATTTCTAGGGCTCAGAGGAAATGGCTTCACTTGAATCTCCACATTCCTGTTGGATTTTATATCAATATAACCTTTGCAACAACCTCTTGCTCCAGTGATTATGGCAGGTGGGTAGTAGAAAATCTTAGAAGAAGGATAAAACCAGTATATAATTTTATAAAAGTTATTTTAAACTATCCCAAAACATTCTAGCTTAAGTTCCAGCTTAATTATCTATCTTTTCCCACATACTCACAATACAAAGACAAAGGCAGAAGAAAATCACTGCACAGGTTGCCCAGGGCAGTGGTGGAGACACTCAACAACATCCCCAGAGGGACTGAAAAGCTGTGTGGATGTGGCACTTGGGGACAGGGTTGAGTGGTGGCCTTGGCAGTGCTGAGGGAATGGTCGAGGATCTCGGAGGGCTTTCCCAACCTCAGTGATCCTGTGATTCTGCTCCCATTCAGGTCCCTGGGCTGGGGGAGCTCTGCTGGGCAGTTCAAAGCCAGACCACGTCAAACCAACCAAAACAAAGAAACAAATTACCCTCCCAAAAACCTCCAAAATCCCAAAGACAAATTTTTTCCCAGTCTGTTTTCTGTGGCTGTGCAATTCCTGTATTGGGTCAGCTCTACCTGCTGAGGGAGTTAAGAGGCAGGTTTTGGCCACTTCATTTTAACAAGGTAACAGAGAAGTTGAGATGAAATCACGGAGTTATTTTCTTTCCTTTAAGAACAATGTCATAGATTCATGGAATATCCTGAGCTGGAAAGAACCCAAAAGGATCATTAAATCCAACTCCTGGCCCTGCACAGAACACCCCAACAATCCCACCCCTGTGTTGTCCAAATGCTCCTGGAGCTCTGGCAGCCTTGGTGCTGTGCCCACTGCCCTGGGGAGCCTCTTCAGTGCCCAACCACCCTCTGGGGGAAGAACCTTTCCCTAACAGCCAGTCTAAACCTGCCCTGACGCAGCTTGGGAGCATCGAATTCCCTTTAACACTCCTCACTTTCCTATCACCTTCCAAATCACACAAGACTAAAGACAGAAGGGGCAGAGCTCACCTATCTTTGATTAAATACCTTCACTTCCCAGAGGAAAAGGCTACAAAAAGGACATCACACATCAGCTCTTTGCTGGGAATCAAGCATTTTGAGATCTGCAGTTACTGCACCAACCTAACCCTCCTCTGACACAGCTCCAGCCATTCCCTCAGGTCCTGTCCTTGGTCACAGAGAGCAGAGATCAGTGCTGCTCCCTGGGAGGAAGATGGGCACATTATGCATATTAATTACATCACAGGGATAAGATTCAGAAAAATCAACACCAGAAGTTCTTGGTTTTGAGAGTGCTCAGCTGCACCCAAATTCAACTCCAGAAGCAGTGCCAAAGCAGAGGCTCCCTCTTGGCAGGTGAAAAGTGCTAAGAAAGCAGCAATAAAAGGCTTGGGCTGAACTCCTGCTGTGCTGCCCAGAGAACCATCCTGAGTTGATCACACCATGTCACAAGCAGCTTCTGCCCTTCCTCAGCTCATTCCCATTGGAGACTGTGGGCTGGAGGTAGAGCTTTGACAGGCTCCTCCTTCCTCCCTGTCCACACGCCACAAATCCACAGCAGGAGTTAAGTGATGCTTTAAGGTCCCCGGGTGCCAGTCAGGATGTGACACAAGGGGGTGACACTGCTAAGGGATCTGGCAGCCTGGATCACACAGCTCAGCTCCAACCACACCTCTGTGCAGTGACCACAACAGCCATTCTAGCCAGGGTGGCACAGCAGCATAAGGCAAAACTGGCACGTCCAGGCAGGATTTGGCATTGATCTAACAGCATTTGGGTCTGGGATGACATCAGATGGGTCCAGCTCAGTGGGATAAAGCAGCAGTGGCCTCAGACACGGAATCTCTGGGTGCTCAGATTAAGATGATGCTCTCAGGCAGCTGGAGGCCAGCTTCACACCACACCCTGGTGGGACAATCTGATGGCCCTTTTGGCATCACAGCCCTGTGTGCCACCCTCCAGGTGTGTTGGGATCTGCCTGCAGAGACGTGGGGGCAGCTCGGCCCCACAACACTCGTGCTGGTCCCACCGGGAGGGTGGACATTTGCTCCTGCAGCAGCATCAAACTGGTAAGTGATGGATGCTGAGAGTCAAACGCACATAACCCCCCCCCCCAAGAAGCCAAGAGATGGGCATTCATCAGTCCCGTAACTGCTGTAGGTTTGGAGGGAAAAAGGGATTTTTCAGATGAGTGGGAAAGTGTTACCCACAAGGTCCTTCCAGCCTGAGGGAAAACCTCCCACTCCCTCTTATCACAGGAGAACCTGCTGCCAAACAGAAGTTCAGAGGCACTAAACCAGATCCCACCTCCAGATATCATCTCTGTTTCACCTTAAGAGAGCCGAGCATGACAGGGTAGGAATGGAATTATAATGGAAAAATTGCCATTTTCAGACAGAAAAATTATTACAAAACTGCAGAACTCCCCCCTGATCCATCACAGACTCAGGGGAGAGTCTGTGGCTTATCTTTAACCAACGGGAGGAGGTTATTCCACAGGAGGCAGGGCACAGCCCTGAAATGCAAACTCCAAACCACAGAACAGCTGGTCTGGGAGGTGGGCAGCCCTCGGACCGGGACTTCACTTGCGTCAAACCTCGCTGGCACAGCTCAATGTTTCACCTTAAAAACCTTTGGCACGTGTAGGATGCCTCCGCTGCTTTGGAAGGGATCCCACTAAATCACGCACCCACCTTCCAAAAGGGAATCAGCTTTGTTTGGATTGAGGCAGCTCAACACCTGCCACAGCAGTCCCCTCGAAAATGGGTCGGATTTTATAGCTCTAGACCTCAATTAGTTTCCAAGTGCAGCATCCTGATGGCTTGAAAAATGTTCATAGAAAGGGTAGGAAAGGGGGACAAGCAGAACAGCAAGGCCCACGGTTCCTACAGCCTTATTAATGACGCTGGCCCTAATTGCCAAATTGGGTTCTTCATTTAATGTAAATAAAAGTTCCAAAGTTTATCTTCAAACATCACGGATCATGTGGACTCCTCAGCTCTGGAAGTGTTCAAGGCCAGGCTGGACGGGGCTTGGAGCAAATGCACTAGTGGAAGGTCTCCCTTTCCATGGCAGGGGGGTGGAATGAGATGGGCTTTCAGGTCCCCCCCAGTGCAACCCATGTGGGGCTCTCTGATCTTCACCTCCCCACTCCAACGGCTGAGACACTCCAATTCCCAAGCACATCCCAGGCTGCCAGCCAGCAGGAGGTATTTCAGCTCAGGGTTTGCTAGAAAGCACCAGAAGCAGCACAGAGACCTTAATGATTAATTGTCCCTCTCCTTGAGCCCGGCTGGACCCGCAGAGCTTTGCACCAGTGGCACATCCCACAACCTGCTCTCTGGACATCACTGACTACGAGGAGGACCCAACAAGCCATCTGGGATGACTCAGATGAGTCCAACTGCTACAGGTTTATGGCCATGTCAGGCTTCAAGGAAAAGTGCCTGCAGGAAAAGTGCCTCTGGGGTTTGATTTGTGATCCCTGCCACGAATACCGGAAGAGTAAGAGATGCAGGAGGACTTTTCAGAATATAAAAAGGAAACTGCCCTAATCCCATATTCAAATATTAATGGCCTTGCTTTAAAAGCATCTGATAACTTCCAATTGACAAAACCTAAATTTAGCCCAAGGAAGTCAAAACTTCTGATGCTGAGATGCTGAAATGTGCACATTCAGGAAGCCCTTCCTAGCAAGGGAACTGCCACGTGACAAAAAAAAGCCAAATATTTTTAGATAATAAAACATTATTCTCAGGAGATCAACAGCAAGCCAGCTCTGAAAGCAGCAGGCTCTAACCAGGCACCTTACAGTAATCCAGAACATTTCATCCTGCAATTCAAAAGCTCCTAAGTTCAAGATTCCTCAAGTTCAAGCTCCTTGGACTACACTACCCTAACTTTACAATGAAGCTGCTGATCACCATTCCTTTAGGTGCAGCTCAGCATGAGTGCCCCTCCTTTTTGCCCAAAAATGCCATTTTCAGGTGAGTGAAAGGGTATCTCTGTGTTGAGCACCTCCAGCTATCGCCAAGGGCACGTTTCTGGGCAGGATTTGGGAATGGAGAAGAGTTTTCCTCACCAGTAGAAAATTAATCCAACAACTCCAAACCTTTGGGTCTATCTCAGGGATCTGAGTGAGGGAATGATGGACACGAGATGTGGCCCAAAGGTGCTATTTGTTTTCCTTGCAAAAGGATATCAGTTTTGTATGACCTTGCACAGATGAGTCACTTATTAAATGCTTATAAGTCACTGAACACTTGGATTCTAAAATATTTCCAGTATTTCAAAGGAGGCTGCAGTGCTCCTCTGGAGTGCTGGAATGTGACAGGTATGAACAAACCTTTCCACACAACGAAACAGGACACAAAAGCACCTCAGGTGATGACCATGTGGTGCTCCACACCAGTCCAAACCCACTTTGGGGTGCAGAGTGGCAATCCCTGAAAGTGCCCAAGGCCAGGCTGGACAGGGCTTGGAGCAACCTGATCTAGTGGAAGGTGTCTCTGCCCATGGCAGGGGGTGGAACAAGATGAGCTTTAGGATCCCTTCCAACCCAATCCAGCCTGTGATTTTATGATCATCCCCATTCAGAAGCTCCATCCTCCCCCAAATCAGCACCCAGCTGAGGGGTGACCTGGCTCAGCTCCTGGTCACAGCAATGTTTCCATCAAGGTGGCAAATATGAGAGGGTTTTCTGAAGATCAAAGCCATCATGGCCACAGCTAATGGGTATGTTCACACTCCTTAATTAAAGAGGGGTGTACACCTCTGGCACTATCCCTGCCTCACGTGGCATTGAGTTCCTCCAGCTCCCTCAGGGAAGAGCACTGGGCACAGTGAGCTCCCTGTGAAATCACCAGTGTTGGCAGAGTGCTCCACCACGGCGACTTGTTTACACCCATCCTATAATGAGCCTTACCAAAATGACCCCTAATTGCCACATGAATGACAGCATTGTGCAACCAGCATGGAAAGAATTTCTCCATAAAGGACACCGGTACCTACACAGTGTGTGTGAGTAAAGCAAGAGCACCACAGAGGAACGTGCTCAACACAGGCGATCCCGACGAGCCAACTCCATAGGCAGCATGGAGCAGCAGACAGCTCAGCCACACTGGAGAATATATATGCAAATATTGACTAGACTATGCAAAGGCTCAGTTATTTATACCACCTTCATCTCCCTCCGTCCTACCTCCTGACAAGTAAACAGACTGCTGCGCTCCAGAGAGTTGTGCAACAGAGAGAGCCTGAAGTAAACACACCGACTCCATCCTTCATTAGAGGTGAACTTGTTTACAGAGCAGGAATTAAAACAAAACCACAGAATCCGTCAATATTCTATATGTACCGACATACCCCTCCCTGACTCAGAACATTCTGCTCCTACACTGTGACTCATCCACTGTGTGGGCTGGGGACAGCAGAGATCTTGCTTTCCTGGGATTCTCCAGCGTATCAGGCTCCTCTCCTGCTTCCCATCACGCCACTGTGGAGGCTCATGACGTCCAGCATCCACTTGCCAATGTCACCTGCCCATCCTGGGTATGAGCACTGGCTCCACAGCTGTGGCACAGGACCCAACTGGGCTGAACGAATCACGTGTGCCAAGGTGGGACTGCGAAGGGTGGGGGAAGGTGTGACTCATCTGCCAGCTGATATAAAAATAAGCTACTACTGAATCAAAAATGCATGACTTGTGCACACGATGTGCACAGGCAGAAGCTGTCACTATGTGGAAACTCCATCACCGGCTCCGTGCAGCCACCAGCAACCTGGAAATAAGCAGTGCTCCATTTTGCTTCCAAAAGTGATGCTATCAGGGAAGGCACCCCATGCAGCCTCAGCAGGCAGAGGGAGAGGTGCCAGAGGTGATCTGAAAACCTCCTTAATACCTGTATATCTACTGGTCACGGCTGGAATCGCAGAATGGTTTAGGATGGAAGGGGCCTTACAGATTATCTTTTTCCAACTCCCTTGCCATGAGCAGCGACATCTTCCACCAGCCCAGGTTGCTCCAAACCCCATCCCACCTGGCCTGGGACATTTCCAGGGATGGAGCAGCCACAGCTTCTCTGGGCACCCTCTGCCAGGGCCTCACCACCCTCACAGCCAACAATTCCTTCACAATATCCCATCCAATCCTGTCCTCTGGCACTGGGAAGCCATGCCCCCTCAACCTGTCCCTCCATCCCTTGTCCCAATTCCCTCTCCAGGTCTCCTGGAGCACCTTTTGGCACTGGAAGGAGCTCTCAGGTCTCCCTGGAGCCTTCTCTTCTCCAGCTGAACCCCCCCCAGCTCTCCCAGCCTGGCTCCAGAGCAGAGGGGCTCCAGCCCTTGGAGCAGCTCTGTGGCCTCCTCTGGACTCACTCCAGAAGCTTCTGAAGGGAAGATGAGATTCTTCTAATCTGGAATCAGCCTTGAAACAAGATGGGATTGTATCCCAGACTGCCTAAAACCTAAAGGAATTCTCATCCTTCCCTGGGACACCCTACGGATCGACCATCAGGTCTCTGACTCAGTGCCCATGCTTTGCTCTGTTCTGTTCTGCTGCCCACACCAAGGTAAAGCACTGAGACACTATTTTAGGTTATTAAATATTTAATTCTACAGTGAGACAGAAGAGGCCAGCAGATGGTCATTGTGCAGCAGAGCCTCGCTCGACTTCTGGGGGGAGAAAAGTTCAAGGAAGAATCATGGAAAAGAATAAGCAAACACTCCTCCTCTTAGCGGGGCAAGGAAGGGAATTATAGGGAGCTGTCAATCTCTCTACTGCAGGGAAGCACTGAAATATCTCACACAGCACCAATCACCCTCATAAGCACAGCAGAGTTGTCTGTTAATTGCTTATTCCTGACCCAGGACTATCTCCGGTACCTACTTCTGAATCCACTGGATACGTTCACCACTATTGAGCTGTTCTGAGAAGCACAAAAAAGAGCCACATTCCTACAGTTTAGATCCCTTTATCAAACTTTTTCCTGCTCCAATATAACTTGATCTGGTGTGAAACATCTTAAGATGTCTGAGACACATGAAATCCAGTCTGCTCCTTGGCTAATCCAACCTGACTCGTGATCCTCATTCGAGCCACGTGGCAGGCGGAGAAGCTGGTGCTGCTGGGAGGGAACAGATGCAACTTTGGTGGCTTGTCAGAAGGTCTTTGAACATTGATGCTGATGCAGCACACGGCACAGAAGGCCACAGTCACTGCTGAAGGAAGAGGCAGCTCCCACAGCTTCCTCTGCTTGCATGGAAACACCTCACGCAGAAGCTCATCCAGGATTTCTCTCCTGAATAACTGGGCTATTTGCAACTGCACCAAGAAAAATGAAAACCTAGACTGAATAGCTTAGAAAAAGGAGAAAAGACTAATTTCACTAGGTTTGGATGATGACAAGTGAAGCAGGTAACTCATACCCACATTCATCCTTCGTGCTTTGATCCATGACCAAGTAGGACCCTTCCAACCTAAGTTTTCCTACGATTAGTGTCCAAGAGCAATACACCTCAAAAATGTTTACTCTGAACATTCAAGACGGAAATCACCACTAAAACTCTCCTCCTTAGGAAAAAAGCCCCATTTTTCTCCAAATGCTGCAGGTGATGACAATTTTGACATCTCAGAGACGCTGCTCACTGAGACCATCTGGTTGCACACGCAGCTGAAGGCAGCAGTTGTGTTGATGAGAGGACCAGGCTGCCACCGCGGCGTCACAGCAGAGCTCTCACCAGTCTCACTTTTTCGGCGAGCGGTGGGAGGTTCACAGTGGGCCACACGTCATTTGGCAGGATTAATTGGCTAATTTATTGAGCAGTGTGTCACGTGGAACGCTCCCGTTGTTCTCTGAGTCATGCACACCATGGGTTTGGACACTTTCAGTCTTTGTTTGGCGACTGCACAGTAATTCCAAGCAACCAGACATCCCTACTGGAACTTCAAGACTGTTTGAGCAGTTTTGAAGTGAGAACCATTAAGGAGAGCCCGGCACTTCCAACATCACTGGGAACAAACCCCTTCATTTCCACAAAGTCAGCACATATTTAGCTCCAATCTGTTCATACAGACACTCTGCTCCTGATCCTCCGTGTGCTCTGCAGACACCGAGTTAAGACTCCTGTTCTTGGCAGCCTGGCTCCACCAAAATTTATTTTGGTGGGATTCCAGGTTTCATGGTGAGCCTAGAGCTGTGGTTCACATCCTCCACTGGAGCTTTTGGTCCATTTCCAATTGTTTTAGCAAAAGTGTAGTGCAAAAGCTTCTAATGGCATCCAACAGATTCTGAGAGTCGGGCGTGCGGTGCCCGTGGGACCACATGGAGACAGAAATAGCCAGGTTGTTCAGGAGGCTTCTCAACAGCCTCTTGACAAATGCTAGAAGATGGTACGTTAGAGATTAGGAAGAAATTCTTCCCTGTGAGGGTGGGCAGGCCCTGGCACAGGGTGCCCAGAGAAGCTGTGGCTGC
>JAOXXN010000150.1:3085274-3096047 GCA_026770055.1 Myrmophylax atrothorax
CCTTGAGCTCTGGCAGCCTTGGGGCCGTGCCCACTGCCCTGGGGAGCCTGTTCAGTGCCCGACCACCCTCTGGGGGAAGAACCTTTTTCTAGTGTCCAACCTAACCCTGCCCTGACACAACTTCAGACCATCCCCTCGGGTCCTGTCCCTGGTCCCCACAGGGAAGAGCTGACCAACTACTTCAAAAACAACGGGGAAAAATATTCTGAAGGCAAAACGAACCTGCACTGGAGCCAAACATAAAGCAACGCACAAACAAGTTTGTTACGTAAGTCACATCTAAATTAAGATAATTGCTGCTGGTGGCTTGAGGGAGAGTCTACAGACACCTGCAGAGTGCAGGGATTCAGGGAACAGTTTATTTATCCCAACAAAAAGGAGGAAGGATTGATGTAGCAGGATGTGACGCTGCTCGTGATGAAATCAGGCAGGGAGCCCCGAGGAGCTGCCGCAGCCTCAGCTCTGGACCTTTGCCAGAGTCGTGGCAGCTCCCAAGAGGATCGTACCAGAACAGATGGTTGTCCTGTAGGCCAAGGGCTAAAGGATGCTGGCAGATGTTGTGTTTGTAGCAAAAATAACCAAATTGCTGCTGCCCAATACAGAATCCACAGGTTGGACCAACACTGCCATCACCTCTTTGAGAGGGTCCGGCCCGTCCTGTGCCCAGGCTGCAGTTGTGCATCTCCAGGCCGGCCTCCTCCAGGGAAGGAATTCCTACCACGTGCAATCCAGCTTTGAAAACCCTCAGAAGATTAAACCAGATGCCCTTGACCAAGTAACTCAGCTGCAGAGCAGGACCAGCAGCTACACGGTGACACCACAGAAGGCAGAACACAGGGACTCATCTCCAGCAGTTTTCCAAGGTGCAGCCTCACCTCCAAAAAGAAACCTAAACCCCACAAAAGAAGCCTCATTTTCCAGCTTTAGCACCATGACAGCAGGCAGGAATAGCTGAGACAGCAAGGCTACAGTAGCAGAAGACAATTTAACAGCTAGAAGGACTTGAAGCAGAGCTTTGACTTGGTCCAACAACGCAGATAAAAGAAAACATTGCCTACAAGTACATCAAAAGCAGCTACTCCACCACTAATCCAGGAATTATTTGAAGGATAAAAGAAAACTGCAGTTAAGTCCACATGTAAGAGCAACATATTTGCTGCTGAGCAGGCTGAGTAATTCTTACTCCTGTGGAATTTTGTCCAGGATTAGGAGACCAAGAAACACCAATCTCTTCTACTGTTCCCTCATAAAACTTCTCCAAAATAGGTATGTGAACACCTGAATGGTCACTGGGGGGCAATTCCAGCCCTTCACAAGGGAAGGACCAGAGATCTTTAAGTTGGACTCACAAGAGGGCAACTAAAACTGAAATGTGTTGCTTTAATGCTCAGCTATTTGGAGGGGGGAGGGGGGGGAGAAAGAAGAAAAAAGGGAGAATGCAACCAGAAAAATAGGTCAGATGAAAGCAGCCATGAGGCAATGCCATGGAGCCATATGGCTGTGGAAAGGCTTCAAGTTACTGGGAGGAGTCACTTCAGGCACTTATTTGAGAGAAAAAGCACCCTTTGGACTAGTCCAGTTGTGTTTTACCTGGATTATTACTTCCTTATGGTTTCCAGGAGTGTTACTGACTGAGCAAAACACCTCGGCTGTGCACACAGCACATCTTCTACTGCCTAAAAACCAACAGTCCACCTCTCTCATGGGGATCCATAGCACAGGTATCTCCTATGGGAGAGCTGGGGGGGTTCACCTGGAGAAGAGAAGGCTCCAGAGAGACCTGAGAGCCCCTTCCAGAGCCTTAAGGGGCTCCAAGAGAGTTGGAGAGGGACTTTAGACAAGGGATGGAGGGACAGGACAAGGGGGAATGGCTTCCCATTGCCACAGGCCAGGGTTGGATGGGATATTGGGAAGGAATTGTTTGCTGTGAGGGTGGGCAGGCCCTGGCACAGGGTGCCCAGAGAAGCTGTGGCTGCCCCATCCCAGAAGTGTTGAAGGCCATGTTGGGCAGGGCTTGGAGCAAGGTGGTCTACTGGAAGGTGTCCCTGTCCATGGCAGGGGGTGGAACTGGATGATTTTAACTGTCCCTTCCAACACAAACCATCCTGTGATTCTGATCCTTAACTCCACTGCAGGTTTTCATTTATTTACTTTAGGGAATATCCTCTGACATTTGTCAACAGCGTTGGAAAAAGTCTCACCTGCAAAGCCCTAATTATTTTTCATCTACTGTGTATCATCAGGAGAATGCCAGAGATACGGAATCTGTGGCACTCAAACATGATCACAATTAATGCACCAAGGCTTCTGTAACTGGAATGATTCCTGTCATTTTGCCAGACAGCATCAGCTGGGCAACCAGGCAGGTTTGCTGCCAGTATCAAACTAGAATCACAACTTTAACTGCAGATTTCAGGGTTTGGATCATGATTAAAGAGTGTTCGGGGGAGAAGAGTCTTCATCAGCTGAAGACATTGAATCTGACAATCCTCAGGGACCAAGGAGAGTCTTGGTTTACAGATAGGAAAAGTTAAGGCATAGACACAAACTACTGGGCTGTGAGCTTAGCAATCTGGAAGAGCTACAAGTAAGGGAGCTCCCCATCCTCAGATTCCACAGAGGATGTGACTGTATCTCCTGGCCACCCAGAACAGCAAGAGGAAAAGACTGACCTTTCCCAAATTGGATCCTGTTTTGCCTGTTGCATCTGCAGCCTCTCAGCATTGTACCAGGCCATGCTGTCCTGCTCCCCAAGGAAATCTGAACCACAGAAACACCCTCTTTCCTGCCTCTTGACTCCAAAAGCATGGAGCAGGAGGCTGCACCATGCCAGGTTCCTGACCAAACGCTCTGACAACTGGAGAATCCATGGAGTCTTGAACAGAAAGGCTCAGGCCATGGAGCAGGAAGAGGGGGCAAACAACCCTCAGTGCCCTTCACTGGGATCTGAGCAGAGGAACCAGGATAGCTGCAGATCAGTCAGGTACCAAAAACATTGAGCAGGTGGAAGGATGGGTTCTTCCTCTGCTTTTAGTGTTCTCAGGAATTTATGTTAGTATTAATAAGTCATTCTAGCTGGGAATGAGAGCAGCACTGAGCCCAGAGTGAGAAATTTGCTTTTGGTCTGAATTTTTAACGTGAAGTACAAGTCAATTAAGGACACCTGAAGCTTCTACTCACCAGTTTGATCGCTACATATTCATTGGTGTAGAGATTTTTACCTGCAAAGAGAGAAGAAATATATCTTTTAGTTCCACATTCAGCACTTGCAGCTTGAGGCACAATGATGAAGAATGTCACTGCTGCCAGAGGGCTGATTTCCCAATTCCCTCAACGTTCCTGTCTTTAATAATGTGTAAGCCTCAAAATAATCAGATGCAGCAGCTCAGCAGGGCAGGCAAACACCCCCTTCCCCTCAGCACAAGGTAATGGTGTTTTAGGGCTGCCCTTCTGCTCTGTGCATGCATTAGAGGAGGTATCCCAGACACACAGGGTTTTATTATCCACATCATGAAGACATCTGGGGAACAAAAAATGAAGAGACAGAGCATCATTTCTTTTGGAAATATCTTGAAATGCTGGACACTGAACAATTTCATCTTGGGATCTCTCGGGAGTTTCACCAGGTTAATCATGCTCTGGGAAGCGCGAAGGAGTGTACGATGAGCACAACCAGCCGAGCACACGCCCAGCTGAGCCGGAGCTGGGACCTGCCACAGCTACAGCTGGAGGGGAGTTTTTCCTCCAGGAGCCTGCCTGGTGTTTGAAGGGAGCCCCTGGCCCCCTCAGCGCCCCATGGCAGTGATGCACAGCTACATGTGTCACGGAGCATCTCTCCGTGTGCTCTGAGGCTGCCAGTTACAGTATCACTCAACATCCTGTGGTTCCTCTGCCAGGGAATCCGAGCAGTCACCCCCCTGCACCTCCACACCGCTCATACCTGACAGCAAACCCTCCTGGAAGAGACCCCACCAGGGAAAGATGCCTGGGCAGCCCTTGGACCTGCCCTGTCCCACCACCCCGATACCCTCTACCTTTCTGACCTCCTCTAGTCCCACTGTCCCCGTTGAGGAGGACAGCTCCCACCACAGGAAGCTCCCCATGGATTTACCCAGGGGAGTGTTGACCTTGGCTCATCATTGCCACAGCACAAGTCATGCTTTCATTGAGCAACTGCAGCTCTAAAATCCAGGAGTGCTCCAGGATGGAAGTTATCAGGGCTTATTTGTAGCATCAGCTTTGCTCGGCTCTGTTACACATTTGTTTTCCAATTCCTGTAATGGATATTGATGCTTTGAACAGCCCAGCTCCTGAGAAAGCCCAGGACAGGGAGTGCCATCGTTCAGAGCAGGCAGGAGCTGTAGCAGCTCTGCCATATCCACATGGCAGCATTAAAACCACGCCATGTCCTCCTCAGCACACGGATACAACACAACAGCACTGCGAGACTCGATCAAGTTAAAGACATTATGAACATGAGAGAAGACAGACAGTCATTTTTAAATCCTGAAATATCAGGGGGAATGTAGTTTACTTTATAACAGCTTCATGTTTTCTGCATTTTATTTCTTTTGATGCTTTCCCCCACTGTATCGCTCGGGGTAGTTCTGGCCTCTAAATTTGGGATTGGGTTAACATCCATCGGGAAGGCACAATTTTATAGCTCCAGCCTGTTCTGGTAACTGGTGATGTTGTTTAACACAGAGCAGGCATTTAAATGCGAGGTTAAATACCCTCAGCGAGGTGTTTCTGCAGGCAGAGGTGAAAGCTGAGCCCCAGCATTAACCCCTGACACACAGAGTGCTTTGCATCAATTTCTTTCCAGTAAAAGACATAATATTATGCCCAGACTGGAAACAAAGGGTAGAAAGGAAGGTTTGCAGTTTCATCAGGAATACTCAAGAGATTGGAAAGCACTGAAATGGCTGAAAGGCCAAATCGATAGAAAAGCAGGTGGGGATAAACTGGTTCACCCTCTGAGACAGACCAAGGCTGCAGCCAATGCTGGGGGGAGGAGATGTGAGGACACTGAGGGGAGGCAGCATAAATACCCCTGGAGTATCTGCTCTGCAACCCCCCAACACCTCACCACTGGCTCCAGACTGAGATCTACCCCTTGGTTTTGCTGTCACACTGTCCAAGTGCAATGGTTTATCCTCCCTACTCCTCCAAGGCAGCACCGATTAGGATGGAAGAGCAAAGGCTCCCAGGAGACAGTGACCTGTGCAGTGAAACAAGCCCTGAACAGAAGCTGCACCTTAACTTGGCATGACAAATGATCCGTATAACTGTGCTAACAAAAGCCTTTCAAGTTGAGGCAAAGCTTTGGATGGAGCAGTGAGTAAGTCCATGCCTCAGTTTTGGGGAGTTTCACTGACAATTATGAACTACGTATTCCAAAGGAGAAGTGATGCATTAAGTCTCTGGCATTCACGTGGGAAACCTCCCCGAGTGGAATTCTCAAGGCCTGGCAGTGAGACGTGGCAAATCCATGGACAGACTGCAGGCAGCAGAGGGGCCCAAGGTGAGCCATCTCCAAAGTGAGGCATCTGCACAGACAGCAGACTCTGTGGGCCCTCAGGACACGCCTGATTGTTGTCCCTTTCAGACTACACGTCTGCAACTCATGTAGATCCTACCCAGGACCTACTCTCACCCCTGCTCTCCACACCCCACATTGTTCTCATCCAATATTCACGTTATGCCTTGTTATTTGGGAACTAAAGCTCCAGTACCAGATGCTATTATCATCTTTAATTATTTATTTGATTGTTTTACTTGTTTGGGAGCAGAGCTCCCAGCAACAAACTGCAGCCTGGGTGGTTCTTGCTTTTGCGGGGCACCTTCCCAGATCTGAACCACCTGCTGTGACCTGGCAACCTAAAAATAAGCAGCTTTTTGCTAGTTTGGGGCTTGCTGCTCACTGCTGAGATGTGCTGAATCTTCATGAGAGCTCTGTGTGAATCATGCTGACATCTGACTTCCGGATGCACATGAAAACATGGACTTGTCCCCAAGTCCCTTCAGTGCAGCAGCTCATCAAGGGAGGAATAGAGACATGGATCTGAACTAGCCCATCCTAAAGATTTTTTCCCCTCAAAGCAGGGAGAAAAGCTGCATTAATGGCAATTTTTAAATCCTTGGCCACACTGTTTTGAAAATGCCAGATAATGTTGGCATTAGAGAAAGAAGATTTAGGCTGGAGCAAGTCCAGAGGAGGCCACGGAGCTGCTCCGAGTGCTGGAGCCCCTCTGCTCTGGAGCGAAGCTGGGGGGGGGGGGGGGTCACCTGGAGAAGAGAAACTCCAGGTCTCCATGGAACCCCTTCAAGGGCCTAAAGGGGTTCCAAGAGAGTTGGAGAGGAACTTGGGACAAGGGCCTGGAGGGACAGGACAAGCGGGAATGGTTTCCCACGGCAAGAGGGAGTCCTACTGCAGGGTTAGATGGGATATTGGGAAGGAATTGTTGGCTGTGAGGGTGGTGAGGCTCTGGCACAGGTTGGGCAGAGAAGCTGTGGCTGCCCCATCCCTGGAAGTGTCCAAGGCCAGCATTCCCACTAAGCCACATCATGCAGTGCCACGTCTACTCATTTTCTGAACACTTCCAGGAATGGTGACTTCAACACTCCCCTGAGGAGCCTGTTCTAGGGCTCAACCACCCTTTCAGTGAAGAAATTTTTTCTAATATCCAACCTGAACCTCCCCTGGTGCAACTTCACAGAATCCCAGAATACACTGAGTTGGAAGGGACCCACAAGGGTCATCGACTCCAGCTCCTGGCCCTGCACAGGACCGTCCCCAACAGTCACTCCATGTGCCCCAGAGGATCATTCAAACACTCCATGAGCTCTGGCAGCCTTGGGGCTGTGCCCACTGCCCTGGTCAGTGCCCGACCACCCTCTGGGGGAAGAACCTTTTTCTAATGTCCAACCTAACCCTGCCCTGATATAACTTCAGGCCATTCCCTGGGTCCTGTCCCTGGTCCCCACAGAGCAGAGATCAGTGCCTGCCCCTCCCAAGGAAGTTTTAACTGCAATGAGGTCTCCCCTCAGTTTCCTCTTCTCCAGCTGAACACACCAAGTGCTCCTCACACAGCTTCCCCTCAAACCCTTCACCAGCTTGTGGCCATTTCTCCCTTTCCTCCTATCAAATGCTGAGGGTTGTGCTCATCTCCCCACCCCAGCTCCTTGGTGGGCTGGGATCCAACTGTGCTGCTCCCACATGCTCCAAAAACGTCCTATCCCCGGGGCAATCTGTATTTCCAGCAAGAAAGATCAACCCTGAGCTGGGAGCTGGATATTCACAGCAAACAACTTCCGTAGGTTTGTGCCACCTCCTCCCTGAACAATGAGCTCCTGATACAAGATCAGCTTGGAGTGAAAACACAACACCTGAAAATAGAGAAATTCTTTGGGGAATTGAAAAAAAAAATCTCTTTCCCCCTTGTTTATCAGGGTTTTTCTGCCTGTGTTACTGAGGCTTAATTTCTCCTAAACCTCATAAAAAAAAGCCAAAAAGCAGAGGGCACACCATTCATCCTCGCAGGACAAAACTGTTATCAGAGACTTGTATGCTCAGATTTCACCTTCTCCTTCCCCCCAGCCATAATTGCCACCAGTTTGTGCAAGAGAAATAGCTGCTACTTGAGCAAACAGGAGTTCTTAAAGTGATAGTGACAGGCAAAAAGCAAGAGAAGTTTAAAAAAAAGGGTAATAGAGCTCCTGGAAGGACCTTACACCTAATTGTTGTTATCAGTACATGTGGCTTGTTGCCCAAATTCTTTGTTAACCAGCATTAACAATACATGTATTATTAAAAACAAAAGAGCTACTCACCTAGCAGGTGTTGCATTTCCATAGTTAAAACTGAGTTTCTCTGTAAACTGACTTTTTCAGAAGTGAAATCTCTTCTCCAAAGACCATGCTATGAAACTGTACATTAGTCACAAACCCACTACTGCTGAAATTTTGAGAAATGTGAAAAAGAATCATGGAAACTGGAGCTGCAGCCCCAGCACTGTGGGCAGTAGGGGAGGGGGGGAATCTGCCCCTCTGCCCCCTCAGGTGAGGCCCCACCTGCAGAGCTGCCTCCAGCCCTGGGCAACAACAGCACAAGGATGTGGAGCTGCTGGAGTGAGTCCAGAGGAGGCCACGGAGCTGCTCCAAGGGCTGGAGCCCCTCTGGGCTGGAGCCAGGCTGGGAGAGCTGGGGGGGTTCAGCTGGAGAAGAGAAGGCTCCAGGGAGACCTGAGAGCCCCTTCCAGAGCCCAAAGGGGCTCCGAGAGAGCTGGAGAGGGACTTGGGACAAGGGATGGAGAGACAGACCAAGGGGGAATGGCTTCCCAGTGCCAGAGGGCAGGGTTAGATGGGATATTGGGAAGGAATTGTTGGCTGTGAGGGTGGGCAGGCCCTGACACAGGGTGCCCAGAGAAGCTGTGGCTGCCCCATCCCTGGAAGTGTCCAAGACCAGGTGGGACAGGACTTGGAGCAATCTGGTCTAGGAGAAGGTGTCCCTGCCCATGGCAGGGAGTGAAATGGGATGAGCTTTAAGGTCCTTTCCCACCTAAACCTTTTTGTGAATCTGTGATTTAGGCACCAGCTGAATAAACCCAAGAGCCTACACCTGCAGAGATCCACCACAGCTGCTGAACCTCAATGCAGAGCTTGGATTACAAAGCAGTTCAACATCTCCCTGGGGATCCTGAGATCTTGACATTTGGGAATGCACTGGAAGGATCCAAACTTATCTTCAGCTGCCAATTACACTTCTGTGCAGGAAGGAGGGAGTTTCCGTCCCTGCCCTTGGTTTCTCTCCACCTTATCTCTGCTCCTGCGAATCAATAAAATGTCTCTGATGTAATGCTGAAACCAAACTACCCATGTACTGGGACACACCATCAGGGAGCTGGTTAATCTTCACACTGCAGTGAAGCAGCACGTTGTGCAGATGCAACAACCCAACCTCCGAGTGAGAGAGTACACAGGTTATTTGAATATGACATAGATTCCAAGCAGGAATCTATGAAGATCCTATCAACAGTTACCTGCTATAACCCTTTGGTTATGTGAAGCAACTCTGGTGCTTCTTCCCCCACCTCTTTTAAAACACAACCATTGTTTGGTTAGGGCGACTTAAGAGCCCCAGGCATTGCTCTGCATTGGGCTCTTGAGTTGTCCTAAGCAAACAGTGCATTAGTGGGACCATCTGTTTGCGCAACCAGCTGCAAGATGTGGTCAGAACACCAACAGCCCATGAAAATTCACAGGCGGTGGGGCTGGCTGAGCGCAGCCAGATGGCCAATCCCACACCCTGCTCCTGACCAGCCAGGCCAACACACAGGACATAGCAGGGAGAGCAGGATGGGGCAGGAATTAGGGCAGTGAGTTTAGAGAAGGACATGGAATGGAGTCTGAGTGCTGGGAAAGAGTCTCACCCATCACTTTAAAAGGATGTTCCAGCTTATGAACAAAAAACTGAGAGCAAGATTCAGCAATTCACACAGTTAAGAAGATTTTTTTCACCTTAGGCAAGACATTCAGCGCTGAGAACAGTCTTCATTTGTTGGGATTGTTCAAAATTTGCATCTTTGGCCTCTCCAGTGTATTCCCTTTGGCTTTATGCAAATCAAAATCATGCTAAGAGTTACATCTTCTGAGTCAGAAGCTTCAGGTAAGGCAGCTCGACACTTGGGAAATGAGACAAGTGCACGTGTTTCTCGAGCCAGGGGAAGTTTTTATGTATTTATATTCCAGTGGTGAAATGCTAATTTGCATAATGCAGGCCACTAAAATGGTTACTTCTTACCTAGTCTGAGTTCTCCAAAGTTCCCACACCCAATCTTCTTGCCCACTCTGAAGTTGGGTCCCACCATAAGAACGCCAGAAGATGCTGATGAGCCCGGTCGAGAACCATGCCCGCTCCTTCCCGGCATTCCTTTTGTCGTCCGTTGCCTTTCATCCTTATCCCTATTAGGATGGTCCATGATTTTAGTGAAATATCTCTGCCAGCAAGCTGGCAGAAAGGAATTGGAGTACACACTCTTCTCCTTAGAACAGAAATTTATATCCAAAAGTATCAGCGTCAGGGTTCAAGAGAGTCATGGAAACTCATGGAGTTCTTTTGGCACCAGATCCAGCCTCCTAATGCATCTTGATAATGTACCAAGGGGTCGATTATGTTCTTCAGAACTCAATAAAGGCGGGTTGCTTTTGGTTTCTTACCTGGTGAAAAGAAAGAAGATATATGAAATAAAAATCGTTATTTTAAAATACCAAATGAGAAAAGTACAACAGCCCAATGTCCGGAACGTTCCCGGCCTCGAGGAATTCAACAGCTCTAGGAGAACTTTACCATTTTCTTAACAGTTTTCTGATAAAAAGCCACGACATTATGAAGAGATCTAAGTGCTGCCCATCCACTGCTTGCTCTGTGTCCCATCCCTGGAACTGTTCCAGGCCATGCTGGATGGGGCTTGGAACAACCTGGTCTAGTAGAAGGTGTCCCTAACCATGGCAGGGAGTGGAATGATGTAAGCTCTAAGGTTCTTCCAACCCAAACCATTCTGTGACTCCACTGGAGTTTTCAGGACTGACATCACACTCACCAACCAAACCAATTCCAACAACACCAGCACATCAGGTGGACACTGTGAGGGGATCACATCCCACCTTTAAAGCCACTCAGAAGTGTAAAGTTTGTTTTCTTCTCATTTCACACATTTATGAAGTATTACACAAAAGCCAATGAAAGGTGCCAAGAGAAGAAAATTCTGAAGCA
>JAOXXN010000150.1:3096646-3115082 GCA_026770055.1 Myrmophylax atrothorax
AGGTGGATATGTGTTTGTATGTGTGTAAGGGTTTGTATATATATATATATATGTCTTTTTTCTTTTGTTTTTCTTTTGTTTTTGCACGTGTGTGTATGTGTATGCGTGTGTGTACGTGTGTGTGTGTGTGTGTGTGTGTGTGTGTGTGTGTGTGTGTGTGTGTGTGTGTATGTGTGTGTGTGTATACAGACACAAATAGACACATGTCATTCACCTCATTTTGAACGCCTTGAATAAAAACAACAGCCAGAAATTTAACTTCAACTATAACACAAGAACATTAAAACTATTTCATAAAAGATATGTTATTAAAAAATCATATTAGTAAACAATATCTCTAATGTAAGCTAAAGGCTAAGGCAAACAAATTTAAATGTTTTAAAACTCAAAGCTGTCTGTATTACACATATGACCAAAATTAGGAGCCAAAGTGAGATCACTTTTAAAAAGGCAGGTTTCCTGAAAGCAGCAGCCACGTACAGTCCACATTGCTTCCAGGATTTAGTTCTCCCCAACAATATAGTGTTGAAAAACCAGACATTATAATGACATTAGGTGAAGAATTCAAGAGCCAAATCTTGAAATCACAGATAATAATTGAATCATAGACTGGTTTGGGTTGGGAGGGACCTTAAAGATTATCTCATTCCACCCCCTGCCATGGGCAGGGACACCTTTCACTAGATCAGGCTGCACCAAGCCCAGCCCAACCTGGCCTTGGACACTTCCAGGGATGAGGCAGCCACAGCTTCTCTGGGGGCAACCTGTGCCAGGGCCTGCCCACCCTCACAGCCAACAATTCCTTCCCAATATCCAATCTGAATCTCTTCTCTTTCAGCTTAAGGCCATTCTCCCTTCTGCTATCACTGCTGGCTCTTGCAAAAAGTCCCTCCAGCCTTCCCGTAGGCCCCCTTTAGGTACTGGAATTCTTCCTGTCACTCTGCCCCAGTGGTGGATCCCCGCAGAAGACATCACACAGTGCATCTGCAGCACATCAGCTCAGCCCTACCGACCCAAACCCTGAAGTGTCAAGCTCCCACCATGCTTCCAAAGCAACGCGTGAAACACCATTTGTGATTCAGCACCGTCAGCTCACACAGGAGAGCTGGAGATACACAAGGAATTATTTAATACTACCAAACCTTACTCATCCCTCAAATTAATTCAAGATTTAATACTTAGAGCTGAATATGGATAAGCAGGAAGCATCCGTTACCAGCAAACTGGATGAACTGGTTTTTCATTGGAGACATCCCCATGTACTTGCAGGAGACACAAGCACAGCTGTGTCCAAAACAAATTCAAAACAAACAACACCGAGAAGGACAGCCAGGGAAACTATGGAAGTTTGCTGTGGAACTGAAATCTAATGTGAGGATGACCTCCAGGAGATTTAAGTTCTGATAAAATTTGGGAAAGATAAAGCTGGAGCATGGGAAGTTTTGGTCTTTATCTCTGCTATGGCAAGAGAAGTAGACACAGACCATTTGAGCCAAATGTTGTTTTAACTTCCAGTTAAAGCTACAACTTCCATGTAATAAAACATATGGATGTGACACTTGGGGACATGGCTTAGTTGTGGCCCTGGCAGTGCCAGGGGAATGGGTTGGACCTGATGATTTCAGAGGGCTTTTCCAACCCAAACAATTCTGTGATGCTGGAGTGTTTCTAGGGCTGGATCCCTGAGGAAGATGAGCAGAACACAGGAATTCTAGGAGTGAAAAACAGCAGCACTTTGGAAAACACACTCGATCCCACCAAAGCCAGAGAGGAAGACTTATTTCCCCTGGAGACCAAAGTCATTATTTTCATCAAGGTTGGATAATCCATGAGCAACAGCTGCAGTCCTCAGAAAAGGAATAAGAAAGAAATCTCTAGCAAGGGCACACACCCTGCCCAGTTTGCCTCTTGCTCAGCACATCTCAGATGGGACAATCAACTCCACTCTCCTCAGGCAGGTTAAACAGAGTCCCACCACTCATTTTCTGCCTTGTGAAATAAGATGTAACAGGGTATGAGCTCCTCTGCCTCCATCCCTCCCCCGCTCCCCATCTGGACGAGGTCTCCCCGGGGAGAAGGATGGAAAGGTCACGCCTGACAGTCTGCAAACACTAAACATCCTCTCTCAGCTGAAAGCCTCCTGCAAACAGGAATTCAGAGCAGTGATGGATGAGCGAACCAAGCATTTGAGAACCTCTTTATTAGGGCCAAGCTGATGAGCAGAGCCCAGCTGTCGGCACACGGGGGGATCACACACAGATCTTACACTGTTGTTACTACATACTGAAAACAATAGTAGTAAATATGGCAACAAACATGGCCTTTGAGCATTAGCAAAGCACTTGGCTTTGCAGGAGGAGCAGCAGAAGAATGAAGACCAGACTGCAACCTGAATTCAGTCACATTAATATTTAAAGGCTGTTCAGAACACCAGGATGATTTCCTGCCACAATTCAAACTTCTTCATAATGATTTCCCTTCCTACCTTTCCACCCACTCAGCAAGATTGCTCCTCAAAGTTACTTCCATTTGAACAGAGCTGCATGAAGATATTTCCCTAATGATGACTCAGCCCAATTCCAGGGTTCATTTCACTACAATACAGTTGGAAACACGGGAACAGTTATTTAATGAAAGACACTGGCTTGAAAGGAAATTACTTGAAGCACAGTTAGCTAAATAAAAACCAACAGCTCTGTGTCCTACACACTTTCAAACACTAAGACCCAAGATCTAAGTCATGACCTCTCCTCTATCAATAAAACCGCAGCGCTACAGCTATAAACCAGTTTCTAGATGATGTTGAATCACAGAATGGTTTGGGTTGGAAGGGACCTTTAAGATCACCATCTCATTCTATCCTCCATGCCATGGGCAGGGACACCTTCCACTAGACCAGGTTGCTCCAAGCCCTGTCCAACCTGGCCTTGAACATTTCCAGGTCGCACTTGAAGGCAGCTGCTGTTGGTGCTGAGGTCAGTGGCACAGTGTGGTGGGAGGGAGGCTCAAATCATCCACGACTTCCTCGTTACGGCTCAGACACTACTCAGAGCCACCCAGTTTCTCAGTGAAGCCCTTCAGTTTGAGAGCAGACACAGGAAAGTACAACACGAATGAGAGGCTGGTGTGAAGAAGTTCCTACCCTTCCTACCCTGTTCCTACCCTTCAAAGGAGAAGCTTGCTTCCCTTGCACTCAAAACTTCTTTGATCTCTCTGAGTTACTCTGGAGACCCTTCCAGGATAGGAATGAGAGCTGTCCAAGTCTTGGTTTGTGGCATGATTTCAGAAATCTGCCCAATCTGAACTTGTGAATGAATCCCCTTTTCTTCAAATCAAAGCAGGCAGATCTGGTCCAGGTCTCTGTGTGGTTCTGATTCATGACAAGGAGTCAGTACACGCCAGAAATCAAACTGCAAATGCCTGGCAGATGGAGCAACACCCCAACAAGCAGCAGTTCAGCCCTAAACCTTCTTTTTCCTTCTTTTAAGAAGAGACCTTCAAGAAAGCCCCGTTTTCTGTTGGGATGAGTGATGTTACCCTGCTGTCTACAGACACAGGACCTCAATTCCTCAAAGCAGCTCCAAGGTCATTGCTTCAGGACAAGGCACATGCCTTCTCGCTGGGTTTTCCAACACCCACCCCAAGTGCCTGTATCATACATCTGGTGAATCTCCTGATCTGGACAGTGCTTTCCAGACAAGATCTGCCACTTCCCACATGACTTCAAAGCCTAGAAAATCCTCCAGGGCTTTCAACTGACATGTCATAAACATACGGATATGAGCTCACCAGCTTCCACCCTCAGACTGTGTAAAAAGTAGAGCCTTCAGCAGCAGAAAACTCTGCTGGCTTTGCCACAGATTGGGACAAAGGGCTCACCTTCTGGAACAGGGACAGCAGGCAGGGTGTGGAGAACGAGGAACATTTGGAAACCAGGACAAATATGATGTGTTCACTCACGTTCTCAGCATCTGCCAACTCATTTTATGAGCTTACACCCCTAAATTTAGAGGAACAAGCAGGCTTTGTGTCCTCTGCCTCACTGTGTGCAGTAAGAGCTTCTCAGGCGTCACCACTCTGCCTTTATTAAAACACAACTAGTGAACTCTGTGCTGTAAAACCTTTTGCTCTGCTCTCTTCTACAAGGACACAACCCACTGGCTTCAGGTCCCTTCACGCCTTCTCATCCCCTTCACCTCATCTCTTCCCTTTCATGACATTCCACTTCTTGTTCTGTTTCTGTCCTTCCAACAGGCCTCAATAAAATTTTCTTTTCCCAAAACCATCCTGTTACTTCTGGCAAAGCTGCTGCTCTGCTCATGAGAAAATAAGTTACGAGATCTGCCCTGCTCCTGAGGAGAAAAATGAACAGATAACCAAATACTCTATCTTAAGAATCACAGAATCATTAAGGTTGGAAAAGACCTCTTAGATCATTGAGTCCAGCAGTTAACACAGCACTGCTGTGTTCACCACTAACCCATGTGCCTGAGGGCCACATCCACGTGGTTTTTGAATACTGACAGGGATGGTGGCTCTACCACTGCCCTGGGCAGTCTGTTCCAACCCTTCACAGTGCCTTCCATGAAGAAATTTTCCCCAATATCCAACCTGAACCTCCCCTGGTGCAACTTGAGGCCATTTCCTCTCATCCTGCCCCTTGTTCCCTGGGCTCAGAGGCCAGTCCCCACCTGGCTCCCCCTCCTGTCACGGAGCTGCAGAGAGTGATAAAGTCCCCTCTGAGTCTCCTTTTCTCCAGGCTAAGCCCCCACAGCTCTCGCAGCTGCTCCAGACCCTTTCCCATTCCTTTCTCTGGACCCGCTTCAGCCCCTCAGGGTCCTTCTTGTTGTGAGGGGCCAAAACTGACCCCAGGATTCAAGGTGTGACCTCGGCAGTGCCCAGCCCAGGGGACAGTCACTGCCCTGGGCCTGTGTCCACCCTATGGCGGGTGCAAGGCAGGACATTGTTGGCCCTTTTGCCCACCTGGGCACACTTGGGCTCAGGTCCAGCAGCTGTCACCAGCACCCTCAGGTCCATTCCTGCTGGGCCACTTTCCAGCCACTCATCCCCAAGCCTGGAGCATTCCATGGCATTGTTGCAACCCAAGCACAGGATCTGGCACTTGGTCTTGTTGAACCTCATAAAACTGGCCTTGGTCCAGCAATCCAACCTATTCAGATCCCTCTGACGAGCCTGTCGTCCAGCAGGTTAACACTCTTGGTCCGACCTGGAAGAGGACCCGGCTCTGGTGCTTGGCTATTACACAAGCCAAGGAAGGGAGGATTCAAGGCTGAATGCTTTCTGCTTTCTCCACTCAGCCATGAGAAATCTCTTTTTCAGTTAGGTTTATTTTTCCTTTTTCTCTCCCACTCAAGAGCTTTCTGGTTATTGTGGAGGGTCTTCTACCAGGAGATGCATTTCAACTCCCTACCTACACCCCAGCAGCACCTGCACACAGAGATCAGCGTTTGTGCTTCTCCAACCAGCACTAGACTGACCTGGTTTCAGTGTCCTTGATGTTGTGCAAAACAACAGAAAAACTGAAAAAGTAGGTCAAAATTCTCTGTTGCAGTTTCAAGCTGGGAACAGCCCTGACGAAGCTGGCTGCAGACCACGGCGAGCAGGTGCACATCACGTCGGATGCCCCACACTTGCAAGATTCTTCCCAATTCTGAAAGCTGCAGATGCCTTTTAAACATTACAAATTGCTTCTGTTGAATCATTTGACCCAGCGATTTAATCTTCAGCTTGTGCAGTTAGTTCTGTTCAGGAGGCACACACATGGTATTTAAGTCTAAATTGCCGGGAAGGGAGAAGGATGGACAACTGCAGATCACTACACTCATTCCTTACTCATGAATGCCCACGACTGCCAAGGTGACATCCTCCAATTACAGTTGTTATGGACAGGGATGAACCCAAACAAACCCACCCCCTTTTCCATCTGAGAGAAAATGAACTTTTGTGAGGTCTTTTCCTTGAAGACCTTGTGAAGGTGCTAAAATACATTAATTGTATAATCCTCAAATAAATATGTTGGCAAATTCCTTTTCCAAGTGGGTCTTGGTTGATCCTTTCACCGAGAGCAATCCAAGCACCCATTCTCTAAATTCACTTCTGAACTTTGCTCTCAATCCCCTCCACACAAGCTCAGCAAGGAAACCAGGAATTCTAGGGAGGGGAAAAGAAATTTACTTGGTAATTTAATTCTTCCACACAAGGAGAGTCAAAACAAAGCATAAAGCATTTTCCAGGGAAGTGGTTTGTGACCGAGCTCAATCCATCGACTTCTCTATCCCAGTTGAGTCCCAGCCAAACACGCGCCAGCAGCCACGGGTGCATATTCCTATGGATGTAACAAAGCACTAGAGACCATAATCTGACAGAAAAAGAGGGTTAGTGCTGTTTGTAAAGTGGTGGATTATGCTGGAGCAGCTAAAGGAACAGTTGAACACTCGAATAAACTGAAAAAATCCCCTAATGAAACCTGAGCTCTGCATATTTTCATTTTTTCTTTAGGCTGGGCAGAGAAAACACTGAAGAGCAACTGCCAGATCAGCTTCACTCTATCTTCTGAGGCTTGAGCAGAACATCAGACACAAATCCTTTGCAGAAAAGCCTGCCAGAGAGCCAAACCCCTGCTGTCAGCAGCACCAACCAATGCAGGTGCTCAGCCCACACAGCGAGCCTGCCCAGCACCAGCCCCAGAGCGCTCAGCACCCTGGGGGTCCTGCAGCTCCTGCCATGGGAGGGAACCCTCACACCACCAGCAGTTTTGAGATCTACCTCCTGATTTTACAGCGACCCACCCCAGCTTTACAATCCAGCATTCAGAAACTTTAAAATCAGAAAAGACCTCCAAGATTATCAAGTCCAATTTTTGAAAGGCTTTTCAAAGAGCCTGGTGGTCAGGATACCAGCTCTGCTCGCAAAACAGGTTGTGTGAAGCCACGTAAGATCAGGTTCCAGCAGGAAGAGATATTTATGGGGTTGCCACAGAGGAAATGAGGAAAAAACTGACAGCAGCAAAGGGTCTGCAAGAGACCTGGGGCAGGATGAGAACCCTGAAGACATTCTCTTCTCTGATATCCAGGCATCTCATAGACCTGTATTTTTACTTTCATCTTAAAATGCTTAAAAGCAAAAAGAGGTGCACCATCCCCTTCCTTCCAGGCAATGGATTTGAAGAAAGGGGCAAAGATGACTTCTAGACAGCCATGTGCATCGATCCTCAAGGAATGACCCACACCAGGAGGGTTCAGGTGCATCCATGGTGGTTGATGGATAGAGTTTGCAGTTAGTGGTGTCAGTGACGAGCATGTCCTCACCAAGACCACCATGGCAGCCCAGGCTCTGGAGTAGCATTGGATCACTGGCAGCAAAAGTGATTTTGCAGCTTTACAGCCTAATGTAACACAGATGCACCTCAATCATCCATGAGTGTTTTATCTGCACACTGCCTGGCAAGGAAAAGCAGCCTGGAGAATAAATTGCAGGCAGGCTCCAAGAGCTTGAAAAGACTGGTGAATTTGGCAGCTAAACACAAAAAACAGCCCGAAAAACCTTTGCAGTATCCAAACCATGAAGTGCCTTTTTTCTGCTTTCAGAAAGGAATGCAAGTATCAAGTCCAGAGCCAACACAGCTCTCACAGTGTGAATGTGTGTGTGGGGTGGGGAAAAGCCTCTTCCTAGAAGAAAAGTCCTTGTGAAATTGAGGAGATGGGGTCAAAGGAAACCAAAGACCCTTGATGGCAAGGGTGGGTAGAAGCTGTGCTAGTGGAGCCCAACAGACAGCCCTGAGTTGCTGAGAGGCATCTGGCCATGTGTCCAGGGCAGACAAACACTGAGCAGGTGAGTGTTTGTTTCCCCTCTGGAAGGACACTTGACATTCATGTAAAGTGCCACCCAGTATCCATAAAGTGTCATTAGAGACCAGCAGTGAGGGGGGATTCAGATGGAGGCTCTCTGTATCCCAGCTTGAGAACAGCTCCAGGTCCCCAGGCTTGGCTTGTGGTTGCTGGACGGGAACAAGCTGCCTCCTTCTCTGTCCCATCAATACCCAGGACACCTCAAAAAGCTGAGGACGAACAAGGAGAATGGGTTCTTTGTGGCCTCCAATCAGCTCCTTAAAATGAGCTTCAGACACCACAGGCCAGATTCAGGATGAGCCATCAGGTGCTCAGTGTTTTTACCTGATGGCTCAGGAGACAAGAGAACATTTGTCCTCTTGCAGCACTGGGCCCTAAACACGGGTGTGAGGGCTCTCTCAGTGTCCAAGGGTCACTACAAAGCAGCAAAGCCTTGGAGAAAATTCCACTTCCATGCAACAGGTGCATGAGAATGAGGTGCCTTCAGAAAGGGAGTTTCACACAAGTACCTAATTCAGTGTGAGTTTGAGCACTGAGTGAGCCCTGCAGGGATGAACAGCAGCCACCAGCCAAAGCACATCTGGCTGCAAGAGACATCCTTGTCCTTCTGTAATGTTGAGTATGACACCACAGGAACTCAAGCAGCTGTTCCTCACCACCACACAGCCTCATATGAAGAGAGGACAAGAAGAGAAACCCAGAAGAAGAGAACATGTCCAAGAACAGTTTAGGTGAGTAGAAGGCACAGGTACGTTCTGTGCAGCTAAACACTGAGACCTGGCCTGGCAGGCAAAGCCCAAACGTCCCATAGCAAACGGGGAAGAGGACAACTCTGCCAAGTCTGTGTCACTCCATCCCACAGACTCTCAACATTGCCCAACAGACTTAACTCTGGGTTGCTCATCACCAGAAACTCCTCGTAAGAGCTGGGGAATGAACTGGAAACATAGTGATGTAAGAGATGGTGAGCTGGAACTGCAGCATCTCTTAAAGCAAAAGTGATGGTGATGCCAAAAGGAGAGAGGTGGAGCATACTAAGGGGAAACACAACAAATGTTGATACTTCATGATTTAATGTAGATGTAATTTCATTTTAATGCCTGAACTTCACTTCTCCCTATGTGAAGATACTGTCTTTTCCAGCAGTCATGGAGAGAGGATCAGACCACACTGTCACCTCACATAATGAGACATTTGGCAGGAATTCAACTGACATCACCTACATATTTTCCTTGCAACTAAACCATGCCTTGAAGAGGAAACTACATACCTGAGACCTACATGGGGAAAGAAACCTGCCCCAGCCTTTAATGTGCTGTTTATTCGGAGGCAAATTGCTGTTGGACACGGGTGACCGACCTCTGTACCTGGTTACGAGGTTTAGAGCACAAGGGAGCCGAGAAGGTAAGAACTGAGACTCCTAAGTAATAAATCCTGCTCGTTTATGCTTAATAAATATGTTGCTTCAGCGTCTGCAAACAAATCTCACCGCTGCTGCCAGCACCCTGATCCCCTGCCAGCACATCCTTCTCTCCCATCTTTGTTTTCAGTAGAGGAAGGTTTGGATTGGGATAGATTACTTCCATTAAAAGCTGACAGTACTCAATATTTAAGGCACTGTTACACTCAAAGCCTGAAACCTTCCACAGCAATTTGTCTTCCCTTCCCATTATGGCATTATAAAAACTCCATGAAGTCAACACTGCAGCCCCAAAACAAACTGTCCAAAAAAACCCACCTATCCTACAGGGTAGCATCCTCACAGCACATAAAGAACCACCTTTTCCCCTCTCTCTGAGATTTAGGACTCCCTTGCTTGGATCTCCCAGCTCTGTATCCTGATGAAACAGTTCAGCTGTCAGAAGTCGGATCTGCATTGCCCACATGACTGAAAGATGCCAGGAATTACCTGTAGACCAAGCAAAATACACACAGGAGAAGCACAACTCCCTTGCAGGAGAGCCAGAAGATGTTTAGATGCTGTCTTGCCTTTTAGAATTTCATTTATTTTATTTTTCTTCATTTATTTCTAAACAAAGCAAAGGTCGCTCAGTTTGCTGGCAGAGGAGCCACCTCCTCCCCAGTGCAAGGTCCAGCCTCGGTTACTGGTTTCATTCTGTGCCTGCCAGTGGCTGCACCCACACAAACCTCATCCATAAAAACCTGCACTTCCTCAGCAGAGCCATCAGGCACCCTAATCCCAAGGTACACAGTCAGACAGTTGGGTTTGTTCACAGAAAGTAAATGTTTGTGCCGAGTCCCTTCCTCAATGTGCACGGAAGTGCCCGGAACACCTGCCCGCGGGGGGAAGCCAAGCAGAAGCCATCGATACTCCAGAGAGCAGCTACATGGCTTTAAAAAATCACAGTGCTTGAAGGTTTGTGTTGTTGGTTGATTTTCCAAGGTTGTTCTTCCTCAAATCTCAAGGTAGCAAGTTGTCAGCGGCTTGAAAGCCTTCACATGCTGGATGGGTGTTTTAGCTTCTTCCAGATGAGTAGGAAGCACCCTCCCATACCTATCATTTTCCATCCTGGGATTCTCAAGTGCAGATTCTTTGTAAAATCACCCTGAGATGAGGTCCATGAACTAAGACAGGTGGAGCAGCATCAGGAGATGCAGCCATTCCACACCAGCATCCCTGTGAAACCACCCAGCACACCAGGACATGCCTGGGTGGCACGAGCAGCATCAGAGATGGCAACAAACACCCTCGGGTTTCTCGCAGTGACAATCTGCAGAAGCTCTGGAGTTATCTTCTGCCTGTGCCCACCCAGCTCACACATGGGCTTTCATGCACCATCAAACTCATCAAATTTTCCCCCTTAAGCTTCCGGTGATGGGATAAATTTAAATTTGGGAAGGATCAGCCTGGTTATGAGGCATCACCACCCCTTCCTTGTTCACACTCTTAACACAGATTGACAAACAGGGGTGCTCAGACATCACCTGCCTTTGCACCAGGTGATTGGAGAATGTTAACACCAAGAGGGTGTTAATGCCTGCAAGGACATCAGGTAATCCCCAAAATCTCTTCCTGCCAAGAAAAACAACATGAAGCTGTGTCAGGGGAGGTTTAGACTGGATATCAGGAAAAAGTTCCCCTAGAGGGGCGTCGGGCACTGAACAAGCTCCCCAGGGCAGTGGTCACAGCACCAAGGCTGCCAGAGCTCAAGGGGTGTTTGGACAATGCTCTTAGGGACAGTGGGATTATTGGGGTGTCCTGTGTAGGGCCAGGAGTTGGACTTGATGATCCCTGTGAGTCCCAACTCAGGATATTCTATGATTTTTCAAGCCACAAAACTAACTCCAAAGCCATATCCAGCTTCCACAGGACATTTATTTTCATTATCAAAGCCAGTTATTGGGTGATGCTGCTGTGCCAAGGCTATGGCAGCAGACTGCATTCACACCAACCTCTGCCACCACCACCACCAATAACCCTTTATCTGCACCTCAACTCTCTGGTCAATAAGGCACTCAGGTAGTGAGCAAACACTTCAGCCACCTTTTTTTGCCACATCACCTCGCCATTTTGGTCACTTCCGTTCAGATCTGAACTCCCCAGTGGCAGAAGGGGATCTCTACTGATGCTCTTCCACACCTTGAAGGAGGACACTGGATTCCCAACCCACAGCACGTCCAGCTCTGAGCAGTGTCAGCGCGTGGCAGGAACAGGCAGTGCTGACAGAAACGTTCAAGCTCACGGTGCATCCCATGGAGCAACGTCAGCTTAAGGCAACGGCCTGTAAACCAGCAGGGAAAGCAGCTGAAGAGATGTCGCAGTTTTGGAGAGGTAATTTTACATGACAGCTTTTCCTGCTTCCCTCCTTTCCCTCGTGTTGAGGACTTTGCACAGTTCACAGCCTGGCTCCTCTGTTTGCTGTAAACTCCAGTCGTGCCCATGGAAAGGGAATATTGTGCCAAAACAAACAAATCTGCCACCCACTTGCGGTCCAGCAACCTATTAGGAAGGAAAGGCAAGGCACTGCCATAAAAACTATAAATACCTCCTGGTATGGACGAAGTGAAATCCTGCAGCTAACAAAAGCAAGGATTTTCCTCCATTCCCTGAGGATTGAGACTTACATGTTGGCACTCTCCCATTCTGGAAATTTCTAACTTATTCATGTGTTTCACAGGATGGTTTGTGTTGGAGAGAGCCTTAAAGACCATCTCATTCCACTCCCTGCCATGGACAGGGACACCTTCTGCTAGACCAGCTTGCTCTAAGCCCTGTCCAACATGGCCTTCAACACTTTCAGGGATGGGGCAGCCACAGCTTCTCTGCCCAACCTGTGCCAGGGCCTGCCCACCCTCACACCCAAGAATCCCTTCCCAATGTCCCATCTAACCCTGCCCTGTGGCAGTGGGAAGCCATTCCCCCTTATCCTGTCCCTCCATCTCTTGTCCAAAGTCCCTCTCCAACTCTCTTGGAGCTCCTTTAGGCACTGGAAGGGGCTCTCAGGTCTCCTGGAGCCTTCTCTTCTCCATGTGAACCCCCCCAGCTCTCCCAGCCTGGTTCCTGGGAGTGCAGGTGTGAGGGTCAATCACATTTGACACAATAACCCATTTTGGGTGGCCAGTAGCAACATCCAGCCAAGTTCAGGAGCACGGGAAATGCACAGCGCTGCTCTGTGTCGGAGCAAAGGACTTGGAGACTATTTCATGACCTGTAATATCATCCCTTAAATGGTGCTGGATGGATATTCCCCACTTGACTACATTTCTCCAGCTTCTATGACAATCTGTGCAGCCTCCTGACACCTGCAGCTCACAGAATGGAGCTCTGCAGCTTTCTGTCACACAGGGCAGCTCATCTCCTCCTCCACCCTGTGCCCCTCAGAGCTCATTTGAGGTTAACCACCATCCTTGTTCGCAGCGCTGTGTCCCCAAAGACAGCATCTCAGAAAAAGCAACAATGGATACAATTTCAGCCAACTTGGACATCTACATCATAAAGGGGTTTTTTACCTATTTTCCATTTGCATTGATGGGCGAGAGAACAAGAACTGGGAGAAAACAGTTTTGTCACAGAAACTGCTCAGATTTGATACTCATTCACCTGAAGAAGAAAGTTTAGGAGAGAAGGGAACTGAGGGCCACCTGATGTCTGTCATCGGTTATTGGAAATGTTAAAAATTGGACTTCTCAGCATCTGAAGACAACATTAAAATGGAAAACAAACTCTCAGCCACCATATTTCTGCTGGATGTGTCTCAGGACACGGGGAAGCTGCACACAGAGAAGGGAACAATCTACTTCAGTGTGGTCAAACCCTTGCATGAGATGGATCATTGCCTGACCACCTCTATAAAGCACTGGATGTCCAACAGCTGCCACCACCTTTCCAGGGGACTTTGCTTCACAACCTGCACTGTCTGAACTGATTTACAGCCCTGCAAACCTCTGCTGCTGCTTGAGGAAGAGAGGATGACAACAACCATCTATTTGCCTGTAGAAATCGCTCACCATCACCTGCCAGCAGGCCAGGAAGCAGGTCAGATAGTCCCTGTCTGCAGCTGATCTCTCCTCTTCCACAGGGCACTTGAAAGGATTTCTGACAGGAAACAGGAGATGCCACTTCCAGGAACCAGCTCTTCTGGTGTCCCCTGAAATGCCACCAAATACAGGTGACGACGCCGACATACCCTCTGACCTCTCACACACTCACATGCTGGGAAAATCAAAGGAGAACAAAGATTTTACAGCCTTTTCCAGGAATTATCCCCCGAATTACTGTGGTAGGTGCATGTTAGCACTGGGGTTTGGTTGTTCTAAGGAAAGATCAGCTATACTGCTTTCCCAATTCATGTTTACACGTAAGAAAGCAGCTTATACCTGAATCTTCATGGCAACCAGATACAAATCTCAGCTATTAAGCTTTAGTTTTCCTGGCGGTGGTTTTGTTTCCCAGGAAAGCAATCACTGAGACCAAACATCCATGCACAGCTCAAAACCAGCTCTCCCAGCTCTGTTTAAACCAGAGTTTGGGTGTGAGTCAAAGCTCCATATGTACAGTGTTTCAGAGACTCCTGGAATCATGGAATGTTTTGGGTTGGAACAGACCCTAAAGCTCTTCTTTTTCCCCTGCCATGGGCAGAGATGCCACTCACTAGGTTAGGTTGCTTCTGTATTTGATCTTACAGTTACTCAGATACACAGAAACAGGTTTAATACTCGATCATCTACAAGTGCTGAAGGGAAAGGAGTTCCAGGTGCTACTTCAAGCACCAGTCTTACATCCTACTACAAGAAAAGGACATTCAGCTTATCTCCTGCTTAAGTGATACCAAAACTTCATGGTAGGCATGTAGAGCTTCAGAAAAAAACACTAAACCAAAGTGTAACACGTACCAAAATCCCTATGGATGATGACTGGGGCATCCACACTGAGTCCTGAAGCATTTCCAGCACTGGGAAAGTCTTATTTCCCACAGACTCTTTGACCTCTGAAACCCTGAAGTCAATCTCTGCAGAGTTGAACTTCTCCACCCAATCCATATTTCTTGGGCCCAGAGCTGTCACCAGTAGCCCCAGTTAAAGACCAACACATTTTCTCTTGAAGATTATCTGTTCAATACACACCCATCTGTCCAACAAGGGGCAGCACAACGGGAGCAAGATATCCTTGTGGGGAAGAGAAATTACACAGCTCTGCTTTGATTTATATGGTCTCTGCAGACCTGGACAAGAAAACAACAGACCCAAAAATCCTGTCTGAGATCATTCAACCCCACCCAGCAGAGGTCCTTGTGCAGTCTTGTCCCACACAGAGCACTCTTGGAAGGACAGTGCTACACAAACCCCAAAAATGGGGATGTTTCAGAGACAAGAGCTGCTGGCACCTTCTCACAATGCCCACCAGGACCATTCACCCCATGTCCCCCAGTAAAACACTGGGACACCCTTTAACCTCAGATAAAAAACTGAGGCAGGAGTTGGATTCCCAAGGAAATATGAAATTGAGTCAGTTTAGCAAAGCACAAGGATTCATCACAGAAGACCTACAGATCCATGGCAAGATGTTGGCATATCCACCAGACAGACTGAACACGTACATTTGCCCCACAAATGCTAATTCTCCTAAGGCAGCTTGATCCCACTCTCTGCTCCCAACAGCACACTTATGGAAAACCATGGAAAAGGCCTCACAGCATTCCACAAAACCCAGGATCCATCATTGCACAAATGAAACTGCCAGGCTTGCAGTGGGATTTTAGCGAGGAAATGGAAATCACGCTGACACACAATTGTTCCGCCCCCCCGTTCGCCTTCACACATTTCTCACAGGTCAATTTTAAAGAATTAAGTCTTGTTCAGAGAAACATCTGGTGGCTGTTGCTACAGGAAACCGACTATCTGCAACATTTGAGCAAAAATAATGAGTTACATAAAAGCCAGACTGCATAAGCAAGGACAAGTGTTTTGCCAGCCTGTGAATCTCAAACCTCACATGAAACCTTGAGTTTCATTTTTGGGTTAGAATACAATGAAGTGAACCCATGCACACAACCAAAACCATAAAGATTCAAGTTTTCTCTGAGTTCATGAGAATATAATCATGGTGTATTGGAATTAACCTTCTAGCCAGCAACTGTCCTAAAGATTTTCTGTAAACAGCAGAGACAGATGAATTACAGCTTAAAAATGGACCAGTTCAGCTCTAGGCACTTTCAGACTTAGTTCAAGCCAGGACAAGTTAAAGAGTTCGAGAAGAGAGTTTTGGTCTTTAATTCTTTGAATCAGGAGCTCTCCCACACCTAGTGGAAGAATATTTTCCCTTAATGCTACAGATCCCCTTTTCCTCAGGGTTTTTTAGTGTCTGGAGACCAACACCCACCAGTTGATTCTACACTGGGCTGAACAGGAGGCAGAAGCTGAGCAGGAGCTCTAATGCATCACCATTTGCATCCCCAAGACCACCCAGAAGACTTTAAGATCTTTGATGGGGGCCCTCCAGCTCCTGGATTCCCATCACAGGAGGGGCAGCATTCCCGAGAACATCTCCGGCAGGCAGTTCTAATATACTGGAATTGCACTTCACATGGTGTACCTTTCTACAAATAGATATTGCTGTGCTTTAGGAGAGCTTCAGCACTTCAATAATCCAGAAGCCTGATGGATGACTAATACAACAGAAAGCTCCGTGCACAGAAGGATATTTCAGCTTCCACACATCACCAGAGCCGCTCTCGGGATGCAGATGGAGAACAGCGGAGGCACCTCCAGCTTTCACTGCTTTCCCTGGTGCTGCCACGGGCTCCCAGGCTGCAGCTGCTGCTCCTCTTGCTCATTTACACCATGCAGGGGAAAAAAATCTACTCCTAAAGCCAGATTCCTCAAGCAGAACATGGCTCACCAAGCACAGTGAGGCCAGCGCGAGCCAGCTCCTGGCCCGTGGGGGGACACACAAATGCAGGAGGGGGAGCATCAGGTGCTGCTTCCACTGGAGCTGGGAAGGAGTCAGGGCTCCCTGGGGATCCTGAGGCAGGGAACACGCAGGTGAAGGCACAAATGGATGAGTCATGGCAGGAGTCAGGGTGCTGCTCACAGGGGCAAGTGGAAGTCATGGAATGGGAGAACCAGAGCTCCTTTAAATACTAAATTAAAATATATAAAAAGATAGAAGGAGGCAGGAAAAGGATAGAAGCTTCACCCAAGTGAAAAAGCATGCTACAATCCCAAACCTCATGGAAATAGGCTTATCTGATCAAAAAAAATTTCCCAAGATCCCAGACATTTTACAGGCAGGATATAGAAAAACAAGGCAATGACTTCAGGCCCAAAAAAACCCCTTCACAAGATCACAGCAGCAAAGCTTTACACAGCAGGGGCTTATCTTTGAGAAAAAACAGTGTGAAGGAAGGCACAGACAGAAGACACAGTCTCTGCTGGACTCACAGAAGGTACTACAGCACTGTACTGCACCAGCCTGAATTGCTCAAGCTAAAGACTTTTCAACAATTAATGACACTCCTACTACTGCCACCAAAAATAGACAAATTGGTTTTAGGGGACGAAGCTGCAAAAATAATTTGAGATACAATATCAAGCAAAATTGAAACCAGATTTCTCCTCCAGGCTGGAAGCTACTGAGAGCATGAAACTGTTGTCCATCCATCTGCCCCCTCTCAGCTGAAATTACCAAAAGGCAAGAGCTCATGAAGCTTTCCACAGAGAAAATTCTAACTGGAAATTACAAATTGGAAAGTCTTTGTTTTGTCACATCATTTTGGCCAAAAATAGGAACAACGTTCCCAAAGGATGCTGCACCATTATGGCCCTAAACAAAATGTCCCAAGGACTTAATCAGATCACAGAAAAATAGTTTATCACCATATAAATGCTTTTTCAGAAGTGCAGAAAGGGAAATCTAGTGCCAGTTTCAGACTTTACGTACACTCAAAAACTTCTTGTGCCAAGCAGGGACTTGCACTCTCTCAAGGTCACCCCCTCACCAAACCACAACACTTGCTGGTTTATTTTCAGGAAATCAAGGGATCTCTCCATGCTGGAGTCGGTCCAACACTCTCACTTACAAATGTTACTCCTTTTGACTTCTGGAGAGGAACATTTTCCCAGCAACTTCAGTTCTGAGTTCTCTGCTTGTTCCATAGGTCAAATGTTATTGAATAAGCAACACAGCCCCTATTTCACTTGTCACACTGGAAAAAACACTAACAGAGCACATCAGCCCTCCTCCCAATAACAAACTTAAAGCACTTTCAGAGAAGCTTGAGTTCACCACAAAAGACTCTGGACTCTCCCGACTTTAATCCCGCCCAGTTTCCTTGTTGGAGCTCTTTGTCACTGACAAGCAGCATTGCACTCACCTCCTTCTCAGCTCAACACGTGTGCTGCTAAAAATAAAGCCAGGGAAAGGAAACAAGGGATGTAGGTTCCCAGAGAAGTTACTTAGGATGAAAAATGCTGAGAAAATTGAGAGGAAGAAAATATTAAAATGGATATAAGGAATAAGAATTTAACAACTTGCACTCAGGTCTCCAACCATCCTTCCACAGGCTTGGCAGGTACTTCACATACCCCAGTGTGAAGTTTGTGGATTTTAGTGCCTTCCTTTATATACAGAATGGTTTGTGTTGGAAGAGACCTTAAATACTTCATTCCACTCTTCTGCCACAGGCAAGGACACCTTCCACTAGACCAGGCTGCTCCAAGCCCTATCCAACCTGGCTTTGAACATTTCCAGGGATGGGGCAGCTACAGCTTCTTTGGGCAACCTGTGCCAGGGCCTCACCTCCCTCACTGGGAAGGATTTCTTCCATGTATCTCACCTAAATTTCCCCTCTGTCAGTTTGTACCCATTACCCCCTTGCCCTGTCACTACAGTTCCAGATGAGCAGTCCCTCCTCAGCTTCCCTGCAGCCCCTTCAGATGCTGAAAGGTGCTCTGAGGTCTCCACACAACCTTCTCTCCTCTCCAGGCTGAAAAAAATTCTTTCCAGAGAGAGTAATGAGGCATTGGAATGGGCTGCCCAGAGAGGGGGTGGATTCCCCATCCCTGGAGATTTTTAAACTGAGCTTGGCCGTGGCACTGAGTGCCATGAT
>JAOXXN010000150.1:3117791-3135992 GCA_026770055.1 Myrmophylax atrothorax
AAGCCTCACTGTCCAAAGCCTAACATTATGCAGAACCCAGGGGACCATGTCTCTTTGTGAAGGAAAGACTAAGGCAACTGAAAGAGCTGCTACAGAAAGAATGACAATGAAAGAGGCAATCCGAAACCACAAACAGCAAGAGGGACCCTTTCTAGCTTTTGACAGGTAATTAAACTTCTTTTGTGTTTAATTAGCACCTCCAGACACCAAGCCTATTTCCTGTGACATCTCCTTTACAGCTTTAGTGAAGCCATAGGTTTGGAGTTGCACAGCTCAGCTCAAGCTCAACAGGCCTTGGCATTGTATGACCACACAGAAGTCAGGCAGGATCCTTCGATAAGGCTGCTCTGCTTCCCCCTGGGCACTTCAGAAAGGAGAGTTATTTATTTTCCAGAGTGCCAAATACAGAAGGACACGAAGCATTCAGGGGTGTGCAGTTGGGCATGGGTCCCACACTCCTGCATTCAGGATGTGTCCCTCTGCATCACTGAACAGAACTGCGGCAAAGCCAACTCTTCTCAGCACACAACCAATGAGCAGTGTCTTGGTCAGCCCCTTTAGGAAGAAATTCTGTACTGTAAGGGTGGTGAGGCACTGGAACAGAGACGTTGTGGACTCCTCATGCCTGGAAGTGTTCAGGACCAGATTGGACAGGGCTCTGGTCTACTGGAAAGTGTCCCTGCCCATGGCAGGGGTTGGGACGAGACAAGCTTCAAGGTCCTTTCCAACCCAAACCATTATCTGAGTATCAGAGAATCACAGAAGCACCGTCACATTGGCTGGAGAAGCCCCACAGATCCCCTAAACCTCTTCCAGTTGTCAGGGAGAGAGAGCAAGGCTCCACCAGAGCCTTTAAGCCCCACTAGACGTTTTCCCCACTACTTTTCAAAGCAAGGAGCAGATGAGAAGCTTGTTTCAGTTTCAGAGTAAAAACTAATCGCTCTGAAGGCGGGTGTGAAGAGCTGCTATTTGCTACCTAGAGGACGCAACCAGGTCTTTTATCTCCTCTGGAGGCCAGGGAAATATGTGCCAGCCTCAACCGAGAGACGTGACTTTCATGGCACAGCACTTCAAAGCTGAGGTACAGCACAGACACCTTTGGGCTCCCCGAGGAGGACTGTGCTGCTGCCACAGCAGGGAAGGTGACTCCACAAATTCACTCCTCCTCAGTTCTCTCAGGAAGCTGGTACACAGTTTTTGGATCTTTTGTTCTTCAGCTCATTATTATTTTATTACCAATTAGCAGCACAAAACTCTGGGTAACACTCACAAAGAGCTCCTCATCTTTAGGCTGGAGGTGTTTATACTCTTCCCAAATTAGAGCAAGAGAATAATATTAAAATTCCAACCTAATGGATTCTCTCTACTCCAAAGTATTCACACCACCCAGCATGGTAAAAAAGGTACAATGGCTCCCACCATGAGATGATGGAACAAAACCTCAAGAACAAACACAATGCTCCAGGACTCATGAACTTGGACAATGACAATTTGGCTTAGCAGTGCACAGGATGTGTAGTTCTCCAGAAATGAGGGACTTACTTGAAAAGCAACCCATCAGTCCTGGACCACAGGATGTTCAAGAGAGCAGACTCTCCAACTCTTCCACACTCAATATGGAAAAAAATAAGGTCTCTACAGACCACTACCAGTGCATGGGAAAGCCTGTTCAGGACCCCTCGACTCTGCCAGACACCTTCAGCGCAAACTTGTAAACATACGAAGCTGAAGTTGTGTCAGGAGAGGTTTAGGTTGGATATAGGAAAAGGTCCTTTCCCCAGAGGGTGGTCGGGCACTGAACAGGCTCCTCAGGGCAGTGGGCACGGCCCCAAACCTGCCAGAGCTCAAGGATACCCTCAGGGATAGGGTGGGATTGTTGGTGTGTCCTGTACAGGGCCAGGAGTTGGACTTGATGATCAGTCATGTCCTCCAAGAGCCAAAGAGGTGAACCAAAGAGTACAGCCCATGCAGCTTCACCTCCAGTTTGGAACAGCAGCCATATGCAAATATTTGGGAAGGGAAGGAAGAAAGCAACATACTGAACTTCTTTGTTTTTCCACCTCCAGTAGTTTCTATTTTCAGGCCTTCCCAAGTCAGTTTGGGCTTCTGGGTGTTCTGGGTGCGATTGCTGGGGTTGTCCTGCAAAGGGCCAGGAGCAGGACTTTGCTGATCCTTTTGGGTCCCATCCAACTCCAGATATTTTATGATGAAGGACATTTGGTGCAGCCTCTTCATGAGCACATCCAGTTCTTCTCCAGACTCACACAAACTTTTTGTAGCCACAATAGCCCTTGGCTGCCTGAACAACATCCTGTTACCTCCACCTGATCCTCTCCAAATCTCAGGACAGCAGAAGTGGACTGTCCTCCCACATCCACTACTGATGATTTTGTGACCTGAACCCCCCCGACTGCTGAGCCTTTAATGTCAGCTGGATGTAAATAACCACTTCTTGGCAGAAGGGATAGAGTGAGACTTGAACTTTGACTGCACAGATGAAAGAAGCAGCATTTTGCTGGGAATAAATCAGCAGTGTTATCTGCCAATTATCACTAGATATCAAAACCAGCAGAGCAGCGGTGAAGCAGAAAGGACTCCAATGACACATTAAGGTTGTCTGCCCTCAATGCATGGAAAGTAGGTGGGTCAAAAGGGGAAAAGCCATACCTTGTTGAGTAGATTTTGTTGTCTTTCTGCCAAAACCAAATGCATTCAGCACCTGGAGAAGAGCTGGACAGGAAGCTGGATGCTTTAACCACTGCACTTGAAGTAAAGCTCCTGCCTTGACTCAGTAATTTGCAAATTCCTCCCTGAAATTTGACCCCAAAGTCAACATCTACACTTATTCTGCTCAGCTGGAGAAAAAGAGAGGCAGCTTTTATCCCACACTGTACTTGGGCACTGCTTAGAACAGCATTTACCAGTTGACACCTGGGTAGGAAATTAAAATTATAAAAACCTGCTGCTTGCAAAACCCACTTGACATCTCTGTCCCAATTCCCTTATCTCAGGAGTGGCCCACACATTTCCAGCACAGCAAGAGAACACTGCAAGCAGGTCTAGATCTCAATTCTGCCTTCACAAAACAAAAACAGCAAACATTTTTTGGAGTTACCTCATGGCATGTCCAACTGCCATCCCAGCGTGGGAAGGCTCAATATTCCCAGTAAGCTCCGGGACCTGCGTGTACCTCTAAGGCATTACAGGAGCCTACATTTTAACAGCTGAATATTGAAGACTTCAATCCTGATGCCAGCACTCTTTGGGATGAAAGGGCAGAGAGCAATGCCTCAAATAATACAAGAAGACTACAAGATTTAGAGAAGGCAGGTTCCTCTCAAAACAGGAATGTTCTGGAATGAAATTCTTTACATCTTTTGACTCATCAGGAACAGAGTCCTGCTTATTCTAAATTAAATTTCTCTTTATATGTTTTCCCTGAGTGTACTTCAGATATTCCCAGCATGGAACTCGACTCCGTGCTTCCAGCACCAATCACTCCACATGATGTGCTCTGATGACATCTCAGCCTGGGAGCAGAGAGACGTGACGGCTCCGCTGCGGACACTCACAGAGATAACTCTATTTTATCCTTTCCACGTGAGCCTCTGCTCCCCGAACCCTCATCTGTCTGGTACAGCCTCCAAAGCCTGAAACTCAAACAGGGAAAGCCCACCCAAAGAGTATTTTACTTTTCGCTTCAAGATGATTTAACCTTTTCCCCTCAGCAGCTGCAGATACTGGGCAAGGAACAGTAGCCTGCAAGAAAGAGATCGAGTGGCTCTGGGAAAAACAAGCACATATCTTAACGTGAAACATCTGCTTTTTACTCCTCTTCAACTGCAAATAAAGAGTTTCCCTTTAGGCTTCCCCTAAAACAAGAGCAGAGGGTACCCCATGACAGTGCTCGGTGAGGGTCTGGGCGCCATGAGCTCAGAGAGGGCCAAACTGGAACATCCACCTTGCCTAAATATTGAGTCATGAAAAATATTTAAAAGTGGGATTTTGAACTCTCATTATTATATCAAAAGAGGCTTTGAGGAACACTCTGATCACAACCTGCCCTAAGTGCCTCTACACAGCACTTGCTCACCTTGATCTACCTCCAAACCTTGCAGTACCTGCCTCACACACTCCTATTATCATTATCAAGGTGCACTTTGCCCGTATTTTGTATTATTATTATTTTCCTCTTTTCCAAGGATCCCTTTCTGGGATTCGTGTGTCATGCAGTTAATATCCTTCCAGCACCTGCACAAGAAATGTTCCCACCCCCAGTCCCTCTGGGAAGAGGGATAATATCCCTCCTAAGTCAAGTTTAAAGCTGTGCCAAACGGCATTTGTGGTCTTAGGCATGGGCGAGTTCACACTGCCAGGTGTCAACCCCAACCCGGCACATCACGCAGTAATACTTTAAAAGAAAAATAAAAAAATAATGCCATCGAGTCTAAGCGGTTTTCTTGCAAGATCCCTTTGACTCACATCTGAAGATGAGCTGCTTCAGTTCTTCACATGCTTTTGAAGGAAGGATAATAGAGCTCTGGCTGCTCCCACCCTTTACAGCAAAGATGATTTGCTCCACATCCCTCCCTTACACTGGTTTACTCAATCATTAACAGACTCTTGATTTAAGGCTCTTTCGAACAACCAGCTCAGCTGAGACTCCTCCTCAAGCCTAAGCACAAGCCACAAACCCAAATGCAGATATTTCAAATCTTTTTTCCCCTACCTGAGAGATTCAGAAAGCTTGTCACGTGCTCAGGTGACAGAGGGGGTGACACTAAGTTAAGCTGACTAGTCTCCATTCCTCCGGACCTCTGCTGCTCCTAAGGAGTTTTTGGAGACTTTGGGTACTTTGCTGCTTCTGGATGTCCCTCCTGGTTGTCCCTCCTCAATGTGTGAAACCCACAACAATCCACACATGCTCCAAAAATTGGGAAGATGCCTGCAGTCTAGAACTGGCACCAGGGTGAAACAGCATCTCTGAAGGAAAACCTGAGCGTGTTCTCTGTAATGTGGAGCAACCAAAGGGCTGCAGCAACCCCCTGGAATTCCTGCTGGTTTGTCCCCTGAACAGACCCACTGGTGAGCCAGTCTAACTCATTATAGCAACAGGAGAAAACCAATCCAACAATACCTGAAGAGCTCTGTGCCAGGTTAGAGAGTCAGGGCAGCTCAGGAACAGGTTTGACAAGCACCAGCAGCAGTATATGGGAAAGGCAGGACCAAACCCTCCCCTTTTGTGCACTGCAGTCCCCTCTGTGGAGGTAACAAAAAAGCCTTCAAAGCCTTACAAGCTCTGAACACTACACAACAGGACACTTCAATCCCAAGGTATTGAAACACCAAGTTTCATGTTTAGGTACAAAACTACATCAACAGTTCCGCATCCGTGCTAAAAAAATCCTGCTTTAACAGTCCAATTCCTGATTAAAACTAAATTTTTAGCAGGCACAGAGCAGTGAGCTAAAAAAGCAACTCAGGGTCAGCCAGCCACGACATGAGCACAGGCAAAACAGCACCAGGGACGCACTGCAATCATTGTTATACAGACACTGCCTGTAATTAGTATGACATGTGTTAGGGCATTAACATGTGCAGCTTCACTTGTGGTTGTCCCTGCCCCATTCTGGGCTATTGCTGTCCCACGAGGAACGCCCAGCTCCCTGCTGGATCCCACACCAGGGAAGCTGAAGAGAGGCATTGTGATCACCTCCTCCCACTTTCTGCATAAAAAGGTGGAATTTCAAGAATTTTTCCCTTTTAAAGGGACCAAGAACTTCATGTTCACTTACTTTCTTCATCCCTATTTCTAATTTTATTTCCCTCATTTCTGTTTCTACCTATCCCACCCTGGAATGCTTTTACTCCTGAGCCACAGCGTGTTGTGTGGCACATCTCCTTTGAAGAGGCACAGCATGGGACAACTGGAGGTGTGGACAGTGTGCTGGGAAACAGCTGGACATTTCCCCTCCTAGAAGAATCCCTAAGCCACCTTCCAGAGGTTTTCAGGAATATCACCTCCCCACGCTGCCCCAGGATTCTGGAAAGGCAGGAGGTCTCAAAGGAATAACAGCAAGAGAACATTTCTTCTGCCAACTCCATCCACAACCACAGTGGATGATCCAGGGAGCAGCAAGGTTCTGCAGTCTTCTCCAACATCCAGCACTGCTGGATTACAGATGGTAGCATGGACCTACTTCCCAGTCCCACCACCATTCATTTTCTGGACCTGCTGACCCCGGGTTTGTCCAACCACTTTTTGAATGCAGCTAAAACAGCAGCTTCCACAAATTCCTACAACAAGATCCAGAAATTTGTTGCCTGTTTTTTAAAGAAATCCTTTTGCTCACAAGATTCTCAGGCATTTCACACTCCCCAGGACAGGCAGGCACTCCTCTGCCTTCAACTCAACTTCCCTTCTCCGTATGTTTTCCAGTGCTGGTGAAGGTGCAATGACCAGAAACACACAAAGCAATACATGTAGTCACACACTCACCCACTGCAATTCACTCACTGTATTACTCAACGACCCTAATCCTTCATCAGATTAATATTTCAGCCCTCCAAAAAATAACACAATGTGTACTACCTGCAGCAAACAAGAGACCGGCGTGCCAACAACAACCAAGTCGCTGTCGGGGAGATGAATCCCGGCGGCCCCAAGCTGTGCCCATGCCAACAAAAAGGGTTTTGCCCACTCACCTGCAAAAGAGTTTCTCTCACAAGCCAAAAAACCACACCACTCACTGGGCTCCTAAACACAGCATGGCAGACACCTGAAAATCCTGTTCCACTTCCCAGCAACAACTCTCCCCGCTCAGCTGGCAGAGTGCTACCAACTTCAGAGGAGTCTGGCATTTTTGGAGGGTGGCAGAAGAGCTCCAGAAGCCTGAGTACACACTGAAGGCATCTTCTTCGTTATGCTTGTAGGATGAATTATGTATTTAATTAGAAGCAGCTTCAATGAGAAGCTGCTAAAGCTGAACACGGAGGCAACGCTTCACACAGGGAGGCAAACCCACGCGAGGAAGCAGATGCCAGAACCGGCCACCTCTGTGCACCGTCTCACACACGCTGCAAACTTCTCCCAGAAGCTGGAGTAAAGTGCTATTTTGCACAGATAAACTTAATGTTACCTCAAAGGCAAACATTACCCTTCTCATAGTTAGGAAATTGCATCTGTATGAAGCTGCTTTGATTCAACTTCCGCTTTCAAGCCCTAATCTGCAGCGTGGCTGTCAATTAGAGACCTTCATTACCAAGTAATCTGCTCTATGCACCACATTGTGTGTGTCCTCTTTGAAGCCTTAATACCCACCGGTGAGGATGGCTTTGTACCAGTAGATCACTCATGGACCTTCTGCACTGCATTCAGATCCAGAGTTAATTCCTGCCAACAGCAGCACTGGAGGCGTCGGCCAATGACAAACACAAAAAGCTTTTTGGCGTCATCAAGCCTCAAAGCTCTGTCCACTACAGAAAAGCAGCATTTATGTGTTGATAGAGACACAAGTAGGAAAAGTCCTTGCAGCACAAGGTCATACCAAGCTTGCTAGAAGACTAAATTTAGCCACCTGTGCCTCAGGCAAGTCTGTTAGTTATGGGAAGCTCAGATACTGGTGTGGAGCACTGGTCCCTGGGTAAATCCTTTGGAACACTCGACTCCATTTAATTGCAAATGATCTCGAAGCAATTAATGGGGAGCCCGATCTCAATCCATCAAAGAGGAGATGTCTTTGAATGCCACACAAACCCAGCACCAGGACACCGCGATCCTGTCGAGGCTGGTTTGCTTGAGTGGTGTAAAGTACGACTGTGTTCAGTGTCAGAGTCGGCAGGAGGAGCTCAAGAAGATTTAACAGATGGAGTTTCAGCACAAACGTATTTTAGAACACCTCCCTAGCAAGCACATTTCCTACTCTAACACACCTCATGCTACAGCTCTAACAGCTACACAAGAGCAGATCAACGAGAACTCAGGGATTATTCCAAGCTTTTGTAAATATTAGCAGAGACTGATCAAACAGTTTGTGAAGACAAGCCCTGGTTTACCAAAAAGTGTCACAGCAAACAGTTTTGTCAAACATTTAATTTTCCAAGCCAAAAAGGCAGTGGTGACTCAGCTTTTTTCAGCTGTGTTAGAGGTCTCAGGATCAACATGAGCCATGAGCCTGGGACAGGACCACAGTGCTCAGCTGAGGTTCAATGTCCAGGATCACTGCAAGAATCTAGCCATGGGAAAAAACAAGTGAGAGAAGCTGGTTTAAAGACACCACTGCACTATCTGCCTCAGCCCTGCAGGCCTTCAGAGATGCTGAAGAACCTCTTTTAGTGCCAGAAACCCAAATGGGAGCATGAGCTCAACGACACAAAGCCAGGCTTACTAAGATGACTGCACCAAGTCCAACTGAGCACAAGGTTTCTTGTACTGAATGTTGAGTGTACACGGTCCAACGAGGCACCTGGAAGTCACACTCCATCCCCCCACGCCTCTGCAAGCAGATGGTGACACAGAAAGCTGCCCAAACATCCATTGCTGCTCTTACACCAAGCCTGTCCCTGCAGTGACCACAGCCAGGAGGATGCCAAGACCCTCAAGTCCCCCAGCCAAAACCCAGTCCTATTACCACAGCAGTCAAGTTACCCCCAAACCCCTGTCTTTGATCATGTTTTCTCCTTAACATTGAAGCACCAGAAAGAAAAGAACAAGTGGTTCCAAAACATCCCGTTCCCAATGATGGATCTTGACAAGCAAAGGCACTCTGGCATACACAGTAACTCCTAACATTTAGAAATGATAAAAAACACCCCGTACCAGCGCTGCACCCAGCAAATCCAGGCAACAACAAAGGGCTGTGAATTGCTTTGGAGCCTAATACCAGTTTTGGATGGCAACCACAGAACAACAGGGATTTCAGCAGAGATATTCCCCCTGCGGATGCAGAGCGCAGCCCAACGATGATTTACCAGCACTGGTGTTGCATCTAACACGAGTCAAACTGAAGCTTCAGTGCTGCCAACACTGCACAGAGATTCCTCAGAATGAGAAACCCATCAAAACCTTCCCAAACAGAGGACAGCTGGGAAGCAGGATCAGATGCCGAAGTGGCTACAGGCCTGATCTCAGCGGCAGGATGATCATTTGGAGAACCTGAGGGCCTCCAAAGCATCCAACCTGGCACTGAAGCCAAGCCAGCTGAGGTAGTCCATGGTTTGCAAAATGGGAGGGAGCATTATCCAGTGTGAGGAAGAATCATAAAATCACAGACTGATTGGGGCTGGTAGGGACGTTAAGAGCCATCTTGTTTCAATCCCTGCCATGGGCAGGGACACCTTCCACTAGACCAGGTTGCTTCAAGTCCCATCCCACCTGGCCCTGGAGCTTCCAAGAACCTCACTCCCTGGAGAATGTACACACAGCAGGTATTTTGGGAGTGTTTATTTCCATCTAAGAAATTACTTTAAGCACATGTTGGCTCAGTCCCTCCCTCCCAGCACAAACCAGGGTGCTGTGACCTGCTCCTGCAGCCCTGCCAAAAAGCAACAGCAGGAACAAGTCAGCATGATTCTCCTAAAGGAGGGACCTTTGAAGTCTAACCTGGACTTGAAAAGAGACAACTACAAAGCCTGTGGCCTCTGCTTCATTAAAATAAGACGTTGCAGGTTCTTAAATTTCATTTGCTCATTGAAACTTGGTCTTTTAAGATCTAGGAAATAAAAACAAGCTGTAGAAACTAAACTGGCATGGTGCATTACAAAGGAAGACAGTTACATGGTACGTAAGGACAGCCAACTTAGCCCAAATGGGATTGCTACACAGTGAAGCAGCTTGTACCAAACTTTCAGAGTTCAGCTCTTTCACGACACTTGCCAGAACTGCCACTGCCAATGAACAATATTACAAACCATATTTCAGAGGACTTCCTCTCATTTGTTTTAACGAACCTAAATAAGCAAAAGAAAGATCAACAAGGCATTTTGAGTGACAAGGAATGAAAGCTTGAATATCCAACAAGACCGAAATGCTTGAAATTGCTACTCTTCCACAATCCATCTATGGAATTTTTATCCAAGAGAAGCAATCTTAATGGTTGCGCTCAATGATCTTAAGGGTCTTCCCAACCTAAACAACTCAATGGTTCTATGATAACTCATATGCCCCTCATTCCCTGCTGTGAGCTCTCCATTAAGGGAAGGCCAAAACCGAAGGGCATCTGAATCCATCCTTTAACCTGTAACTCAGAAATGAACATGCAAAGCAAAGGAACACCGAGTTCAGCTTATTTCTACAAACAAGATGGTACATGTGCCAGGGCCTGCCCACCCTCACAGCCAACAATTCCTTCCCGATATCCCATCTATCCCTGCCCTGTGGTAGTGGGAAACCATTCCCCCTTGGCCTGTCCCTCCATCCCTTGTCCCAAGTCCCTCTCCAGCTCTCCTGGAGCCCCTTTAGGCTCTGGAAGGGGCTCTCAGGTGTCCCTGCAGCCTTCTCTTCTCTTAATGAACAGCCCCAGTTCCCTAGAGCAGAGGGGCTCCAGCCCTTGGAGCATCTCTGGACTTGCTCCAGCAGCTCCACGTCCTTGTGCTGTTGTTGCCCAGGGCTGGAGGCAGCTCTGCAGGTGGGGTCTCACCCGAGTGGGGCAGAACCCCCCCCATCCCTCTTGTCCATGCTGTAGGATGAACCCAGGACACCAGCGAGTTCAATCACGAACTGAGCTCCACAGCAAACCTCTGAGATGGAAGTGACCAGATTTTCCAACACAAAATAAATAGCTCCAAGGAAAAAAACTTCAGACAGGTTGGTCTCACAGAGTTCAAGCATGTTTCTCCTACAACTTGATTTAACTACCTTTGGCACTGATGCACAGCGATTCCTTGTGAGCTGGGAAAAACTAGTAGCTCTACAGGAAGCAGATATTCCAGAGTTTTCTTAGCTCTATAGGAAGCAGGTATTCCAGGGTTTTCTGAGCTCTACAGGAAGCAGGTATTCCAGAGTTTTCTTAGGTCTACAGGAAGCAGGTATTCCAGAGTTTTCTTAGCTCTATAGGAAGCAGATATTCCAGAGTTTTCTTAGCCTCATCGCAAACTGCAGGAACTCGCCAGGCTTTATCACCAGACATTAAAACACATATATACGACAGCAGCTACTCAGGATATTTAATAAATGATGTGGCCTCCTCCAATGCCCCCCCACCCCCAACGTGGCCAACTCCTCTTGCAGAGCTACGGAAACGCGACGGCTTCAGGAAAAAAACTGGGACTGCAGAGAAACCTCCACTTCTTTGTAAACAGCCACAATTTTCCCAGGCTAAAGGAATGACACAATATAATCATAAGGGGAAAAAAAAAAAGAGCAGGAGAGCAAAGGCAGACAGGAAAACAGTTTTCCCATTTCCCCACTGAATATCCCCAATTCCTGTTTTAAATGATCAGAGTAGCAAATCCAAGCTATTCAATTGTCTTCCACAACACAGAAACTGTCAGGCTGATCTTCAGGGTGGAATTGCTGTCAACTCTTCAGGCTATTAAGCTGTTATCCAGAAGATATTTGCTCACAGATGAGCAAACCAAGCCAGAAGATTCCGACAGGTAAGAGACACGGATCCATTGCAGGAGACAGGCTGTTCTAAATGGATCCGACAGGAAGGAGGAACATATGAAAAGCCAGGAGAAAATGGTGGCAATCTCACCCTGACTGAGCTTCATTGCTGCTTTTGCCAATTTCTATGAAAAAAGCAGTTGTTTAAAAGATAGGGAGTGTCTGATGAACCAGAAATCAAATGGGTAATTTAGCCAGGAGTTCAAATATCTCATCCCTCAATTGAAAAAAAAAGGTCTAAAGGGGTTAATATGGATCACAGAGATAAAGCAGATAAACCAATTCTGACATTTTACCCTTCCATAGAATCACAGAGTTATTTGGGTTGGAGGGAGACTAAAGCTCCTCATGTCCCACCCCCTGCCACGGGCAGGGACACCTTCCATGAGGTTGCTCCAAGCCCTGTCCAACCTGGCCTTCAGAACTTCCAGAGATGGGGCAGCCACAGCTTCTCTGCCCAACCTGTGCCAGGGCCTGCCCACCTTCATGGGGAAGAATTTCTCCCCAATATCCCATTCAACCCTGCCCTCTGGCACTGGGAAGCCATCCCCCCTTGGCCTGTTCCTCCAGGCCCTTGTCCCAAGTCCCTCTCCAGCTCTCCTGGAGGCCCTTTAGGCACTGGAAGGGGCTCTCAGGTCTCCCTGGAGCCTTCTCTTCCACAGGCTGAACATCTCAATTCAACCTCTCTCCAGAGCAGAGGGTCTTCAGCCCTTGGACCATTTTGGTCGATCTGCTCCATCAGGTCCATGTCTTTCTTGCACTGAGGACCCCAGAGCTGAATGCAGTGCTCCAGGTGGGGTCCATAAGAGTGGAATACAGGGGGAGAATCCCCTCCCTTGAGGTCCAATCCGTGCATTCCATGATGCCGTTTCTGCCTCTGAAGACCGAAGCCTTCAGCTGTCTCAGCTCTCTGCAGGTCAAGGTGACCACTGCCAAAATTTCATCAAAAGCAGGAACTCTGCAGGACTCCAAAGGGTGTGTCTGCAGCGAGACCCTGTTTGTGCAGGAATGACTAAACAACATCAGGAGCCGCTGCCCATGGTCCGCATGGGAACAGCCAGCAAAGGATGGGGAAGTTTCTGGATGCACAATTCAGGCTGAGAACAAGGTGACAATGACCAAGAGCTGTGTGACAGCATCTCAAAGAACTGCTCTCAAACTCATGCTTGGATTCATTGGGAACTGGGAAGGTTTGGCGATGATGGAAACCTGTACAAGAACAAGGACTGAATGAATCAATGGATGGATCAGTCAAGATGGATGCAGAAAAGAGGCAGCGAGAGCCAGCAGATCCAGAGGAGGATGTATCTGGAGGATGATGCAGTTTTGGGGGGAAAGAAGGTGATTCATAAAAACCTCATCTTCTCAACAACTCCTACAGATGGGATGACAATTAGCCATGCAAAAATCCACAGCTAGAAAAAAATCAATGGAGTGCAACTCAGATGGAAAGACAAAACCAAGGGTCATGAATGTTTCTTCATAAAGTCTAAAAGTAAGACGGGAAAACTCAAATATCTGGTTTTAAAATGCTAACATGAACATATCAAGTTCATTCAAAACATTGTGGAGAGTAGGCAAGCCAGTGGAACACTTAAAGAACACAAGGACTAGGCAAACATTTAGAGGACTTAAGTTGATACCACCATTTGAGTAACAAAGGGTTTTTGAGTCAGCAAGAAATCCTCTATAAATCAGAATTCCAAGCTTAAAGCAGAAAAATAGAGCCTCAACCACCCAGGCAGTGACAGCAGCTGTTACACTGTCATGAGTGGGCGGCACGAGCAGGAGACACGGTGTTGAACAGGGGCTCTGTGTCACCAGTGTCACCTGGGTCAGTGTGAAACGCCAGGACCAAGTTCTTAAAGAGCATAAAGTGACTCCCCCCCAGCAGTGGATGAGAGAAGCAACAATTCATAGAGTCGTGGAATGGTTTGAGTTGAAAGGGACCTTAAAGCACATCATGTCCCACTCCCTGCCATGGGCAGGGACACCTTCCACTAGACCAAGTGCTCCAAACCTCATCCAAGCTGGCCTTGGACACTTCTTCCAGGGATGGTGCAGCTGCAGCTTCTCTGGCCAACCTGTGCCAGGGCCTCATCACCCTCACATGGAAGAATTTCTTCCTCCTATCTAACCTAAACTACTTCCTGCCTTCACTTGGATGGTGCTGGAATATTGGTGTGAGCCCTATGGCACAATATGACTATGCCATAGAAGTAATCAAAGCCAACCCATCCTGTACAGCAAAGCCAAGTGCCCAAGAAGGAAACAAAACCTGAATTTACAAGGTGTTATTAAGAAAACAAACAAACAAAAAGGTTACAAATCGCAAGATTTATTACTCAGTTAAAGAATCAATAGACAATCTCCCAAAAGATAAAATTGTGTTTTACACCCACCATGCTGAGTTTGGCCATCTCCACTCTCCTTGCTTGACCCCAGAAGCCAAGTACACCAGGCTTTGGGTGGCAAAGGACCACTCAGAAGACAAGGTGACAGCAACACCCTTCCTCAGGAGGAGGATGGAGAAATGCCCCTTGGTTAAAGCTGGTACCTGAAGCACACTTGGCTCAGCTTCCATAGAGCGATTCAGCAGCCTCTGTGCAACCCCAGACCAGGCAGCCACACCAGCTAAACCAGAGCTGGCCTAAACCCAGCCTAAATGACCATAGGGCTGATTATATTGTACAAAATGAAGTCATGTCTCAGGAGTCAGTTAGGGGCTGTTCCCTTCTTTTCTTTTCCTTCTTCCTTTTGCAGCGGACAGAGTATGTGAAAAAGGGAAATGCAGCTGATATACTCCACTGAAAAACCCAAGAATCCTACATGGCAGGATCCTTCAAAGCTCTTTGGAGAACAAAAGTCTACAGGATAAAAGGAAAAATCCTTCATGACATAAATAACTGGTAAAAAAGGGTAAGGAAGGGGGAAGAACACATCACTGGTTGGTTTTACAGCAGAAGGGACTCGCCAAAGGATTCTGCTCAACGACACTGAGCTGTGCAGTTACTAAGATGACAACATTTGCTACTCTGAATAATTCAGGATGATCAGTAAATAAGAGCCATGACTCCAAGGAATTGCAGTAAAATCTCGTGATGCGAGTGGGTGATACAATTCACAGCACAGCACATCAGGAACAACCACCCTAACTTTGACTTCAAAAAAATATGACAGACTGAACTCAAGCCAACCCGAGGGAGCAGGAATACGGCTGAGTATTTAACAAACCCCTTGGTTTTTAGATCACTAACAAACAAGCAGAATGTCTGTAACTACAGAGACAATAATATAGGATAGAATACCTCTAAAACACCTCTAAAGAGGCACCTGTACCATAAATATCACCACTGAGCTGATCAGCACCTCTGCCAACCTCCCCTGAGCACCTGTGCCATCCCTCCTGCCACACCCCTCTCAAGGAGGCTGGAGTAGAGCTGGCAATGACATGAAGAGCGAGAAGAAACATGGAAGGAAAAGTCTAAATATATAAGGACAATTCAGCCAAGAGACCACCAGGAACAGAAGAAGTAGTTTCCTAAAATCAAGAATATCATGAAGAAAAGTGTGAAGGTTCCTAAATTCAACACCTGGCTCCGGGAGGTCATGAACTGCTGGAGAGAGAAAAATAAAGCTCTATTTCCCCAGATTAGATCTGCTGTGTTTGTGTTCTCCCCTCCCCGAGCATCTGCTCCTGGTTACCAGTGAGCAGGATACCAGGCCAGATGGATTCCTGGTCTCATCTGGTAGCACTTTTTAAGGCATTACACAGGATTTCATCTGTTAACCTGAAAATACGCAGCGGCTGATTGCTTCCAAAGAGCTGGAAATGAGTTTAAAAACCACAAAAAAGGGGGCAGTATCAGGGTAGGGAAGGCAGCAAGTGGCTGTGGATGGGATGGACTGAGGATCTCACCCAGCTGACAACCCCCGCTCACAGCAGAGCTCTGAACCTGCCCAAAGAATTTCCACCGGTGAGTCTGGAATAGGAAGTCAAGTTTGTCAGTACATAGAACTGGAACAACATAAAAACTCCCATGGAAGAGCAAGATAGATGGGCTGGAATGGAATGAGGGACGGTCATACACTTCAGACTTTACAAGAAATGCTACTATGAACTGGAAAGCTCTTTAATCCAAGGAAAAAGAGAGAGAGACACAGGGTATTAACTTGCCACTGTGACCTGCGAGCCACCAACCTGACTCAGACATGAAGGATATGGGCACAAAGGAATTCCCCATGCATGGCATAACATCCCAGAGAGCCCTCCCCTGCCATTCCAGGCCCTGCTCCACTCAGGGATTAGCTTTGAGCAAACACAGGCAGGGAGGAGATCGACTAAGAACATGGAACAGAGCAACTGCAATGGTGGTGTGTGTGGTTTGGAAACAAGGAGCCAAGAGCTGAGCCAAACTTTCTGAAAACACCAGCAGAGAGAAGAGCTGATTTTAGGAAGCAACACTGGCACAAACACAGACAGGTATGTACCAGCCACAGATCAATTTATTGTGAGACTCTGGAGTGAGTTTCCAGCCATCATGGCCAGATAACAGAACTTTCCACGCACAAATCACAGCAAGAAGCCCAAATTGGCCCAAGCCTGAGAGGACTTTTGGTCAGCAGTTGAAAATGTGCAGTTATAGAACCGCAGAGGAAAGCAGAGAGCTGAGCCTCCTCATCCTCACCACCCAACAGCTCTTAAAAAACAAAAGAGGCACCAGCCAAGTCCAGAAAAAGCGATTTCAGGGCAGGCACCATTTGAAAAAACACTTGTATTCAAAAAAAGTTTAAGTCCTTCCGCAGGGTGGGAGCATAAAGCCCTGATTTTATCAAGCCAATAGTCTAAAATTTCACTGGAGTCGGCAAGACTTTTGCCAAAAGGCTGGAATATCAGCAGTGCCAGGCTGGAATATCAGCAGTGCCAGGCTGGAATATCAGCAGTGCCGGGGTGCTGCCACTTCAACACGGAGAGCAGAGATTTCCCTGACCAGCTCTCACCTCCATCCCCCACTCTTCCTAAGTACATCCATGGGGTTTTTTACTAAGAATCACTTTTTTTCTACAGACCGCAATATTCAAATTTCTTTCCTATCTGGGCACACCTTGCCAGTGGTCACCTTCCCCAACTTCTACTGATATTAATCATCAGTGGCATCTCCAGCTCAGCCCTGACTCCAAGAGATCCAGTGTTAGCCCAGCTACCACTGAGACAACCACTGTGTGCATCTCTCTACACCAGCAATGTCATGAAACCTGAATTCTCCCATCAGTAACACTTCACCACCTTGTCAGCACTTCCAAAACTTCAGCCACTGGCAAGCAGCGAGGAATCCTCCATGGATTTTGCTGCCTGAATCTCCCCAAACTTGTAACTCAAAGGCACTCTTTGTAATTTTTGGAATGTGTCTGTGGGAAAATGCTGCTAATAGTTTGATAAGAGTTTCTCCTCAATAAGAGCGAATGGGAACAAAGCTCATGACTCCCAGTTCACCCACTGTCCTCTCCCAGCAGAGACTGAGTTACCAACACAGCACTGAACCAAGGATGTAGTGATGGTTTACTTGAGTAAATCACAGTCTGCAGCTGTGGAGCTGAGAGAAGGAAAAGGCAAGTCCCAAAGAACTTGGGGAGTGGCAACACAAGCTGGTTACACACAGGCATTAGGTCACTGATAAAAAAAAAAAATCAAGTCTGAGGTCACACCCATGACAGTGGGACTTCAAGCAGGTTGCCAGGAGCCTGGCAATGAGAAATGGGGAAAGGTGGAAAACTCCACATGAATTCGGGACATGGGAGGCAGCTGGACAGACCATGAGCTCGGACTCTGCTCAGGACGCTTCCTATGGGCTGATAAGTCAGTGCTGAGAAAGGCCAAAGAGGATGGCCAGCAGCAGTGAAACACTGGGAAAGGAAAAGTCAACCTCATGAGCCAGCTGTGGCTGCCCCATCCTTGGAAGTGTCGAAAGCAAGGCTGGACAGGGTTTGGAGCAACCTGGGATAGTGGAAGGTGTCCCTGCCCATGGCAGGAGATGGGATGAGATGGGCTTTAAGGTCACTTCCAACCCAAACCATTTTCGGATTCCATGATTTGGACCAGACAAGGAACCCCAGCCCTCAGAGCTCCACACTGTGCCAATACACATGGAAATAAAAGCTTCCCAGGTATAGGGGAGATGTACAACTTCACACAAGTAAGTTGCCGATACACCTCCAGTTACACGGAGCACTTCACTTCCTTACACCTGGAACACCACCAGGTTCTGGAGTTCCCAAGGCACCTTCAGCTCCCTCCGCGGCAGGTCCCTGCCCCGCACTCCCGGGACAGCCCCCCAGACCCCAGGCGAGGGTCGCCAGACTCTCCTCACCCCACATCGCCCCTTTCCATCCCCTGGGCAGTGCCGGCGCACAGACCCCGAACCCGCCCCGCTCCCCCTCGCCCACGCCCCGGCGGGAGCTGCGACCCGCGGGGGCCGCCGCCCTTCCCGGGGGTCCCTCGGGCCGCTCCACGGCGGCTCCTCCGCCCGGCCGGAGCCGCTCCCGCCGCACCGGGAGGGCTGGAGCGGCGCGCCCGGAGGAGCCTCCGCCGCGGGCGG
>JAOXXN010000150.1:3148024-3177405 GCA_026770055.1 Myrmophylax atrothorax
ATCGCGCTCTGCCCGCCCCGCCCCGCCCCGCCAATGGCAGCGCGGGCGCCGCCCCGCAGCGACCGGGACCGCATCCCACATGGGATACCCCTGGGCGGGGGTGAGGCACTGCCACGAGTTACCCTGAGAAGCTGTGGCTGCCCCATCCCTGGAAGTGTCCAAAGCCAGGCTGGACGGGGCTTAGAGTAACCTTGGCTAGTGGAAGGTGTCCCTGCCTATGACAGAGGGCGGGACTGGGTGATCCTTTCGGTCCTTTCCCGCTGAAGCCATTCCCGGACTCTACGAACGGGCCCGGAACGGTCGCGCCGCGGGCGCGTTGCCGGGGGGAAGGGAAGGGAAGCCGAGGGTGCCGGGCGGTGCGGCGCCGTTTCCCGCCCCCCCGGAAGATGGCGGCGCCCAGCGAGCTCTTGGCCTGGTGCGTCCAACACCTGCGCGGGGACTTCGGGCTGGACGTGGGCGAGGAGGTGGTGAGGTGAGCGCGGCTGGGGTCCCTCTGCCCCTCGACACCCCTCCGAGTCCCCCTGGATCCAACACGAGGGGAGCGGGGTCTGTCAGAGCAGAGATCGGGAGGCTCTGCCCAGGGTTGTCCCTCAGGTGGGGGCATTGAGGGCCGAGAGGTGGCGAGGGGGTGTGTGGGGTCACAGAATCACGCACTTAAAGGGCTTTGTTGGTTGTCCTGCAGGATAATTCCGAGTTGATTCTTAAGGTGGGCCTCCAGGCACTTTAGGAATATCTGTATTTGGTGGGAAAATTGAGGTTCAGCAGAGAATTCTCTGTTGGAAACAGATTGTCTGTAAGATACTATTTTACCCTGCCACCTTTTCAGTCAGCAGGACAGCCTACAAGTTAATCTTTGAGATTTCAGCTTGGAAAAGCAATTCCATTTCTGGCACATGGAGGTGGCCAGTGCTCCCCTAAGCTTTTCTGAACCATCACTAATGAAGTAAGTCTGAGCACTGAGAAATTGTCTGAGCTACCAATGACCCTTGAGGTCCCTGGAGACAGACTTTGCTGGGATCATTATTCCCATGAATTTACAGAGGTTTGGAGACACACCATCAACAGCAGTCACCTCAACAAACACATTGGTTTGGGTTGGGAGGGACACTAAAGCTCATCTCGTTCCAACGCCTGCCATGGTCTTACCATGGCCTTCACAAAGCTGATGGGAAAAGCAGGGATAAATGACACACCTATGCCATTAAATTACTGGATCACACTTGGAACAGCAGCCCCTTCTCCACATTCCTCCACCCCCCCTTTCCCAGGTACATCCTGTCCATAACCAATGAGGATGAGATCCGGGAGTATGTGGTCGACCTCGTCCAGGGCACCGATGGGAAGAAGAGTTGGTTTGTGGAAGAGCTGCTCTCCAGGTGGAGGAAATCCGCCCAGCTGCCCTCCGAGCCTTTCCCAGCGTATCGGAAGAAGGACGGTGAGTGCCACAGGGGAGGAGGAATCAAAGTCTCCAATGAGCTTATACGGGTTATTGTGTTTATAAACAACTCCATGCCATGAACCCCTGCATGGATAGTGGTCCCATTTCTGATCCCGGGGGTGGTATAAAGTTCATTTTCAGTCACCAAGTAGAGTCCAGGGACATCTTTCCCTTGCTGGTGCTTACCTGACCTCTCCGTGTGCTTCCACACACTCCCAGAGGTTTCGGAAGTGCCACGGGCTGGAGACCCAGGGAAGAAGGGGAAGCGCAAAGGCCGGAACAAGCAGGAGACGCCGGCGTACGCCGAGCCCAGCACGCACGTGGAGGAGGTGAAAACCCCCCTGGACCTGGCCAAGGTGAGCCTGGTGGGGACACCGGCGTGGCTGGAGAGACTTGGAACCCTGGGGTGTGGGAAAGGGAATATCAAACACCAGTAAAGGTGGGGTTGTAAAATGGAAGTGAGCATTCAGGACATGTGGGGCTGGTGGGCCCAGGTGGGATCTGACACCTGGCTTGTGCCAGCCACAGTGTGGCCACAGGCCCAGAGCAGTGACTGTCCCCTGTACTGGGCAAAGCTGAGGCCACACTTGGTATCTTGGGCTCAGTTCTGGGCCCCTCACAACAGGAAGAACATTGAGAGTCTGGAGTGTGTCCAGAGAAGGGAATGGAGCTGGGGAAGGGGCTGGAGCACCAGGAGCAGCTGAGGGAGCTGCAGGGGCTCAGCCTGGAGAAAAGGAGGCTCATTGTCCTGTAGTTATTCTCTAAATTAAAATTTAAAACAAAACAAGTGAGAGAGCTCTGCCAAGGTCACTTCATCTGCTTTTGGTTTTTTTTTCATGCCAGCACTATTTGGATTTGGCAGTTGCACTAAAACCAGTGAGGCTTTACTGGGGAGCCTGGAAATGCTGCATCCACTTGTCAGTAAAACCAAACTGAAATTCAGAGAGGAGAATCACAGAATCACTGAGGCCAAGTCTCAAAAGGAGGAGCAGAATTTATTTTACAGCTCAGAACTTGAACCTGCTGTGCATGGAAAACCCCTGCTATGGTGGCTGTGTTGGGTGGGACACAGGAGAGCTGCTGGGAGGTGTCCTGGCAGTGAACGCAGTGGCCCTGCTGCCACCAGCAGCTCTGTGTTGGGACAGGCACGCAGAGGGCTTCCCAGGGCATTGCCATAGTCTAAATAATCCTTGGAAATAAATCTGGTAGTAGCTGAGCTGCTGTTGGGAGCTGTTAAGCCCCTGTGAGCTGCTGCTGCAGCCTCGTTCTGAGCAGCTCCAGCTCACACAGGCAACAAACATCAAGTGCATCAGCAACATCCTTGTGTCCTTGCTTTGTTTGGATTCCTTGGAGCTTTTCTGGCAGGCCTGAGCTTGTCTTTCTGTTCAGTCTGGGGTCTGGTCCAAGTTTCATTGCAGTGAGTCTCCTGGCCTGCCCAGGGGTCAGCCCTTGCTCTCTACTGCCAGTTTGGCACTTTGAGCACAGTTTGTTTGTTTATTTTTTTGCTTCTCAGGCCCAGGAGAGCAGCAGCAGCAGCAGCGTTGGCAGCAGTAGCGTTTCCTCTAAGAAGAAGCCCAAATATGTCAGCCTGTACACGAAGGAAGGGCAGGACAGGCTGGCTGTGCTCATCCCAGGCCGTCACCCCTGCGAGTGCCTGGGCCAGAAGCACAAGCTCATCAACAACTGCCTGGTGTGCGGGCGCATCGTCTGTGCCCAGGAGGGCTCCGGGCCCTGCCTGTTCTGCGGGGCCCTGGTGAGTTACCAGGAGGGTTATTTGCCCTGCTTGGACCTGGAGAAGTTTGCTGGATTAGTCTCTTTAGATAGAAGTTCCTCTAGCAAAGTTCTAGAGCGGGGCAGGAAAGAACCTCTTGGAGGTTTCCCTCATCATTTACGTCAGTTTGGAGCTTGTCTGGTTTCTGACAGTCTCCTGTGCATCAGTAACATCAGGGTCCAAAATCTGTGCAAGGCTTCAGCCCCATCCTGGGCACAGCCCTGGTCATCTTGTCAGGAGCAGGAATCACAGCCAGGCTTGTGTCCTGATTTTCTTGGACACATTTGCAGTGTGGATCCTTTGGGATACCTGTTACACACGTATTCTATTTAAAGGGCACCTTTTGGAGAAAGGGGGCAGGTTATTGATGGCAGATGGGAGGAAATTCCTCTTCATATGAGAGGAAAATACTGGTTGGGCGGACAAAATGTTTTAAATCAGATTTGTTGCTACTGTGAAAGGTCAGTTTTAATGCCAGTGGCCAATGAGGAGAGAACACCTGTGAGTTAAGGGTTGTTGATGACCTTCCCTAGTCTTCATTTCCTCTTTTTCCTTAGGTATGCACTAAAGAGGAACAGGACATTCTTCAGAGGGACTCCAACAAGAGCCAGAAGCTGCTGAAGAAGCTCATGGCAGGTCAGTAGCAATTCCATACCTGGAATAGAGTGAATCCAGTCAGTTTGTGTATGTTGTTTGCTTCAGACTTTGCTGAGCCACTTGCCCTGGTGTTTGTGGTGGGTGTTAAAGGGATGGATTGGAATTTGGCTCCTTAGATCCTCCCTGCAAGCCTCAGCAGCATTCCTGGGCTTCAGCAGAGGTGACAGCTCTGAGTGTCAAATGGCAGTGTATGATGTCCTTACCCTGCTCCTTCAGCATTGCAGAATCAATCACATGAACTGGATCATTGTAGCAGTCCTTGAAAATTAGGATAAGTCTCCTGTGGAATGTGTGCTGTGGAAGATGAAGTGCTGCTATCTGATGTGCTTGGTCTGGAGAGGTGGTGGTTAATATTTCCTAATGGCTCTTCTTTTCTAGCACTTATCTTGGGAGCTAAAAATAGGAACAAAGCCAAGGCAAGCAAGAGGAAATAATACCCAGTGTCCCAGCAAAGACCTGTGCATTGTGGGGATGTTTGTCTGAGTTTAGCTGAAATACAGCCAAGGTCATGGTGTTCTTGGTGGAAAAATACACTTTGTTGAAGAACTGGGGGAATATTTCTTCTTAGAGCTGCTGAGATGGCAGGAGGGCCTGAAGTCCTTGGGAGCACTGGCTGGTCATGGAGCTGGGTTGTTATATCCTCCCTGCTGAGATCCTGGTGTACTTCAGGATCTCCTTCCTTATCTGTTTAGTCTGTCTTCCCTCCTGAGCCTGCCAGCTCTTGCTTTGTTATCTGTGTAGGTGAAAGCTGCAATGTGGTTTGATGTTTGTCTTGGGAGTGAAAAAATGTGGATCAGTGACCAGAGGGCAATGCAGGCAATTGTTTGCGTGCAGTGAAGGTGTTTGCATGCCTGCTGGAATACGCTGTTTGTGCCATGGGGGCTCTGGGGCAAACCTTTTGTGGGTTTATTGTTGTTCCCTCTTGTTTGGTTGGTTGAGCTTGAGGCTTTTGGCAGGAAGGTTAAGAAGAAAGAGCCTTTGCTGAGAGTTGATTTCTCCATCTCTCCCAACAGTGGTCTGGGGAACCTGTGTGTCAGGGCAGGGTGTTGTTTGTGAGAGGCACAAACAGCAGCAGGCTCTGAAAATGCCTGGAACTGGCACTGATCTGTGCTGGGCAAGAGACTCTTTGTGGGGGTAACAACAGGTGGGAGAGGGTTTAGCTTTTAGAAGGGGTCTCCTAAAAAATCTGGGCTGTTGCTGCAGAAGAGGAGGCACCAGGATGAGGCCTCAGAGCCCCTTCCAGTGCCTGAAGGGGACTTATGAAAAGGAGGGAGAGGGACTTTATAGACAGACAGAGGGTAATAGGACAAAAAGAAAGGGGTTTGAACTAAAAGAGTAGATACTGAAGTTGGATATCAGAAACAAATTCATCCCTGTGAGGGTGGGGAGGCCCTGGCACAGGTTGCCCAGAGAAGCTGTGGCTGCTCCATCCCTGGAAGTGCCCAAGGCCAGGCTGGATGGGGCTTGGAGCAATCTGGTCTAGTGGAGGGTGTCCCTGCCCGTGGCAGGGGGTGGATTGAGATGGTCTTTAAGGTCCCTTCCCACTCAAACCATTCCATGATTTTATCAAGGCCTGTGGTTGATGATGGGTGGAATTTTGACTGCCCAAATAGTTAGGGAGGGGTGAAGAAGAATCAAAGACCAAGAGCTTCTCTCTAAACTACCCAGACCTTGTGTTTAAGTGCCTCCTCCTCTTCCAAGGAAGGAGTCTGTGAAATGGGCTTGAGGGAAAATCAGGCTTTCAACCTCCTTGAAAAAATGCTGGTCTTGGGCAAAGTTGCTCTTTTAGCTCCTGGGATGGCATTTGGTTTAGGGGACACATCTGCAGCCTGACCCACTCAAACTGGGCTTGAACTCACTGACTGCTGAGCTGTGGTTTGTTTTGTATCTCAGGTGCTGAAAGTTCAGGGAATTTGGATGCCATAAGCAAGGACTTGCTGCCTCGCCAGGAAGCGAGACTCAAAGCAGGCCTGGAGATGGCTGTGAAGCACAAAGACAAGTTGTTGGAATTTGACAGGACAAGGTAAGATACCAGGTGAGAGACTGTAATGAAATAGCATAAATGACCTGGCAGGCAAGCTGCCTTTAGCAGGAACGTTGGGAATTCCTTCTGAAACCCGGACTTCAAATGGCACTTGGTAGAACAAGAGTGAGCCCCTGGACTGGATTCTGTTTGGGTGGCCTTTCTTTGTGTCCCAGTCACTCCAGCTCTGGAGAGACCAGACAGGAGCAGGTTGGAGGGCAGGTTTGGGGCAGGTTAGTGGCAGTTTTGGGGCAGGTTTGGGGTGGTCAGTGCTCTGCCCTGGTCCAACTGTGCTCATCCTCTGCCATGGTGGTTGTTCCTCACAGCGTGCGTCGCACCCAGGTCATTGACGACGAATCGGATTATTTCGCCACGGACTCCAATCAGTGGCTCTCCAAGCAGGAAAGGGAAGCTCTCCAGAAGAGAGAGCAGGAGCTGCGGGAGCTGCGCCACGCCTCTCGGCTTGCCAAAAAAGTCACCATCGACTTCGCCGGCCGGCAGATCCTGGAGGAAGACAACAGCATGGCCGAGTACCACAGCAAGTGAGTGAGCACTGGCAGTGTGCCCGAGAGCAGGGAGGTGAAAAATCCTCAGGGGTAGTGGTCTGACATTCTATTAAAGCTGCCCTGGAAGAAGATGTTGCAGAAGGCCTGTCTCAACAGAACCTATTCAGCTCAAATTCACACCAAGCTGAGTTTCTGTGGTAGGGAGGAGTGACTGTTCAAATTGGAAATCAGATTGAGCAAGGAAATCATTTAGTTGGAGAAGATGAGTTAAAAATGCTTTGGGTCAGAGTGTTTGTGTGTGGAGAAGGGAGACATTGCCAGGGGAAACAGGGAATTGTCATGGCTGTTGTTTGTGCTTGCAGGCTGGATGAGACCATTGAAGCCATTAATCGTGGTGGGCTGAGTGAGCCTGGTGGGAGTCCGGAGACAAAGGCAGCGCTGAATTCTGGTGTTCTGGTGAATCCCCGTCTCCTTCAGCCTGCTCCTTTGGTCAGTGGGAGTCCTAATGATTTTTTCCAGAGGAATGACTCATTTTGGGAGAGTTCAGATTAAGAATTGTCAATTTTAGCACATCTGTAGTACTCCAAAGGATCACAGAATGGCTTGGGTTGGAAGGGACATTACAGATTATGTTGTTCCACCCCCTGCCGTAGGCAGGGACACCTTCCTCTAGACCTGGTTGCTCCAAGCCCCATCCAGCCTGGTCTTGGACACTTACAGGGATGGCATGATTTGACAAGCTGTTTCAGCATCTCACAGTAAAGAATTTCTCCCTAATATCTAATCCAACCCTGCCCTCTGTTAGTGGGAAGCCATTCCCACTCTTTCCTCCTCTGTGTTCCTCAGTGGGTGTCTCAGTTTGGGCCAGAGAAGGTTTGCCAATGCCCTTCTCTGTTCCCTGCTCCTGGTAGGTTGATTTATGGGAGTTTTAGCCTCCTGCCTCCTTTTCAGGAATGCAGGACAATTTCTGAGACTCAGAATAAGGCTGTGTTACCTTTCAGTTCTATTTTATGAAGCCTTTTCTACCAGATTCCCAGTTTCCAAAGGGCATAACAGTAATATCTCTGTTCTTAAATGAAGAAAAACTCCAAATAGGATTTACACTTGACTTGGAGAGGTGCTAACCTTTTCCCTGTTTCGTTTGAACACTCTCTAGTGGGTGGACCAAACTGGTTTGCTCCCGCAAAGGAAAACAGTTCATTCCATGGATGCTGGAAGCGAGTCTGGCTCGGAGCGGAACAGGCTACGGATTCAAGATCGAGAGCTGCAGGAGATCTCTGATGATGGTTGGTGCCTCAGCATGCACCAGCCTTGGGCTTCCTTGCTCGTGAGAGGAATCAAAAGGTGAAGGTATCCCGGGCAGCTGCTGCTCCAAGGAGGTGGAAAGTTGTGTTCCTCAGAGCACCTCAGTGGACAGTGGCTTTGTACAGTGACTGGTCGCTGTCATAGCTCCAGGTTTGGAAGCTGTGCTGCTGCTTCCTGTGTACTGGTGGTTTGAGGATCTGGAGAATGTTTTTTTTTTTGCAAATATCTAACCTGGAAGGGACAAGTTTCTTCCCACTGTGGGAATGGAGAGAGAAGCTGAGATTTCTGCTCTGTAGTTGGGGCACACCTGTGTGAAATTAGAAAAGAAAATAAGCTGACAGTGTTATGTTATGTTATTCTGGTCTTTCTGGGCTTTATAAAGAAGGCAACGATGTCACCATGTTTTAAAAAAACCAACCAGACGCATCCCCCTTTGGCACTGCCTTCTCCCTCTGGGCTGGGAATCAAGGTACCAGGAGAAGCTCCTGCTGTTAATAGAGAACAAAGAATCTTCCTGAGCCTTTTTTCCCTTCACTTAATTTTTTCATTTTAGAGACCAAAGTATTTCACTTCCTAAGCTAAAGATGCTGTAAATCTTAAGGTGCCTGGGTTCTGCATCCAGGTGTTCTGGGGATGCTGCAGCCACTCTGGTGCAGCTGCAGAATTCCAGAATCCCCCAGTGACTGCTCCATGCAGATCCCTGTCCATTAGTGCTTCCTCAATTGCTCCTTGTGACTTTTGGAGTTTGTAAAGGTATTGTGTGAGCAGATTGTCCTGCCCACGTGTGCTGCTGGCCTTGCTGGGAATTTATGTCCTCTCAAACTGTGAGGACACGCTCTGCTTTATTTGTGGCATTATTTTTTGCCCATCTCAGCTTTTCTTTGTGGTCCTGACACATTGCTTGAATTGGGATAATCAGGGCAAAGCTTAGCAGCAGGAATTGTGTGTCTTTGATAGAAAAATCTGTCCATGTGGGTGATCTCTGCTGGATTTTTAGTCCAAAATTCTCCTCTGTTCTCTAGGGTGGAGGGCAGGACCTGGTACACATCTCATCGAGGGAGGTTGTGGATTGCAGCCACTGCTAAAAGACCTTCCCCTCAGGAAATCTCTGAACTGGAGGCCACCTACAGAATGCTGCTCCGGAAAGGTGAACTCTCCTTGGATCTTGGAATGATTTGGTACATTGAGCCACATAATGAGCAGTCAGAAATCCCTCTCTGCTGAGCAGTTATTGCTGCTTTGCTTTTAACCTTTTGGTCTTTAATTTCTCATCATCCTATCTGCATTCCTGTCAGAAACAGGGAAAGCTGTATATAAAATTAAATTTCACAGCCTTAGTCCTGTCACGGGGAAGATCCTGAGCTGGATAAAGCACAGCAAGGTGTTAAAATTGCTGTTTGTGTTCCTGGGCCTCAAAAAGAGGTGCATGGAGGAAAAGGAAGGGCACTGTGGGCTGGAAGACCCCAGCTGTGTGGAGGGGCAGTGAGTCCCCTGAAGACATATTTCTTTTGCTGCAGATGTGGAATTTCCAAGTGATTATCCCTCAGGATGCCTCCTGGGCTGTGTGGATGTGACTGACTGTTTATCACAAGAGCAATTTCAGGAGCAGGTGAGTACAGCAAATAACCCTTTCCAAGCTTGCATTAACCAGTAGACCTTTAAAGGGGTGGACCTTGCCTCTGGAGAAGACATTGAGGGGAGATTTTAGACTGTGTTGAGAGAAAACACAAGTTACAGCAGGGATTTGTGTGACAGAGAACATGAATGGGCCTGAAAACTCAGGACAGTTTGGAAACATGGAAAACTCTGCAGCCATGGTGGTGCTGTGCCATAGGACCTCGTCCCTGCCCTTTGGTGCCAGTGGTACAGGAGAGGGTGGCTTGGCCCATGCAGAGGCATCATGGTCTGTAGCTGCTGGATGTGCCTGGTGCTTCTTCCTGGAGCTGGTTTGGTTGGAATAGTGAACCAGGACCATCCTGTGAGATGGAATACATGGATGCTTTGGGATGGAATCCACCAGGACTTTGGACATCTTACTGTGAGGAGCTGGAGAGGCAGCAGGAGCTGGGGCTGTTTCTGAGGATGCGCTCCTCTGATTTCCAAAACCCTGTGAGGTTTTTAGCAAGGAGGGATGCCTGGAAAGACAGGGAGTGTATTTCTGGTGAAGTTGTGTTACTTAGTCACTGGAGGAAGGCAGGGAGGTTGGAGTACGAGCAGCAGAGGGAGCTTTGGGACTGGAATACCATGAAATCTCCAGGAGTATTTGGCCTGGTATGGGAACAAGCCTTGGGAGAGAGAGGAAGGGACACTGGGGCCAGTGTGGGGATTTTCTTCTGTAGCATCCACTAACTTACAGTTTGGTCTGAAACTGGGATCCTTGTCCATCTTCTGCTGTCTGTAACAGTGGTGGAAAAATACGTCCTGCTCTCACTGTACTTTTCTCTCTCACAACTCCTCATCTTCCTTTGTGGATGTGTTCTCCAGGCATTGGTAGAATGGCTGTTACAGCATTTTCAATCTGGGAATTGCACTGTAGGTAACTGGCTTTTAATCTTCCCATGGAGGACCCTCACAATTAGCCATGTTCTCTGGAAATCCCTCCCTGTTTGCTGGCACTGCTTGGCCACAGAGGCACTGGAGGAAGAGCAGTGTATTCCAAGAGCAGCATTATCCACCCTATTATGTTAGTGAGAGATTTCCCTCTCTCCTCAATGCTGTGGCAGTTCCCAGGCTGTATTTTACTGGCTTTTTGCTGCTCCCACATTGCAAACTTCTTATAACTGCTAATTGCTTGCCTTTTTGTAGTGGTTTTGTCCATTTTTTCCCAGGATTGCTTTAAGCAGGGTTCATTTCTCTCACTGGTAAGCTTGAATCCAGAGATCTGAGCCTCTTTCTGCCATTGCTTGATGAGAAAATGTCTGGTTTTGTGGGCTCTCAGGAGCAGCAAGTGCATCTGAAAGAAGCTGAGCTGAATTTAATTGCAAATGTCAGCAAGATGCCCAAGTGTGCAGCGCCAGCTCAGAAATCTGAGTTGGATCTTTCTGGGAGGAGTAAATCCCTGTTTCTCATGTGAGTGATTCAGCCCAGGTTCATCAGGAACCTCGTGTCAGCACTGTTGATCCAGCCCTTTCCCAGCACTCAAAGATCCCTCCTGGCTCCGGTGGAGAGGGAAGGAAGATGATGTGTTTTCCCCACTTCTGGCATGCAGAACCATGGGATATTTTCTAGAGGTGTGTTAGCAGGCAAAGTGAGGTGATGCAGAACAGAGACCTCGCGGGGATTGAGCCACTGCAGAGCTTTTCCAGGCGCTGTGCTTTGACTCACACCTCTCCTCCTCACCACCTCCTCTTTGAAGCTCCTGCATGTTCCAGAAGAAAGCATTTCACAAGTGCAGGACGAACCACAGTTGCAGGTTATACCCACCTCCCGAGGATGAAATAGTTCCCTGGCTTGCTCATGTTGTTTTGGTGGTGGTCTGGCCTTTCTCGGCAGCCACGGAGGCTTGGTTTGGCTCTTGTGAACATTTGTACCCCTCAACAAGGGAGACTCTTCCTGATCTTGGGTCTGTTCGTGATCGTGGGACTTTAAGACTGAAGAAGAAAAGGCTCTGGGGAGATCTTAAAGCCCTTTCCAGTGTCTAAAGAGGCTCTAAGAGAGCTGGAGAGGGACTTTGGACAAAAAGGGTGGAGGGACCAGACAAGGGGGAATGGCTTCCCACTGCGAGAGGGTGGGGTTAGACGAGATCTTGGGAAGGAATTGTTGGCTGGGAGGATGGTGAGGCCCTGGCACAGGTTGCCCAGAGCAGCTGTGGCTGCCCCATCCCTGGAAGTGTCCAAGGCCATGTTGGATGGGGTTTGGAGCAACCTGGTCTACAGAAGGTGTCCCTGTCCATGGCAGGGGGTGGAATGAGATGGTCTCAAAGGTCCGTTCCCACCCGATCCAATCTGTGGTTCCTGTCCCTCCTGTCTCTCCCATTCTCTCTCAGCCCTCTCACTGCTGTCACCCACTCCCTGTTTAGCACCGTCTGCAGATTTAATTTCCCTGCTGTTTGCATCCTCTCTCAGGTTGCTAATGAAGATGTTGTGGCTCCCTGCTAGTATTTTTCTGTCATTATCGTCATTTAATTTTTAAATTTTTTTTACGCTTGTGCTCAAAAGACCAAAATTAAGCAACGATGCCCCAGCAGAGTCAGACCCATTCCTGTCTGAGTGCTTGTGTTATGATCAGGGAGGGGTTATTTATCCACATTTTTACTGGACATGTAAGCCTGACCTTGCATCACCCCTCAGAGGGCTCAGTCCTACCTACCTCTGCCCTACCTGCAGTATTTGAGGCCCATCTGATATTGCTGAGGTTGGTTGCAGGTCTTCAGGGCTGTATGAGAAGCAATGATGGAAGAGGATCTTATGTGCTGTAGCTGGCAGGGAGCAAAGGAAGAGCAGAAGTGTCCTTGGGATAAGGACCAGTGGCACGTCAGGTGACATTGCCCTAATCCCAGTTGTGCTGCTTATTGCATGAACTAGTTAAATCCGCTGCTCTGGGTCGCTCCCACGTGGAAATAATGCAGCCCTTCCAGCAGGCTATTTACACCTCATTTTACTGCTCAGAACCCTGATCTCTGGATTGATGCAGCTCTAGGAGCAAAAGTTGTCATTGGGTAGGAAAGTCCAGCCCGGATGTCCAGTGTCACCTGCCTTGTCTGCAGTGGACCGAAGCAGGAGCTGCTTCCTGGGCTCAGCCCTGGTTGCCTGGTCCCAGGAGATCCCTCTGAAATCTCAGGATTTGCAGCTGAGCTTTGCACATCTTGCCCCTCCTCAGAGGGCGTTCTGAGCTCGTTTCCTTCTCTCCCTGGCAGACACCCAAAAACCCCTGGTAGAGACCAGAATGATCCTTTTGTTATGCTTTTCGGTGCTAGAGGTGACCTGGAAACTTTCTTCCCCCCCACAGAGCTCCAAGTGTTGACTACGGCTTTTCCTTGCTCTGGGGCTGACGTCACCGACACCTTGAGCTGAGCAAGGAGCTGCCCTTCTTTTCCTGCAGAGGTGTCGGTGACTTCAGCAGCGCCCACTCAGGATATGTGGGATGGGGCAGACAGGGCTTGGCAGGGCACTAAAGCCAGAAGGGAAGTGTTTACATTGATGCCATTTCCATGTGCTCTGAAGTCCATGTTCATTTTGTTAATGACTTTGATCCAAGAGACTATTTAACTGGGAAAATAATGTTTCCTGCTGCTGTTTTGGTGGTTTATAGGTGTGTTTGGGCTTATTTTGAGTGCAGTCGCACGCACACACCGGTATCTATCTGGCTGTAGTTATTATCCTGGGCTGAAATATTAGGTAATTATGTTTGATGGGAGTTAAGTGTTTATTTTTCATTTCTAGGTGATCACTTGGTGTCCTTAAATCAGCACAGGGGAACACGGCAAAGCTATTTTTGTGCCACAAGATTGCAACTATCATGTAAATAGCTCCAGCTTTCCCTGTCAGGAAATGTGGGTTTAATCTCTTGGCCTCCTCTTCCCTCCCCAGTGAAAAGAACAGCACAAAAAATGAGACTCAGGTGCCCAGTGTACAGGGCTCACTTTAGATCCTCAAATAGGAGTGGAGAAGGGTAGAGACTTTCTATATTTAGCCTCCAGAAGGTGCCTGTTTAGATTATCTCCAAATAAAGGAACAATAGCCCACTGGGAATATTTTTCTAAGGAGTTAATGAGAGGGAGAAACACAAACATAGACATTGACGTGTCCTTCGAAGAACAGTATAAATACAGAGAGACTTTTTTATGAGGACCTTTTCCCTGAAGGAAAGGTTTCCTGGTACTGGCTCCAAGTGAGACCAGTGCCTGTTTGTGCTGTGCTGTAGCTATCCTGGCACCTTTCTCACCCCCTCCACTGGGATATTTGCCTTCTCATTCCTGAGGCACCTCTCCCAGTGAAGGATTTTTAGCTAGATCAGATTCCTCCTGGAGCAGTGTAGGTGGCTGTTAATGATTGCAACCCATGAGAGGCCTTTGAACTTTACAGGTCCCTGCGTTCTCCTGAGCTGAATTCGTCTTTCCCACATAACCTGATGCCAGATCCAGTGGTGGATTACATTGACTCACAGGGTGATGCATCTCTTTAATTCAGGTTCTCACTCCACAAAGCCCCCTGGTTCGTGGTTCTGGGAGCACAGCAGGAATGCAGCTGGTTTGGATTAGAGAGGGTAAGAGATGGGGGAGTTTTTCCGTATGGGAAGTGCTTTGGTTTTCATCAGAGGCTCTTCTGAGGCTCCAGCTGCCTTGCATACGCCAGCAGGTTTGCTCAGGCCACTGCTCAGGCTGTTAAGATGAAGGAGAGATTGTCACTTGATGATGATTAATTTAGGAATGCATTAACATGCCAAAGAAATCGAATGATAGAGGCCTGCTTGCCCTCTCCTCTGGTTTCCTAGACCCAAGGGAAAAAGCGAAGCCAAGGCTGAAGCATATGACTTAATTAATGATGACTGTGGACTTAGCCTCTGCTACCATTTCAGCAAACTACTCACGAGCTGGCAGGGCCTTTTCCCTCTCTCAGATGTGGTCACTGAGAGTTGCTGCCTTCTCAGTGTTTGCTTTTTATTTCATCCTGAGACCAAGGGTTAGATAAAACTGACCTGGGCCCTGGCTACTCCCCGACCAGGCTGAGCTGTGACCACCCTTTCTGTAGTGACCCCAAATGTTTGGGTAAGCTCCAAAATGCAGTCCTCACCATACATGTACCCAAGGCCTCTGTGTGTCATCCATTTCCTAACCCTGAACAGACCAGTCACTCCGTGTCCTGGTCCTGTGAGAAATCCCATCCCGTTGGTGGGGTTGAATCAATCCTGGAAGCAGCTGCTGGGTCGTACACCTCCTGAAGGAGCAGCAGCAAGGGTCAGTGCAGTGAGTGGCAGCTGCCCAAGGGAACCAGGGACACTGGTGCCTTCTCTGTGCAGGGCTGTGTTCCCAGAGTTGGGGTTTTCCCACCTCTTTTTTTGTGTATCCTACCCCTGTGCTTCCCAACTGTGATTTATGAAAGGACTTTGTGAAACTGCTTGAAGTTGTCTGACTGTATGCAGCTGGCACTGTGAGCTGCCTGTGCCAGAGGCTGGTGCCCTGCTTCCCCCTCGTGTCTTCCTCCCATGGCATTTTCCTCCTCCTTGCCAGCTCTATGCAAGAGCACGGGCAGTGGGTCTGCATTGGAGCTGAGCTGGTTCAGCTGTCCCTTGGCACAGGGGGATAAATCAGCTCTTTCAGCCTTGTACACTCCCAAGTATTTTTTCAAATCCACCCAGTTTCTCCTGAGCTGGTCATCAGGCACTCTGTAAACATCTCCAGCCCTTCCAGGGTTTACCAGGGGCGGGTGTTGTGTCAGGCTGGGATTTGAGGCGCACAAGGGTGTTGGTGGCTGTAGGGCCCATGACGCCGGTTCAGAGAGGGCTGGGGGGTGCAGCATTTGACAGCTCTGCCAAGTCCTTGGGGTCTCCCCATGGACAGACTGCTTGGAGTGCACCAGCACGAGTTTGAATGTTAAATCTACATTTCAAAGTCCTGTTATTACATTTTAATTGCTTCCCCTACCCTTCGAATCAAAGTACAGCCTGTGGTGTAGGAGCAGCAGGATGAGAGCAGGGCTCCAGGCTGGGAGGTGGAGAACACCCACTGGATGGATCTGCCCAGCCAAGGAAACGATCCCGCGGTGATCCCGGCCTGCTGCGCCTGGAGCTGGTTGTGTACCAGCCAGGCATACACAGGGCAGAGCAGGCGAGGGCTGCCAGGCATTGTGGGAAGAAGGGGAAAGGAAGGCCATCTTGCAGAATTCCTTGTGCATCCTGGCACAGGGAACGTGTGCCAGCACATGAGCTGCCAGCAGCAGCTGGAAGCGCTCAGGAACAGCAGGGAGGATGTTGACTGCAACAATGCATCAAGGCTGCGGTTTGTAACCTCAATAGTCAGGCAGTTAAGTTTTTTTTCTCTTTTTTTTTTAACAAAGACATTTTGATTGCCAAATCCATAACCATTAGCAGCTGTGGTTTCGAGCTGTTCCTTCCTCACACGTTGCAGTCTAGACCTGACAGGCTTTCAAACAAAAGTTTGGCTGCCGGCTTTTGTTTGGATTTCTTTGTGATCCTGCTTTTTTTTCCTTCTTTTCCCGTTCCGTTGATTCAGATGGAACATGAATGTGTATCCCAGCCTCTGTGGAGCAGCTCCTCTGCATCCCCGAGCTCTTCTGTGGCCAAGGACAGCTTGTAGTGTTCCTTGGTTGCATGTTCTGGATGTTTCTGCCTCAAGCTAGAAAATTTGGCATTTCTAGGAAGTTGGATCTGCTTTAGGGTTTCTGTTTAGGAAAATGTTACATTTCTGACAAGCCAAAGGCTGCGTGCTGAGGGAGAGGGATCAGGTCTTTAAAAGATGATGCTTGAAAATGTTCTCAGAGTTGTAAGTGTGATGCAAGGCCATGTCATGAGGGAGATCAAAGCTCTGAGTGAAGCGCTTAGTGCTCTGCAAGTGCTTTCCAGAACTGGAGGGTTGAGTCGGGAGGTGACAAAAAGCAGTGGCAAAGCTGGGTCTGCTGTTCCCAGTTGGGTGTTACCTTTGTGTGAATATGCCCTGGAGCACTCGAGGTAAAGGCTGGGTTGAGAAAATTGGTTGGATAATCCCCTAAAGGGAATGTCCTTGCAAAGAGATGATGGAGACCACTGTTGTCAGAACAACAGACAGGAGACTGGTGCTCCAACACCACCTTAGTTGGAAAAGTGACAAGGATGGATGTGTCTTGGGCACAGTGGCACCTCCATCCAGTTAAGCATCATCTCTCTCATTTTTGGTGGCTCCATTTTCTCCTGTATCCACATGTCCATGGTGCAGTGCCCTCTTTGGCTGTGGCACCCCTGGCACTCCCAAAAAACTGCCAACTTCCTTTTCCTGTTTGCAAACCACTAAAGAAACATTTTCTAGCTGGATGGTGAACAATTTCTCTCTGGAGAGGAGGAGAAAATGGCTGTTTAGTAGTTAATTACCTGTTACGTTGCTCTGACAGCGATGAAGCTTATGAGGCATGAAAGAAGAGCGGATCTGCCTTTCCCACAAATCACCAAGAAAACGGGGTGAGGGAAGTTGGGCTCCCCGGGGATGCCTCGCATCCCGCTCCTCTCCTTGCTTGTGGCCAAGGGGTTTCTCCAGCGCCCAGGAAGAGCCCAGTTTGTGTTCCTGCCTGCTGGGGAGAGTGATTTATTGCTCCTGCTGGTTCCAGCAGCCCTGCTCTTTCTGAGGGGACGCCGTCTCTGCCAGGATGGTTTTTTTCCCTTTGAACGCGTTTTACGGTGAACTCTCTTGCCAACACATGGGCTCTGCTTGCTTTCATTCTTTCCAGACAGTGTTGCTTCCAGTGCTGCCTCTTTTATTCCAAAGCTCTTGGAGACCAGCAGGGAAATGAAGGCTGGAGCTGGTGTCCTGGCCCTGCGCTGCCTGGCAGAGCAAGCCGTGTTTTCCCTGTTGTTCACTGAGGAGCCACGCCAGGAAAATGATTCACCCCTTTCCATTATGAACCTTGCAAAGCATCTCAACCCCCTCCTCATTGCTGGTGCCCCCGGCCACCCCCGGCAGCTGTAAGATGGAGAGGGTGGCAGTGACCCGGCGAAGGACTACAGGTTCCAGCGTGCAATTCTCCACCGCACGGGCTGACCGGGATGTGCTCCTCGGGCTCGGGGAGTGGAGGACAGCCCTGGCTGCAATTCAGTGCTCCATAGACAGGCATGTGTGAAACGCCGGGGCTGTTCCCACCCCGGTCTCTCCTTTTGTGTCCCGAGGTCTTAATGAGAGCGAAGGATGCTCCTGAAAGGTCGCTAAGGGAGCTGCTGGGCAGCGTTTGGGCTTTGTGCTGGCGGAGCTGCTGCTCCCTGCACGCGGTGCCTTTGTTCCTGCCTCGGATGCGCCGAGCAGAGCTCATCTCGTTAGTGATGGTTTGGCTTCTTCCCAGCACGTTTTCCTTCAGCTCTCCATTCCTTTGCCATCGGGTCACGGCACTTGGGTTCAAGCCAACGCAGCTTATCAGAGAGGGGTGAAGAAATCAAGGGGTTCAGGGCAGCCCTTCTCCAAGTTTTCTTTCCAAGATGGACTCAGGATGCGATAAGGGTCCCGAGTACTGCATTGGTATCACTGAGCCTGCATGGCCCTGGCATCCCGCTGCAGGGTTTACCCAAATCAGGGAAAAATTATTTAACAGATTGGTGTAGGGGGGGAAAAAATAGCAGGAGTTTTTTTTCTCAGCTGTCAGAGAAGGTGGGTTCGTGTCTCTGCTGCCTCTGAGCTGGCTCGTCCCCTCCTTTGCTCTTTTGCTGTGGGCTGTGGAGCAGGAGGCTGGCAGCCCTGCTGCTATTCCTGGTGCTGACAAGCTGCTGATGGGAGACGAGGGATGGCGAAAACAAAGTGTAGGGAACATTCATTAGCAATTATCCCTTGCCTGCAGCTTGAGCGAGGTGGCTGTTGGGGACATCTGATAGCCACTTAATACACGTTCAAAGCATTGGCTCTGGTGTGAGAGTGAGTCTGGTGGCCAGTTTTCGGAGGAGCCCAGCCCTCAGCTCCCTTTTCCAGCTACATTTAACCTCGAGCTCTTCCTGCGTACATTAAGCCCTTGAGATCTGCTTTTCTTTCCCCTCCCAGCTAATCTCCTCACAGCCAGGATCTTACAGACCTGTTAGCAGCAAACTGAAGCCCAACAGGAGAGGTGGGACGAGCAAGGAGAGTGGTGGTTGTGTGGACGCCGGTGTGTGGAGCGCGTTTGTGGGGTTTTCGGTGTGAAGCAGTGGGCAGGAGCAGCAGTTGGTAAAGCTGTGCTGGCTCTTCACAGCCCACGGAGCCCACAGCCTCCCAACTGCCTCATTGCCAGCCAGTTCCAAGGTGGCAGAAGGTCTGAGAGGAGGCTGAATCATTTTACATTGCATAACCCCTCTCTTTCAAGTTTCTCTGCTCATCTGCAGGATTGGAGGAGGGTGGATTTGCTCGTTCTTGAGGGACAACCTGGCCTCCGGACTGTATTTGTTGTAGCCACCTTCTCCTAAATGCAGAGTTGCTTCTGTGTAGAGGCAACATGAAGCCTGGAGTCCCAGCACCTGTGTTATTAACACCCTCAAGATGAGAATGATGAGTGCCATTGAATTTAAGAAGGAGCCTCCCACATCAGACCCCTGTCTGGATTTGATTCTTGGTCTCCAGAAGAGAGGGAGCATGGTGTCCCTCTGAGTTGACCTTTTATTTGAAAAACTGCTTTTGCAGATCCTGTTCACTGGGGTTTGTGGAATCCCAGACTGGTTTGAATTGGAAGAACCTTAAAGCCATGGGCAGGGACACCTTCCACTAGACCAGGTTGCTCCAAGCCCTGTCCAGCCTGGCCAGTATGACAGGATATGCTCTGTCCTCTCTCCCTGCCACATTCAGTGTGGGGTTTGGGCTTTTATTCCAAGCCTCAGGTTTGCTGAAGTGCTGATGAGCAGTGACCAGTGTCTGTGGGATGTAATAGTTGGGAATACATTTGTTCTCTGTCTCCTAAACTTCTGATGTTGCAGACTGTAGAGTGACTCAACTGACCTCTCCCAACAAAAACATGGAGAAATGAGTTTTTTTCCTTGTTAGACCCTTGGGCTGCTGTGGAAAATGTAATGGAGGCAAATGTGTTTGGTGTTGTGGTGGCAGCATTTCCACTGAGAGTGGAGCTCCCTAAATTTCTGTGGGATGAATGAATGGAATTAAGTCACAGAAGGGACTGGGGAAAGAGGGGAGCTGGGCTGTAGGGTTGGCTCAGCATGTTGTGAGTGTTCAGCCTTATCTTTCTCACCTGGGAGCATCCTGTCTCTAGACAGAGGAAAGGGTTACAGCTCTTTCTTGACTCCAGCAGGCAGGAATATTCCACTTTTTTTGTTCAGCAGGATGGAATAAGAGGTTTCCGGGGTAGGTACAATGGGAAGCCTTAAATGTAGCGTCTGGACAAGGGGCTTCTGGGAGGGAGATGCCAGAGGAAGGAGGGAGGCTTTTTAAAATGCAGGACATGAAGGGATTTGGCACAGGGACAGAAACATACCCTGGGAGCGAAGATGAAAGGCTGTGGTGTGGAAGCCTGAACCCGAGTCGCAGCTGTGGCATCCGCCTCGGTCTTGGGATTGGATTGAGCTGAAAGCTCTTGGAGCTGAAGGCTTGATCCTGGCTTTGGATGAAAACTGTCAGTGGAGAAGCCAACCTGGCTGTTGCCTTCACTGCTGAAGGCAGGGTCTGGGGCATGTTCTCTGGCTGGGGGCTGTAAGGGATGTGAGTGGAACATGGTGGTGTTGAAGTCCACCTGGGAGATGGGGGCTGAGAAGATTTGGGAAGCAGCTGCACTCCAGGCATAAGATGTCTATGACACACAGATCCTGGACAACCAACCTGGCTGAACCAGGTGTAGTGGAGCCAGGATGGACCACCTCTGTGGCCAGGTTTGGGTGGTCCCTCATGCCTCTACTCTATGGAGTGACCTTTGGAGACTGTGGTGACACAGAGGCTGCTGAATACTTCAGGTCCTCCGGCCATGGAGGTGCCAGCAGTCACCCACATGATGCCAAGAGCGATAAAGCGGCACCAGCATTTCGCACTCTGCAGGCATTGGCCAGGGATATTCACACTGGCTCTTTCTAACCTTCCAAGATCCTCCTTCCCTGCAGATGGGAAATGAAAATACTTGGCACTAGCATGGAGCAGTGGAAGCAAGTCAAGTAAGGTGACTCAGCCAAAAAAAAATAGAGAGGAGGAAACCTGTCCAAGCCTGGATTGGTGCAGCAGGTCATCAGTGTGCGGCTTTTCCTCCCCGGTGTGGAGCAGCTGAGTGCACCTACATCTCTCTCTCTTAGTGCACAGCCTTTACATACTGTTGTAAAATGAGAGGGGCTGGAAGCACTTTCCCTGGTTGATCCAATCCCAGTGTTGGGCTTCTGTAAATCCCCCCTAACCGCTGGCAGTGCTGCCAAACCCCACTGCAGCACAGGGAGAGCAGGTCACTCCCTGCTTCCCTCTCCATGCCCAGCTGTTCCAGGGCAAATCCAAACTCATCTTGGCAGGTCGGTGAGAGCTTTTCAAACACTCGGCCTAGGAGTCATTTGTTAGTAACAAATGGGGGATTTGCCAGGACACGCAGCTCCATCTGGTCTGGCATCCTGTCCCCTCCAGCAGCCTTGACAGATCTGCTTGGGGAAGGCAGGGGAGCAGAAAAGAAAAAGAAGGCAGTTTTCCCAGGGAAGGAAAACCACTTCCGCAGTCTGTTTGAGCAGGGTTTCCTGGGCTGGAGCACCTTCATGGCACGCCCTGGCCTCGGCGCCTGTCAGTGCCAGCTCTGCAGCTCATGGACAATCTGAGGTAAGGGTTGAAAGATGCATTTTTTGTTACTGTTTTGCATTTCACCTCTGAATGCCAGCAAGGCTGAGCTGCAGCCAGTCAGCATTTTGCTGCACTTCAGCATGGAGTGGGTTTTTTCTCCTTTTTTCCCCTGTGGTTAATGAGAGAAACAATCTTAGAGGCCATTTCCAACCTAAATGCTTCTATGATTTTATAATCTGTTTATACTCTTCCTATAAAATTCCCCCATGTCTTCATTGTAGTGAAATCCCTCTGTAGAGTCCATGCTTGGTACCAGCTCTGAGCTGGCTTCTTTGAGCCATCACTTTGGTGTGCTGCAGGTCTGCTGCTCACCCTTTAGATGCAGATGAGTCTCAAGTGCTACATGTCCAACAACAGGACTGTGCGCACTCTCCAATTCTCAAATCTTTGTGTTTGGACTGAGTTTTGTGGGGAATATTTGGTGATGTATCTGTACCTGGGTCAGCCTGTGGTGGCCACTCTTCTGGTGGTCATCTTCATGCTGGGTTTGATGTGCTGTTTTGGTTGAGGTACTGTTGTGCTGCCTGTGACTGGGTGGAGATTAGTGGGAATGCCCACATTCCTGGGAATGCATTGAGTTGAAAATCAGTCCCATGCTTGTCCCAGTGAACAGGCAGGCTGGGGAGGTCAGGGCCCTGACTGCCTCCCTGTCGACACCCAACAGTTCTGATCAGCTTATGCCAAATGTGAAACCACAGAGGAAGCGCAGGTCGGTGCTAAAGGGGTTTGGGAGCAGCCAGCGTGAGCGGATCCAAAAAGGCAGCAAGCTCTGGCAGAGACGCGGTGGGAAGAGGCTGAGCAAGGGACTCACTGAATTACACCCAACCCTGCAATTGTTTGGGTTTTTTTCATTAAAAGTTCTTGAAGTGGTTTAGTCTGAACTGCTACAGCCTCGGTATAACCCAAGTCTTGGCTAAAATCCCTCTGCTCCTGCCCACTGAGCTCCTTCCACGCCCGCGCAGCCACCCTGACTCTGTTCCCTGTGTCTCACTGTGTTTTGCAGTATCCGGACCTGAGCCAGGAGTCCGGGTCTCCATTTGTCTTTATCTGCACTAATCCCCAGGAGATGGTTGTGAAGTTTCCCATCAAAGGAAAACACAAAATCTGTAAGTAGTAAAGTTTCCCCAGCTGCCCCCTCGGCCCTCGGAGCCTGCTCCCCTCGGCACCCTGGCTTGCCTTTGCCAGATGAGTTCCCAACCTTTGCCCTCTGCTCTTTGATCTGGAGGTGTTTGTTTAATGGCTCGAATACATCTGTAATATTTTTTTTGTCTTCAGTTCCCCTTGCCCCAGATGTTGCTTCCTTCCAAATACATGCCTCTTCCTGCCTCTGCAAACACTTGGGAGTCACAGAGCGCTCCTGTCGGCGGCTGATCCGCTGCCGGCATCGGCCTGGGTCGGGATACAAGCTGGTGCGGCGATGCCTGGGTGGATCCGTGCAACCTCCTTGTCCTGTAGTTCCAAATCATCCTCTCACCCCTGAGGATGGTGAGGGCTTGAACAGCAAGAGCTGCAGGGCCAGATGGATGTTCCCCATCCACAGGCCAGTGGGCTGGGTTGTCCTGGCAGGGCTCTCAGGGAAGTGCCGCAGCATCTGTCTGTGCTCCGCTTGCCAGCGTTGTTAGTCCCTTTTATGAGCCACCAGCCCCTCCGCAGGCTGCCAGTTATTCCTGCCCGCTGCTGTAAAAAGGATGGAGGAGGGATGCGGCAGCTGGGGAGCCCGCAGTCAGCTCCGGCCTTATTAGCAGCCTCCCCACCACACAGCCCGGGGAAGGCACTGCACACGCTTGCAGGGGATGTGAAAAATTAATTTAACGGGCTAAAAGCAGCAGAAGCAGGAACAGTCTTGGCTGTTTGTTTAGCAGAGCTGACGCCTGGGTGTTCTCCTTCCTCTGCCATGTGGATCTCCAGGAGTAGTTACCTGGGGCACAGGAGCAGTGGGATTTACCAGGACTGGTTAATAAGGGCTTTTGAAGCACAGTGTAGGATTACTTTTGTTGGTTTTGAGGTTTTTTCCCCTCTCTGTTCAGGGAAGCACCTTTCTCCCACAGCTTCAGTTTTGCCTCAACTGTTGGGGTGTTTCTGCAAAACTGTTTGGTTTCTTCTCTGCCTTTTGGAACAGTACCTGGGAGCTGCATTCAGCTGATGGTGACCAGCAGTGCTTGGAGAGCTGCAGCACTTGGATCTCACTCACAGCACAGTCCTCCTGCTGTATGGGTCATTCCCAGCACCAGTGAGCAGGCAGGAGTTATTTAGGATGCAAACATCTCAGCTGTGGGAGAACAGCCTTGTGGCTGTTGCGTGCTGGAGCAGCAACTGCATTTTCTTTTTTTCCCTTGTTTCAACCTCTCCTTGCTCTTGTCCAGGCTCTCTCATGCCCCTTTACTCCCACATCTGCCTCCATCCATCGAGGGGTAGGAGATGGGGACGCTGCCATGTGGGGTGAGCGCAGGATGACCGGCTTGTGTGCGTCTGCCTTGCCGGGTGCAGGTGCTGCCAGTCCCCTCCCCATCTGTCACATCATCTCCTTTGTGTTGTGACACTTTCCTGCTTGGAGAAGGATCAGTCTAACAGCCTGGAAGGAAGCCGGCTGTGCTGGCGGCTGCCTGCGTTCCTGCTGCTGGCCCTGCCTTCCCTGCCCTCCATCCCGACAGGAGCTGTCACGGGAGCAGCGCGAGAGGACTGTGGAGCTGCATGTTCACCCCCCAGAAGGGACATCATCCGTCTGGGTGATATTTGTGGCAGCCTAGGGAAGGAGCAGGGAAGCCTTTGACCTTTTGTTGGGGCAAGGCGCTGTTTTAATAGGAGCTGGCATTGCATCCCAGGCAGGCAGAAGCTTAATTCTCCCAGCTGGAAGCAGAGCAGAGGGAAGGTGCCGGCTCACATCCCCACCTGGGCTCGCCGGCTGCCCCGGTCTCCTTGAAAGCTGGCTCAAGCCATGACAAAATGCCAGTTTGTCTTGTTGGGAAGCCAAGCCAGAGTGTTTTTCTTGCCAGATAACAGCATGGGCCTCGCTGCGATGACATCCGGATGCTTCTCCATTGCAAATCAGTTGTTTCTAGCAGCCTGGGGATGGGAAAAAACCCCCCTGACATGGCTCAGTTTTTGCTTCCAGGGTTATTGTTTGTGAGGAAGGGATGGGCACCGTGCTTGTGTTGCATCTGGGAGCGTGGCTCTCCCCAAACACATCCCTGTGTAGTTTTAGTGCATGAGGATAAAGCTTGCTGGCTGTTCTTGTGGGAGTTTTCCTTGAATCTTGGCAAATCTTCCCTGAAGCGTCGCTGAGAAACCTCCCTCCAACAGCCGGCGGCTGGAAGAGCACGGAGGAGCGGGCGGAGGGACACGGTATGCGAGAGGCCTTAAATCATTGAGCGGAAAGAGCTGGGGACCCTGGGGCTTTGCCTTATTTTTAGCCTTTTCTTAAAGGTTACCTATGTGGTGTGTGATGTTTGCCAGCTGGAAGAGCAGAGGAACTTCCCTATGGTTTTGGGGTCCAGGAGGAGCAGGCAGGCGTGTGAAATACGACACTGACAGCCCTGGTGGCACAGTGCTGGTGGTGGGGCACCAGAGCATGGAGAGAGTGGGAACTTGCTGCCTTCCTCCTGCCAACACCCCCACGGCGTGTGGACAGGCTGGTCTGAAATGCTGCTTCCGGATGGGCTGGCTCAGTGTCCAGCCATGGCAAGGAGGGGGATTCTTCCTTATCCTTAGGTGGTGGTGGGGAAATTCTTCTCTGAGGTGGCTGACAGAATGGAGGATCTCCCAGACCATCTTCCAAGCTGCGTTTCAGTTTGTGAATCAGCCACCTGCAAACCCTTTTCACTGAACTGGAATTGAGAAGCTGTCTTGGTTTGAAGAGAAGGTGATGGTCTCTGGCTGGTGGAGAAGCATCTGCTTCTCAGGCACATGGGCATTTACCATCAATTTTTGAAGCAGTGGCCAAAGCAGAACCTACGTGGAACTTGATGGATCTTATCCCCACCACAGATGTGCTGTAGTTGGATTGGAGCACCACAGCTCTCCCAGGGACTGCATGGGCTGTGCGTCATTCACGGGCTTGATCCCCCACAGGGATGATGCTGAAGGTGAAGTGCTGCCAGCTCTGGCTACATCCACCTCACTGGGATTTTGCTGGAATGTACTCTTGTCTCCTCTTGAGATGGAACTCTGATCCCTTTGCCTTCCCTTCTGATGGGATCCCATGTTCCTCCCGAGGGATGCTTCCCAGGTATTGGAGCCACCCTCTCCAGGTCAGGATGGGGCTCTGCAGTTTTTGCTGCTGCCTTCTGCAATGTGTTGGAGCCCCATCCCTTCTCCCAGCTACACAGACAGGCTGAGGCTGGCATTTGGAGGACAAAGACACAGAGCAGCAGCAGGAAGGCGAGTTCCTGGGGAGACATGGCATTAGAGGAGATGACTGGTGCTGGCACAGCTTCTCTGGGAGCTGCAGGAGCTTTGCCTGGGCAAGCAGGAGCATCCTTGCTTTTTTATGGGCAGGAAGAAGGGAATGGGGATGCTCCTCCAAGGCAGCTCATTGTCCTCCCAACTTGTTCACTGTGCCTGGCTTCTGGCTTCTTCTGCAGGAGTTCCCCAAATCCCATGTCCTGGTGTCCTGCTTCTCTCCCAGGTGGGAAAGCAGAGCTGGCAGCCAAGCCACTGTGAAGGACAAGGGGAAGCCGTATTTGCTCCAGGTCCCATGGGAGCTCCTGGCCAAGGTTCTCCCAGGTGGCAAAGGCAGCACGGCCCTCCCAGCTGGTGGCCTTGGAGGCCACCAACCTGGCACTTGGCAGCTCAGGGCGCCCATTGCACCATTGTCCCCAAACTGAGGGTTTGTTGTCCCCAAGCCTGGCTTTCTGGTGCACCATGGAGAAACACGTCCCTGATATGGTGCTTGATGGTCCCCTGTCTCCTCTGAGTGTGTCAACACACATCCCGCGGGTGAGCACAGGGATCAGTTCCCCCCTCTGGTAGTGGCAGGCGAGTGCTGGATGTTAATTTACTCTCCTCCTCACTGAATTTCCCCCTCTCCGGCGTCTCTTGGCTGCGTCGGACACGCTTGCCCCCGGCTCCCCGGTGTCGCGCCTGCGGAGGAGGCCGTGGCGGTTGGAAACGCCTGGCTCCTCAAGCAGGATAATTGGATGTGACAGGAACACACTAACTAGGAGACCTCTCTGCCTCCAGCTCATTTGCATTGCAAATAGCATTTAAAAATAAAGAGTGATGAGGGTTTGTTGTGGTTTTTTTTTTCTTTAATCCTCTCTTTACAGGGAAGCTGGATGCAAAGATCCATCAGGGAGCGAAGAAGGGGTTAATGAAGCAGAAAGCCATGGGGTGAGCACCAGGGAGCAGCGCCAGTTCCCACGCAGCACCCGAAGGGTGCCAGCATGGTCCTTGGCTCCAGAAAGCAGGTGCAAGACGGATCCCCGATCTCAGATTGCTTTTAGGTATCACTCTATCTGTTGTATTCCAAAAGCATTAAAAGAGACATGTTTTCACCAAGCTCTGTGCTTCCTGGGAAGCCACAAGGGTGGGTGGGCGACAGAGCTTGATGGGATGGAGTTCAACAAGCACTGGCATCTCCACATCCTCCCAAGAGCAGTGAAACCCAGGATGGGTGAGGGGAGCTCCCCAGCAGCAGCCAGTCCAGCTCTATCCTGGCTTTGGCAGCATCTCCCCAAAATGTTCCTTAGGTATTTTTGGCTGGATGGGGTCAGACACATGGAGAAGGGCAGGAAGCTGCGGGAATAAGGGGGATGGCTCCTTACAGCCAGAGGGTCTTCTTGGAGGCTTTCTGCTTGCAGGTGCCATTCCAGCCCTTGGAATCGCTGCTGAGTGCTGAACCTTACATCCCTCTCTTCTGATTTGTACCAAAGCAGCAGCCACCCCCCAAAAACTGCCCTCCTGCAGCTCTGTGTAAAACACCTTCTGAATAAGATGAATATTGCCTTTTTCTCTAATCCCCCCTATTCAGCCTCTCCCTGTGTCTGTGTGTCCATGCTCATTACACACTGGTGTGCACTGGGCTGTGATCCCTTCATGCCATGGTGCCCCAGGCTTGGCTCAAGAGCTCCTCTTCTTCACCTGGAGCCCACCTGCTCCGGGGAGGATGGAGCGACCACCCAGCACTGCCAGCATCCCTCATCCTCCTCTTCTCCAGGGACATGGTGGGTACTGCCAGCTCAGCTGCTTGGCACAATCCCTGGTTGCAGGTTGTCCCAGCCCTCTCCCCCATCGGAGAGGAAAAGGAGGGTGCAAAGCCTTTGTGCAGCTGGATACTGTAACACTGGAAGTCATCCCATGCCATTTGCCTAGGAGTTGTCTCCTGGCTCTACTGCCTGTGGGACCTTTGATGTGCTGGAAATGGGGCTGGATCCAACACTGACCCATATCATTCCTCAGTGGGAAAAACCCTGTGTGTGTTTCAGGTCTGATTTGCCCACCATTGGCATGGAGGTTGTGGTGTGGGAGCTGCTGTTTGGCATGGCCAAGGGCAACAGGCTTCTCCTGCTGCTTTCCTCCTCTGGCTGTATCCCCCCATCTGCTCTGTCTGTTGTGTCCCACCACTATGGTCCAGTCAGCTGTGCTGGGACTCCTGGAGAGTTTCCTGCACTCTTGTTACACAGAGATCTTCTTGTCTCAGGTGGATATGCCTTGAGAGTGAGGGAGGATGTCTGTGGTGCCTATAGGGACAGAGATGGAGAGGGAAGGGGGGCTTGGGAAGTTGTCTTGGGGTCCTGATGCCTTGGGGAGGAGGAGGCAGGAGAGGCCTTTCTTGTGGGGCCAGGTGGGAGAGATAGGACATGGACAGTTGGAAGTCCAGGCTCCCAAGGAGGATGTGCCCAGCACCCAGGGGCTGCACGCAGGCTGAGCTCCACGTGCTGCAGTGTCTCCAGCTCCTGCTTCGTATCCCAGGGGCACAGCACCATCAGACAAGGTTGTGATGGAGTGGGATCTTGTACCATCCCTGTGATCACACAGGATCCTACCTGCCCATCACACCTAGTGCCTGTCAAAATCTCCGTCCCAAGGCACTGCTTCCATGGATGGGCCACCCATCCTGTACTTAAGTCAGGCTTTAATATGAACCCGTGATCCTTGTCCATCTCCTGCATCCACCTCCATGACAACAGCAGCTGCCTTGCCACCTTCCTGTCCTTTATGTCACCTGCAGGTTTCATCTCTGAGAGTTTCACGTTCTCCACCATCATTGGTAGGATCCATTGAGTCCTGCAGGGGCTCTGACAGCCCAGGGCAGGCTGGATCATGGGCCCTGCTCATGGTCATGGCAAAATGTACCATCGGAGAGATGCTGAGATTGTTCCCAACGGAGCCATCTTGCCTGGCAGCAGTTTTATTTTCCTCCTGTGTTAGTGACATCACTTATGTTTTGCTGGGGAAGATGCTGTTCCTGTCTGATGCTGGTTTTCCTACCCTTGGAAGCATCATTCTGGTCTGGGATGTGCTCGACATCAACACCTAATGTCCAGAAAACCTTTTATCCAATCCTTCAAAATATTTTGGTAAAACATGACCTGGTTTTATTAATACAGGTTGTCTTGGGGCCTGCCAGAATTGGCTTTGTGTCATGTGAGAACAGTTTCTCCTTTTTACTGGGATAAGGAAGGATTTCTCCTCTTCCTCTCTTTTGGGCTGTAAGAATTGTTTTCTCATCCCTCTTTTCCTGCTGCTTTAAACCTCTTGTGGCTCCCTCCCACCAGCCCCAGCCCCAATAGCTGGAAAGACACCCAAATCTCAGCCCTTCACGGCATCCCACCTGCTCTGCTAGGGATTTGGGTCTTGCATTATCCTCCTTATTGGGTCAAAAATCTTTGGAAGAAATCCGTGTCTCCTTTGATGTCCTGAAACTAGAGGAGGAAGACACCTGCTGTCCCCAGGGATGGTGGCACTTCTTTGGGCTGGAATACCCACCCCAGCCCCTGGCTGGGTGAGTGGAGGTGGTGCTCCTCTCTCCATCACCTTTGCTGCAGGACTGTGTTTGTGCTCCATGCTCAGCACTGCTGGATGCCAGCTTGGATCATTCATCCCATCTTCCATCAGCACAGCTTGACGTACTGGTTTGCCTTGGGCTGGGCTGTTTTTTGGACGTCCTGGGGACAGGGCTGGGACATCCCCATGAGGATGAGCTGAAATTTCCTCACTGGTCAGTGGGGCTGATGCTGAAGCTTTGGGAAAGGGAGCAGAGGGGTTTGGGGTGTCCTGGGACCAAGGCTGAGATGAGCTGAAATTTCGACCCTGGTCAGTGGGGCTAGTGCTGAGTC
>JAOXXN010000150.1:3181662-3198494 GCA_026770055.1 Myrmophylax atrothorax
GGGTGCTTGTGATAGTGGCTGCAGGGACAATGATGCTGTCACATAGGGGTGCTTCACTCCATCAGGGTTTGGGGATGTGAGGGGTGTGTTGGGGAGCCCATGTGGGTGTGAAGGACCTTTTGTAGGATCAGGGGTAGGTAGATGAGCCGGCTTGGAGCATGCAGCTCCTTTGGAAGCTCATGGTGTGACTTCTGAACCAGAACTTTGGCCAGCCCGGCAGCAGCCAGTGTGCTCCATGTCCCTGTGCCAGGTTGACTTGAATGAGGAAGGGTGTTGCTTGGTGTTGGGAAAGGGCAGGAAAAGACATCCCACTGGGATATGGCTTATTTTGCCATGCAGATACACTTTCCTGCTACTGGAGACTGGTGCCTTGGGGTATGATGTGGTGTCAGAGGAAGGACTGAGATTGAGCTTGGACAATCCTACAGTAAGAAAACAGAGAATGGCTGCCTGACCAGGAAACTTGCTCTGGGACTCCAATTACTCCTGTGATTGCTTGGATTTTTTTAAATTTATGAAACTTCTTTAAAGGAAACTGATTCCCTTCTGCATTTGGATGGAAAATCAGTTTTTGAGAGGAGCCCAAGAGGTTGTTTTGTTTTCGCTGCAGCTGAGTGTCCTTCACACGCACAGAACCCACTGACGTAGCTGCTGAGCGTCAGCTCAGATGTGGTGTGAAGGGGTATGAAAGGATGCAAGTGCGTTTTTTTGTGGATGAATAAGGATGATTTCAGGACAACCTTGATATTTTGTATTTAAGTGTTAAATGCTCAACTTCTAACAATTCATTGCTTTGTGCATGGTGTGTAAGAAAAGGAGGAAAAAGGCAAGATGATGTTGTGGCTTTTTGCTGCTCCTTGCCCAAGCACAGAAAGGTTTTGTGACATTGGATTTTCCCTCTGAGCTGTTCTTGGGCCACTCAGCTACCCTTCCAATGGGTGGAAGGATGAGACCTCTGTACAGTGCTATGTCATGTGCTGTGTGGCTATGATCATTTATTGATAAAAGAAGTGATTTTAGTGAATTTGCTGAGCTTGTTTGTAGTTTGGCTTAAACAGACTGTTCCTGGTTCAAGCAGGTCCAAAATTTTGGCTCAGAGTTCTCCCGGTGCTTCTCCAAGGGGATGAAGGGCAGATCTGGAGGATTGTGCTGTGCAGCTTTAAAGGAGTGAAAATGAGGTGTGTAATGACTTTGCCATGAATCCAGTGGGAGAAGGAGAGTCTTTCTCATCTCCGGGAGAATTACTGCTTCTTCCCCAAAGGTTTAGCAGCCATGGGGAAATTTCTTCTTGTCCTGAGGATTTTCTGTTTATTTTTGAGGGGGTTTCACATCTAATCTTCACGCTCCCTCTGTATCCATCGCCACAAGTAATTCCAACTGCACTAGGACTTCCCAAATAAGCCTAGCCTGCTTTGATACATGGTTCTGGCTGGGTTTTATTGTATTCCTGTACATGCTGGCTAATTCACAAAATTCGGCAATTTGCAATGGGTCATTAGCACGAATTAGCAACTTTCTGATGGATATCAGAGCTCTGCAAATGTGCCGTATTAATCTAGGAGATACACCTATTTATTATCCCTCCCAGGGAAAAGAAAAAGGGGATTTCTCGGCGTGGCACTCGCTCTGCTTGCATTTATCCCTGTCTGCATCCACCTTCCCTCCTCCTTTACTTCTCAGTCTGGTTGTTTTTTTCCCAAAGTGTTCCCAGGCTGATGGTGTGACAGGAAGAGCGATTACAGCTGCACACACCGGCCTGGCTGCAAACGGAGCCTCAGCTCAGGGAGCCAAGGTGCCCTAATTGGTTATCGAATGAAGGGAATTAAAGGCATTAATAGGTGAAGTGGCAGCTCCTTCAGTTTTGGAGCGGCAGAGAGATGTGTGTCCTCTTCTGAAGGCTGGGAAACGGCCAGGGCTGGCTGCATGCTCTGCTCCCTAAAGAAAAAATAAAGGAAATAAAGCCAGAAGCTCTCCTTTCCCTGGAAGCAACCTGGCAGCAAGCAAGCCAGCGTCTGTCCGTCCTGTCTGAACTGCCCTGTTGATGTAGGGCTGTGGCTGGGAGACACTGCTCAGCTAGGATCACTCGAGTGCTCTTCCTTTGGATGGAGAAGATGGAAAAGAGATGTTGACTTTGGCACAGAATGGCAGTGCAGCAAGTGGTTTCCTGTTCCTGATACACTTCCATGGAGGGTGATCCTTGTCGGAAACCTGTGTGTCTGCAACCATATGAACCCCTCTTGGGACTGGGCCCACCATGGGGCTGAGGGATGGCAGGGAGACCAGGAGCAAGGAAAGGAGCCTCCCTGCCTCTGGAGCTCTGGAAGGAAATGGAACAAATGGCTGGTTCACAGATGCACAGCACCCTGGGCTCGGAATGCTGCTGACAGCCTGGGTGTCTTCCTGTATCCCTGCTCAGGGCATTGGGTGAGCAAGAGAAAAGAACGGGCTCCCTTTCCCAGTACTTACTCCAGCAGTTATTTATGCCCCTTGGTTGTCTTTGGTCTTTGCCAGCTCTTCTTTCTTCCCATCTCTCCGTGACTGATGCTTCAGGGATCTTTCCTGGTCACATTCATCTTGCTGCTTCCTCTTGCTGCTGGCAATCTTCCAGCCTGTGCAGAGCTCTGAAGTTTGGGAGCCTTTTGGGTTATTTTTCCATGCTCTCTACCTCTGTCTGGGCTGCATGTGAGAGCAGGTCACCAGTTCAGACACCTCTTAAGACTCCTGTAAATCAGTTTCCTTCTGTCCTGGGGTTAGAAAGGGTATAACTGGACTGGCTTTTAAATCCACATGACTGATCTGCTTTTGCAGTGGAAACCACGACTCTGCTCAAGGGACAATCATCCCTCAGGTTTGCCCCTATGGGAAGCATTGCAGTGCCAAACAGATTGGCTCAGACTTCTCGTTTTGAGCGTTTAATGTTGTTTTTGGCACCAGCCAGCAGTGACATGGCTGGCTGCGCTCGACACGAACGGGCTTTGTGGTGGTAGGGGAGCACCAGGGCTGTGTCTGGTGCTGCCGGAACGCACTGTCTTGTCTGGGGCAGACTCATTCGAAGCAATTCTGAGCTAATCCTGGCTGGTTATTGCTCACAGCATTGCTTTTTTGCTCTTGCCACTGTGTAGCTGCCAATGGTCCGTGTGTCAGCCTTCAGCAGCCAAACCCTGTGGTGATGCCTCTCCGCTCCCGCGGCACTTCCTGTGCCTGCCGGGCACCTGCTGGGTGCCACGTGCTGGTGATGCCACGACACCCACAGGGTGGCACGTGGGGATCATGGGGCGAGCAGGGCATGCGGGTTTTGGGTGAAGATGGGGCTGTGTTTCTTGTTACTGTTAAACCATTGCATGCAGACACAACAGTGAGGGGTAAATCCTGCTGCGCATCCCTAATTCAGGATAGGTCTGAGAGCTGAGCTTGCAGAAGGGAAGTTGCTTCCTTATTTTAACCACCAGATGCTTTTTCTCCCATGCATGCAGGTTTTTCAATTCCTCTTTCCCAGTACAGCCAAATGTTTAGAGCACTGGGCACCAGTTTGGATTTGAGGATGTAGGTGTGGAGGTGCTGGGAAGGCTCTTGGCCATTTTCGCCTGCCAGAGATTTTGGAGTCTGCAAGGTCATGATTGCTGGAAGATGCCTAGCCCGGCATTTTTGGATGTGCAGGCTGTGATCCAGCCAGCATCCAGAGCCTGAGCCTTGCTGCTCCCTGCTCATTCCGTGGCAGAGGCTTGGGAAGGACAGGACAGTGCTGTCACAGCTGTAACAAAGTGCTGGCATTGCTCTTGCCTACTCATGCTGTGCTTGATGCTCCTCCAGTCCGTGCTACTGAGTTACCTCAGCACCGTGGCCTTCTCTGCAAACCTGGCTCCTGCCTGGCAGGAGAGTCCTCAGGTCTCGGTAGGAGGGCTGTGTGTGCAGAAACATTGCTGGACTTAAAGGCAACTACAAAGAGGAGCCACATGGAGAAGTCAAGGGGCAACAGATACAAATTGCAACAGGACAGGTTTCATCTCAACATAGGACAGAAGATTTTTATGGTGAGAACAAACATTGAATGAAACCATCCCCACTGGGACACGGTAGAGTCTGCATCACTGGAGGTTTTCAAGATGCAACTGGACAGGGTGGTGTAAGCCCACTTGGGCTTCCTTTCCCGTGAAAGGTTGGGCCAGGTGACCCTTCAGGTCTCTTCCAACTTGGTCTGCTCTCCATTCTATGACCTGAATCGTGTTGACATGTATGTTCACACTTGTATGTACTGATGGTGCTTGCTCAGCTTCCCACCGGGGAATTGACTCCAGCAGCGCCATTCGGCAGAGAGCGAGCAGGCATTCTGAGAAGGTGCTGTTTGCATGCTGTCCTTCATAGGAGTGGAATGGAGTATTTGGTGCCTTCATGTGGGTCTGTAGGTATGGATTTAACTCCTGCTTGAGCTGAGGGCCATGTGCTTGTCTGATGGTTCTCTCACTGATGGTTTTCTGGAAATACGAAGCTCTTGGACTTCCTTGTGAGTTGGCAGAGGAAATGTGAGCTATGTTTCATTCAGTACAGAGGTAGGTACCTTGAAAAAAAAATGCACAAGTTGAGAGACATCAAAATCAAATAGTTGTAAATCTGAAGAACTTTGGGCTCTCGAGGCACAAACAGACAAGAAATTGGGACTTTGGTGATGGCCCTTCCAAGACTGACAGCAGGATTAAAGAGGTACTTGCTCCAGTTTTCCCCATTTCATGATATAAAGGAAAGCCTGAAACATTTGCCTCTCTTTGTGTTCCCCCTTTCTGTGTGCCTCGCGTATCAGGGCCACGCATGGCCTGTTGGGAGTTGAGGGAAGAGAGGGATTCTGGCAAGGGCAGCTTTGCCTGTCAGCCGTGTTCAAGAATATTGGGTTTTTCAGCCCTAGATTGAATTGCTCATGGTGTTGAGGTTAAAAAAGTGTCACTAAGAAGCAAATGCTGAGTTGTAACTAATCTGGTATTTTCTTCAGACTCCGGCACTGTGTGCCCGTCTCTTGTATCAACAGCTTTGCTAAACGTAGTTGTGCTGAATCTTGCTATAAAGGTCATGCTTTAAGATCATGAGTGGGTGTGAGGTTGAATTTTGATTCCAGTGCATCCTTTGCCTGATGAAGAATGTGAAGTAAATGCCTGAGTGTGTATTTGGAAGCAGGTGGGTGTTGTGGCTGGTACGTCTCTAGAGCTTTGCTCCAGGTAGGGTGTTTGCCTGGCCGCTCACACACCAAAGCTCTGCTTACCTCTCCACCTTTCTCCGTCTCCAGCCTCGTCCAGTGACCTCTTCGTCCTGCTTTTATCATGCCTGGACTGAAATATTTCAGGCTTTTCTCAAGAATGCCAACAAATGACTCATCGCTTGAGCACTGCCCTGTGTCAGGTTCATCTCCAGTGTCAAGGCTCAGCCTACGGAAACTTGGAGTCCCGGCCTAAGTTTGGCAGTGTCTCCCCGGGCGCTCCGGCTGCAGTGCATGCTGGAAGATGTAGTCCTGGCAGGGTGCACCTCCATATTAAAAAAAGAAGGGTGGCTCCATTTTATTCAAATTGGGTTCAGCCTTCTCCCTCCTGGCGGCTTGCCGGTGCTGTCCCGCTCAGCCCCAAGAGCAACCGAAGTTCTCCCGGCGCCTTGTGTGAGCGCGGAGGCGGGAGCGCAGCTCCTCCATTCAAAATCTTGCTTAATTCCACATTGAACAGCTTGTTTTGAAGCCCTGTGCTTCGGCGTGTTTTGCAACAGCTCAGACTCCCGCTGGGCGCAGGCGGTGGAGGGATCCTGCCCATGTTGGGTGGCAGTTCTGGAGGGTGTCATGGCAAATCTCCTTTGTCTGCTGTGGACTGACTGATGTCTGGGGGAGAGCGAACCCTCCTCCCCTGCGTGATTTCTTGAGCTGAAAGCAGCAAGTGAGTGAGGAAGCTCCTTTGTGCAGATTTCTCCGTCTCCTCTTGTTCGTGCCAGCTGGCTCGCGTTCAACATTTCTCTTTTTTTCTCTCTCTCCTTTTTTCCTCTTCCCTCTCCCCCAGCTCTGGAGAGAGGGGGCGGGGAGAGAGGGGAACATCTTAAAAAGAAATCTGCAGAAAAGACATGGGAGTTACTTAACAAAAATCCAACCCAAACAAGCCCAGCTGGGGGATTACAGGCCCGGCAGTGGGAGCTGAGTGGGGAGCGAGCGTGGCAGCTCGGGAAAGGCAGCGCATTCCCCCACCACCACCCTGAGTTTCTTTAGTCGTAAAAGGAAACAAAAAGGGATCTTGTGTGGAGGCAGCGGATGGGGAGAGTGGCCGGCTGGCTGCCAGGCGCGGGAGGAAGGGCCTCGCAGTGCGGCCCCTCATGCTGCTGCCTCGGCTGGGGGCTTGTGGGGAGCCCTTTGGGGGTCTTGGCAAGCTGGGGGGGCAGCATCCCTTCCACACCACTGCCTTTTCCTCCCTGGGGAGGGAGTGGAGGGCTCTGCTCTCCAGGGTTGCTTCTGGCCAGAGCGAGCATCTTGCTGAACCCTCCTCTCCCTGCCTCATGCCCTTCTGGAAGAAATGCCGCGTCCTGCAGATTTTCTCCCCCCCTTCCCCGTCCTCTTTTGCTGCTCCTTCTTGCGGGCATTCCTGAAAGTTAATCAGGGTGAAAATTGCAGTCGGTCATGTCTGGAAGCCACCAGAGGCTGATCCTGGAGCGCTGCAGGCTGGAGCACATGGCTATGAGACAGTCTCCCTACGTGTGGGCCGGCTGCTGCCAGGAGAAGAGCTTTCTCCTACATCTTGCTGCCCTTGGGCGGTCAATGCTTCCCCACTTTGGTCTCTTGGCCTCTGGTAACTGGCAGAGAAAGCCGGAGCGGTGCGGGCTCAACGGGTTTCAAGCATCCTGTACCAGTTTTAGCACAAAGAGCCGGGGGCTTGTGCGGTTTCCTTGCTGCCTTTTGGAATGTGAGTGTTCTGGTGGAAAAGCTGTCTCTAGGTGTGTGTGCAGCCCTGAAAGTGAACTTTCAGGTTTGTCTCTGAATATGGTTTGGCTCTGTCCCAGCCTGTAGATGCGGATTGTAGAGGTCTCAGCACCTAATGGAGCTGAATTATTCATGTCTGGTGCTGTGTGTGTGCAGCATTCCCAAGCAGAAAGCTGTCTCCTTGTAGGATCTGCGCTACAGGACTGCTCTTAAAATGTTTCATTGGCAGGTCTCCAGGCCAACAAGTGAGCACATGCTTTTCATGTTGCGCGGGGATCAATCCTGCGATGGCAGGAGGTAAGGGGAAGGACACGTTTACAGCTGAATCAATCTCCTTGCTCTGTTTTCTGAGATGCCGTGATTTGTGGTGGCGTTACTCCTGTGGAGAGGATCTGGATAGCACCCGGTGCTTTTCCACCTTGGGCAAAGCAGGCTATGGGAAAGGCACCTCTTTCTCTGGGGCATGGGCTGCGGGAGCCGGGGTTCCTCATCTACCCCATAACAATGACATGACAGGCTGGGGATCCCTGGGAGTCTGGCTTAGGAGAGGGACCCAAAATGCTCCTTCAGCTGCAAGGTTAAGCCTTCAAGAGTGGAAAAGAGAAATGGGGAATTGGAAGTTTTGGGGAGAGAGTTTTGAGCTGTGGGAAATTTTTTAGAGTCACATGCAGTGGAGGATGTTCAGGGGTCCCCCCTGTGTCGTGTAACAGGGTCCCAGCCTTCAACTCTGGGCTGGAAAGTGCTGATCCCTGCTTCAGTCCCTTTTCCCATGGTGGCATGTCTGGAGCTCCCTGGCCTGCCCTCAGCATGGTGTGCCTCCCCCCGGCTCTTGCCAGTCCAGCCTGTTCCTGTCTGTCCTGTTTGTGGTTCCCTTCCCTCTGCATTAGCAGAGCCCAGGTTCCCTTGGCGCCTCCTCCCTAGGGCAAGTGTTTTTGCTCCTCCTGTTTTCTAACCCTTTGATTGTTCCTGTCTCTCTAATTGCCGGGGACCCAGTGGACTTCTGGGCTCCTTCTTCCTTTTGTTGTGGTAGGAATTGGCAAAAACTGCTGCTGTTTGCAGAGTTTCAGGCCCAGGTCCCGCTCATCTGCTCTCCTTATTCCACATGTATAAACAATATTTATGGAGATGTGTGTGCGTGCGTATGTGCACGTTTGGAACAGCAAGGTGAGTTCCCTGGTGGGAGTGGAGAGCCAGCCAAGACAGTGTCATGGAGGTATTGCACAGAGAGGGTCATGCTGTGCCTGTTGCAATACAACCCTGTGGATTGTCCATTGCTTTCCTGTCACTGCGAGGTCATATCCTTGTCCCTTTGTCCCTCTGATCTGAGCTGGTCATGGCCCTTTGCTTGCTCCAGCCTTGGGTGGGCCAACTCTTGGATTTGGAGGCTGAGCCTCATCCTCTCCCAGTAGCTCCTGTGTGTTGGTCCTGCACAGCAGTGCCATGGCCCCCTGTCCATTGGGGTTGTTCCTGGATTCTGTGCCTCAGCTTGGGACTGGGAAGAGGCTTCTATCAGCCAAAAATCTGGTTCATCTGTCTTGTTACCTGCTTTGCTCATCTGCACAAAGAAATTGTTGCAGATCCATGGCACAAAGAGCTGGCTGTGCTGTGCAGGGATGAGGTGGTCGCTGCCAATCACCGGCCACATCGGTGCTTTGGAGAGGGGCTCTGGAGAGGCAGGTTGATGGGGTTGGGCTGGACACCCTGGCTTGAGACTGGGGAGCAGGTGCTGGGGCAGGAAGAGGAGGAGAAGGCGGTGGTAGAAACACGCGGGGCAGCTTTGGGAAGCCGTTAGCGACTCCGGTGCACAAAGTGATCTCCTGATTCGGCACTTTCGCTGCCGCTGAAATGAGAGGTCAGTGCTTTTCATTTCCAGCTTGCACGCAAGCCCCCAGCTCCTGGGGTTAAAAATCTCTGTAATGACCTGTCAGAGAGTGGATTATTAGCTGTACAGAACCGAGGATGCTGTGGGGAGCAGATGGAAAATGGTCTGGCTGCAGCAGCCTGGCTGATGAAAGAATCCCTGGCATTTTTACAGTGTTTGCATCTCTGGAAACGCACCGTGAAGCTGCTTTCCAGGCTCCTGCCTGCTGGGGTTTGAAGAAATTTGTGTGTGGGGGGTTTTTTTTCTTCCCTTCCCTTCTCATTTCTCTTTAAGTCACCTGTTTTTGAAGTGTCGCTTGTAAATAGTACCAGGAGGCAGCAGACTTGGAGCTTGGTGGGGAAGGGGAGGACACTGCTGCGGGAGAGGAGCTTTGTCCAAATGGGTGGTCAAGGATTTCTTAAGGGATCTGGAGAGCAGGCAGCTGGGCCGGGTGGTGCTGGGAAGAAGCTGTTACATGTGTTAATTATGTCTCGTCAGGATAATTGCCACAACTCGGCTGCTGTGTCAGGTTGCGCGTGGGTGTCTTTTTTGTTTCCCTCTCTGGGCAAAGGGCTGGGAATCCGGGAGGAGATATTCTGGGCTCGCTGGAGTCAGCTGTGGTGTGGGCAGGTAGGATTGAGACCCCACTTCCCAGGTAACACTGGGTACTTGTACAGTTGCATCTTGGTTTCCCATTGGAAGCTTACTGTGGAGGTGATGGTGGTAAACATCCCAAATCCGAGTTCTGTGTCATGCTGCCCGGAGGTGTGGGATGGGAACCCTGTGCTTCCCACTGCCATTTGGCCTTTGGCGACTGCTCTGATGCGTCCCAAGTGTCAAAGGCACTCTGAAGCCTTGGATTTATTCCCCACTGAGGCACTCGACTTCCCTGGCGAGCAGCTCTCGTCCCTCACAGCGAGGTTGGCGTGGAGAGGAGCCCTCCCTCTGGGTGGCATCGGCAGGAGAGGAATCAATCCTCCCTCCCAGGGGCACCGCTCGATAATTCAGAGGGAAATGGCGAGCAGGGAAACGTGTGAGTAATGTCTTGTTGGAGCTGAGAGCCGTGACCTGCCAGGGCCGGTATTGATCGAGGACTGGTGCCAGATGGCCGCTGCTGTGGGGGCGGCTGCCGAGCGGCCCCAGCCCGGGGGGTGGCAGGAGGATGCTGTGAGGGGGGATTTGGGAGGTTGAGGGTTTCACCCTGCCTAGATCTCTCCTGTCCGCAGGTACAGCTGCTGCTGAGGGCAGATCTGGCTGGCCGCGGTTCTTTGTCTATAACCTAGTTCTCTTTGCTCTCCCTTTCAGCAGCGATGCCGTCACCTGGGCAGACCCCGACCACTGGAAGCCCCCCAAGGACGTAGGAGACCCCCAGGGCGTGGAAGGCAGGGAAGAGCCTTGAATCGTGAGGGGCTGTTAACTCTAAGATGTCCTTGAGCAGTGGAGCTTCCGGAGGGAAAGGAATTGATGCGAACCCGGTTGAGACGTACGACAGCGGGGATGAGTGGGACATTGGTGTAGGGAATCTCATCATTGACCTGGACGCTGATTTGGAGAAGGATCAGCAGAAATTGGAAATGTCGGGCTCCAAGGAGGTGGGGCTCCCGGCACCCAACGCAGTGGCGACGCTACCGGATAACATCAAGTTTGTGAGCCCAGTGCCGGGCCCGCAGGGCAAGGAGGGCAAATCCAAGTCGAAAAGGAGCAAGACTGGCAAGGACAGTGGGAAACCGACCCCAGGGTCCTCCCTGTTCACTCCCAGTGAGGGAGCTGGTGGCAAGAAGGAGGCTCAAGGACGCTCTGGGGATGGCGCGAACTCGGGTGGTTTGGTGGCCACCGTCACCCCGAAAGGCTCGGAGAAGTCGGCTAAGGCGTCTCGCAGTGTGGCTGGCTCCAAGAAGGAGAAGGAGGGTGGCTCATCCAAAAGCAAGAAGGAAAGGAGTGAGGGTGCGGGGGCTGCGGCAGAGAAGGAGCCCAGCGTGCTGCAGCCCCTGGCCCTGGCAGTGAGGGTGGGACAGTATGACGGGGGCCAGGGCACAGAGCCTGCTGCTGCCGAGCAGCTTGGGAGTATAGCTATTGACACGGGAGCTGCGCTCAATCCCTTGGGAGTTAAGTCGGAGCTGGAGGATGGGGAAAGTGAGTGTCGGCAGCTGAAGAAGGTGAAGTCAGAGAAGGTAAGAAAGGTGTCAGGGTGTGGGTGATGTTGCAGCTTTTATGCCACAATGTTCTGTAGTGGGTGGCAAGGGAACGGAGACTGTGTGTTTTGTTCTGCTGGGACCAACACTGATGATGGCTGGTGCCTCCTGGTTCTGGAGTGAAGGTGGTTTGGCCATGCGATGTGCCAGTGTCTGGACGTGGTATTGGAGTGGCACTGGTCAAGCCATGCCTGACTGCTGGGAACTGTGTGTCAGCAAATCACCTCCAGTCACTGTGCTCCAGGTACCATCCTGCTGTACCCGCTGAGATTTGGTTTTTTCGGTGCTGTGGCTCTGCTGAGCAGGCCCAGGCCTTTCTGGGCTCTGTTGCTCTGCAGTCAAGGTGATGTCCTGGTGCTGCACCTACTCCAGCTTCCAGTGGGACATACAGCATCTGCATCCCACTGCCTTCCCCTTGAGTACCAAGGCTCCCTGCAGCTCCCAGAGGAATTTATTTCTTTCTGGTTGCATCATGTGCAGAGAAAGATCCCTTGATGTGTCAGTGAATGTGGGATCTGCGTGGGTCCGTGGGTGAGCACAAGGAACAGGGCTGACAGAAGTCACTGCCTTGTTCCCGGAGCTGCTTATGGTTTGTGGGCTCTGTCCCACGGATGGTGATCTGGCCTGGGCTGGCAAGGACTGTGGGTGATGTTTGATGTGTCGCTGCTCTGCTGACATGTGGCAGCAGTGTGGAGCTGGCCAAGCCGCTCTGCCAGGTCACCAGGGGCACAAAAAGCTCCACCAGAGGCACATGGCTGATGGGGTGAGTGGCTGCCTGTCCATCCGGGCAGCACTGGGCTCTTGATGGCTGCGTGGCTGGACACCATCGTTTGGGGACTTTTTTCTTGTTTCTGAGTAATCACAGTGGCTGATGAGACTTCTGTGGGTGGATGGGGAAGACTTTGAGCACGTGGAGGTCTGTGCTCTCCTCCGTGCCAGCTGCACGTGGATGTCACCGGTGTGTGCCCATGAAGCCACATGTTCGCTGGGCATGGGGTGAGCATCACAAGCCTGTGCATTTGGGGTGGCTCTACCCTATTGCCATCAACATGTGCTGGGATTGGGAGAGGAGCTGAGGAGTATTGGGATGCACATGGCAGTGTCTGCAGCCAGCAGCTCCCAGGAGGATTTCTGCTTTGGCATAGGGATCATGCTGTGGGCACCAGGATGAGTGGGGAGGGCACAGTGGATGTGGGAGAGGTGATGAGACCAGGGTTTTATTGGGGAGAGTATATGGAGAGGAGAGTGGTGGGAATGGTTGGACTTGGGATGGCTCTGGGACAAGGGCTGCTAAATAGGCTGATGCTTTGTCCACTTGAGAGGAAGACTCCTGGGGCAGGTGACTGAAGCCTGTGAAATTCAGGAGCAATATGGAAACGTGTTGTTCCCTTGTCTGTTCTGGCAGCGGAACCAGAGTGAATGAAACCAGGAAGAGCAGCAGATACTCTTGTACACAAGGTAGTGGAATGCTGCTGCTAAAAGCTATGGATGCTGGAAGTCCACCTGTCTTTTTCTGGGGCACTTGGGTCAGTTTGTGGAGGAGGAATGCATTGGGGCTTGTACAGGACAATGTCTTTTGGCTTGGGAAAAAGCACGAGGAGGACAGGGGCTTGGGAAGTGGTTTGGGAAGTATCTCAACATGCTTGGCTGTTATGTTTCCTCACAGCCATCTGTGCTGGCTGCTGTCACAGCCAGCACTGGAGCCTGCTGGACCTTGGGTCATACTTTGCATGACTTTGCTGTGCTGTTACTATCAAAGATTTATTTCTTTCCCTGATGCAGCTGCAGAAACCCTCTGCAGCCAGAGATGTCAAATGGAGGTGGGATATTGGTGAAGGAGGAGCTGGACATGCCCCGGCTGTGTACTCTGGTAGCCAGAAACCCTCCATGTGCTGGGCTGATCCCACAGTGTGGGCAGCAGGTGAGGGGAGATTCTGCCCCTCTGCCCCTTCAGGTGAGACCCCACCTGCAGTGCTGCCTGGAGCTCTGGCGCATAATGGAAGAAGGATGTGGAGCTGCTGGAGTGAGTCCAGAGGAGGCCACGGAGATACTCGGAGGGAGATGCTCCCCTCTGCTCTGCAGCCAGGCTGGAAGAGCTGGGCGTGTTCACCTGGAAAAGAGAAGGCTCCAGGGAGACCTGAGAGCTCTTCCAGTGCCTTAAGGGACTCTAAGAGAGCTGGAGAGGGACTTGGGACAAGTGCCTGGAGGGACAGGCCAAAGGGGAATGGCTTCCCACTTCCAGAGGACCAAGTTAGGTGGGATGTTGAGAAGGAATTGTTGGCTGTGAGGGTGGTGAGGCCCTGGCACAGGTTGGGCAGAGAAGCTGTGGCTGCCCTATCCCTGTAAGTGTCGAAGGCCAGTTTGGACAGGGCTTGGAGCAACCTGGTGTAGTGGAAGGTGCCCCTTTCTATGGCAGGGGGTAGAACAAGGTGGTCTTTAAGGTCCCTTACAACCCAAACTGTTCTATCATCTCCATGCAGATACCCTGTGAGGACTGTTCTGCCATTTTACTTTTTCAGATTCAGGCACAGCCACCTCAGCGAAGGCTCAGCCTGGAGGGCTGATCCCTGTTTTGAGAAGGGATTTAACGTCTGGATCTGCAGGAACACGTGTTGCATTTGCACTTAGGAGGAAGCATTGACTGTGTTTCATCAGCCTCCTGAGGGCAGCTGGGTGGCTGCCTTTGGGTCGGGAAAGCTGTGGGCGAAGAGAAGAAAGGTGTCTGCACAGTGAGGGGTGGGAAGACAGTTTTGTGTCTTGAGGAAGGGCCCGAGGCTCGGCAGATGCCTGGGGCAGGGTGGAGGACAGAGGGGATGCGATGGGGGATGTTGTGTTTGGCTCATCCTGTCTCCTGAAAGCTGTGGAAATGCCCCAAAAACTGCATGTGAAGTCCAAAGGAGAAGAAAAGAGCGGAGGTACGTGCTGGCAGTGGGAGGGCAGCACCTCTAGGCAGTGCATCGAAGGGTTGAAGGGGGCAGGTTCATTCCGGTCTGGGGACAAACCCTGCCTGGGAAGCGAGAAACTTGCTCAGACTGAAACAGGAACGGCCACAACGTGACTCAGCCCAACCTTTGGTCTCCGTCAGCTTGTCCTCTGCTTAACCCTGTGCTGCTCCCGCTTCCGTTCTGGGCAGGGAAGCTGGTCTCCATCTGCAAATGACGGAAGAGAGACTGTCTGTCCCTTCGCTGGCTTCAGCCCAGGGTAGGCGACCTCCCCACCTGTAGCTGTGCGCTGAGATGGCCCCTCCAGCCAGGAGGTTCTGCTATATCTCTATGGCTGGATGAACGAGCTCTTTAAGCAGGGAGTATTTTTTCTTGACGAGGTGCTTTGGTGCCCCAGCCAGCCAGTTCATGCCCCAGGCCAGCTCACTCTGCTTGCCTCTGCTTTTGCTTTTGTGCTCTTCCAATATCCCACTGCAGGGTTTGGCAGTCCTCCAGTCCTCACTGGGTGTAGGAAGAGGCTTTGCTTTGGGTTCTGTCAGACACTCTTCCATGCTGGTTGGTGGTCTGTGGTGCTGTGTCCATGGGCGAGGTCACCCTCGCTCTGGTGTCTGACATCGCAGCAATGAAACCTGTGGACATGGCCCATGGGCTTCATGGAATTTGTTTTGCCAGTGTAACCCATGGCTCCTCTGGTCACTGCTTTCCAGACTGAAGTCTCAGGAACCGAATATTCCGAACACCCCTTTTCTCAGTGCAGATCTCGGCCTTGTCCAGGATTGTTACCTGCTCTCCTTGAACTCAGTGCCATCAGTGTGCTGGGACAAGGGCAGTAACTTCTCCAGGGATGGGGCTGATCATGATGAAACCCACTGGGAATAATTCTGCTGAGCCCATCCAGGGTCTCTCGGATGGGCTGAGCATCTCACACAGGTTTGCCTCAGGCTGTGGTGTGTGCCTGGGCAGCTTTTTGGACCCCCAAAAGATAATTGGGGGGCCAGCAGTGGGAAAATACTTCTTGCAGCAGGGGGAGGAAAGAGCTTGTGCTGATGGACCCATGACCAGAGTGTGGGAACCAGAGACTGGATCAGCCCCTGGATCTTTGGCAATGGGGGTTTGGTTTGAGAGGACAGAGGCACTGGGGAGCGAACGGCAGTTCTTGTCGAGCAGCCACGCTCAGCAAAATGGCCGTGCACAGAGGAGCAGCGCTGGCTGTGCGCTCCCTGCCCCACTGGCTACTGTGGCAGGGCCGAGCTGGCCCCAGGGCCTGGTGGCCGTGACAGTGGGTGCTTGGTCGCTGGCTCTGCACCCACCTCTCTGCCCGTGCCGTGGCCCCTGCACCCGCTTCTGGGTACGCCGGGCCAGCCAGGGGATGTTGAGCATTAAACAAAAGAGCCTCCCAGCTCTTGGCTGCCGCTCCGGCTTTGTTTTGATTGAGAGGTTGTTCAGCAGGAGGAGGGAGGGGGGTGGTTTTTTTTCCTCCTCTTCTGACGAGCGTCCAGATGCGACGCTGCTGCAAACAAGGGAAAGGCAAACAGAAGCCACTGGAGACTCAGCTCTTCTGAAAAGCCTCTCTGGGTCACGTGCCCTGCGGTTTCGGGCAGCCAGGAGGGTGGATTCGGTTGTGTCCCTCTGTGGAAGAGGGGGTGGAAGCCACTGGTGCATTTTTTCCCCTGAATTTCCTCCTGGACACAGTGTGGTTATGATAACCCTGTGTGTGCTCAGAGCAGAGATCCCTGCTACGGGTAGCCTGATGGCAAGGGGGTGTTTTAAGGGGGGGACACTGCAATGATTGGGCTTCAAAACTGGTGTGAAAATGCACTTGTGGCTTTGTGGGAGGAGAGTGTGGCAGTGGAAGGGGTGGGTGGTGACACCACGCCAAGTAGCACCTGCCAAAAAAGAAATATTCCCCCAAAATACATCCCTGGGGTCTCCCTGCCGCTGCCAGCTTGTCTGGCAGTTTGCAGTGTGGCGTTGGTGTCACCTGTGCAAGGCTTCTTCACGTAATTCAGGGACATGGACCTGTGTAGTGTCTCCAGCGTTGGTTCTACAGCCTGAGCAAGCTGTGGGATGGACTCCCAGGTGTTCTCCCCATAATCCTTTACCTGCAATAAAAGCACAGTTGCATTTTGCTTGCCCTTTTTCCAGTTTTTGAGAGAGGTACGAGTTTTGGCGGTGGATGCAGCAGTGTTGTTTGGGGTGAGGGGTGCTTGGATGACTCCAGCTTGAGGAGGTGAGATCTCCCAGTAGGTCTGCTGCGCTCCAAGCACAACAGGAGATGGCTGTAGACTCTTTAAGGGTCATTTCTTGATGTGGGGCAGAGCCAGGATGGGACCTGTGGGCTGATCCCAGTCTTGTGCTTTGAAGATATGCTTGGAATTTTGACTGGCATGGGGTTTGTTGTCTTGGGGCCAGGGTTTGAGTGGAGGTGTTTTGCTGAAAACAATCCTGCTTTACGGCCCCTCCAGAGCTGGCTCCGTCCCTCCCTTTGGAGCTGGTGTTCACCCTGTGCTTCATTTTTCAGAGGAATTTTTAGGGGACACGGGAAGCCCAGTGCTTGGGTAGGGACCTGTTTGTACAGAAAAACCTAGGCAGAAACTGTTTCCCCACCCACTGCTCCACAGGGCTCGGCTCTTTCCAGGGAATGGCAGCCAGAGTGACGTTGGCAGCCCAGGGAGGAGGCAGGGGGTGCAGGCAGCTGCTGGTTTGTGCCTGCTCTGCTTGCCGTGGTTCCTTTTCTCCAGCCACACTGGAATTTGCTGCCTCCAGAGCTGCTGACAGGGATGTGTTGGGAGGCCTTGGGAATGACACTGTTCGTTTCCTTATCGTCCCCGGCCCCACTGCCTGGAGCTTTCTGCTCCAGGAACAAGGCAAGAAGGGGGCACGCAGCCAACATGTGTCAAGAGCTA
>JAOXXN010000150.1:3205775-3226744 GCA_026770055.1 Myrmophylax atrothorax
CCTTCAAATGTTCTGGAGACTTGTCAACTGGAAATGAGGCTGAGTCCTCTGGGAGTAGTTGATGACAGTCATCCCAGACCTGCTGGAGATGGCCAGCGTGGCTTGGGAGGAAGAGATTGCTTAATTTATGGTATTAGTGGCCTTGGAGTTCAGAGCAGTATTGTGGTATGGTTGGATTTCTTCAAGAAGTTGATCTTGGCAGGCTGGAGCATTGGGACTGTGTGAACTTAATGAAGTTCAACGAGGCCAAATGCAAGGTCCTGCCCCTGGGCTGGGGCCATCCCAAACACAAGTACAAGCTGGGGAAGAATGGGTTGAGTCCAACCCTGGGGAGAAGGACCTGGGGATACTGGTTGGTGACAAATTGGGCATGACCTGGCAATGTCTGCTCATAGCCCAGAAAGCCAACCTGGACTACATCCAAAGGAGTGTATCTGGCAGGTGGAGGGAGGGACTTCTAGAGAAGGAAGACCTAAGAGCCTCTTGCAATGCCTAAAAGGCCTCCAAGAGAGCTGGAGAGTGATTTGGGACAAGGGCCTGGAGGGACAGACAAGGGGGAATGGCTTCCCACTGCCAGAGAGCAGGGTTAGGTGGGATATTGGGAAGAAATTTTTCCCTGTGAGGGTGGTGAGGCCAAGCCCAGGTTGCCCAGAGCAACTGTGGCTGCCCCATCCCTGAAACTGTCCAAGGCCAGGCTGGATGGGACTTTGAGCAACCTGGTCTAGCAGAAGGTGTCTCTGCCCTTGACAGAGGGGGCTGGAATGAGTTGTTGATTTTTGAGGTCCCTTCCAACCAAAACCAGTCTGTGATTCAGTCGTGCTCAGTTGTGGATGTGAGTGCTGTTGGGAGTGAGAATGCTGCCCTGGGGTTCAAAGCCCTTGTGCATGATGTCTGGGTTCAAACTAAGATGTGTGAGGAGTGGACAAACCTGCTGTGATGGGAGATTTCATCAGCTCTCCAGCCCCTTGCTTGGAGCTGATGGCAGATTTCCCATAACATCCTCTCAGCCCAAGTTTCTCATTTTGGGGTTTGGCTCAGTTGTAACTCCTTCTGTAAATGGTTATTTTGGAAAATCTGATTAAAAATCCATGGAGTAGTATGAGTAGCTTGACCATTTAGGGACAGGAGAGCTGCAGGAGCTGTTCTTGTGTGTGTGTCCTGCAGCTGGGTAACCCAAACCAGCTTTTATTTTCCGATTCCTGGGGAGTGGAGCATGTAGCTCTGGTTTATGAGCATGGGCCTGGAGTTGCTGAGCAGAAACACCCCCCAGGCTGTGTTTATTTGTAAAGGCCTCTTTGAGACTCTGTTGTACCACGGCTTTTTGCTTTATTGATATTCCAACATCTGAATTGTTTTCCTAAACGTGCTTTTGTCCAAGGAGAGGTTAAGGGAGTGAGAACTGTTCTGATAAAGCTGCCAAAAATAATCTTTGCTTGAGACTAAGTACTGCTCTTGGGACTTAGTCTTGTAAAACAATTTGTGGGTGAGCACGAAGAACAACCCCAGGAAGCCCTGAGTGCTCCAGATGGTCGTTCCTGCTGGGGGGTTGGAGAACTATAAATTCTCCACAAGAGTGTTTGAGTTTGTCACGTGCTGCCTGAGGTGATCTAATAGCGGTCAGGGAGGTTGCAGGAAATTGTGGTTGAGGTGACTGAATCCTTCCTTGAGAGGAGAGATCTGCATGCACGTAGTCGGATTGATGGGAACAGTCTGGAACCTGCTGATACAGACATTTATTTATCTTCCTTATACCTGCAATGGACTGCTGCTCATGGATGTGTTGTCATCTCCTGTGATGAGCTGATGTAACGAGCCTGATAGCTGGTGTAGCTTTAGGTGTTGAGGATGCCGTGGGGGCAGCGTGGCACAGATGATCCGTGAGGTATTGTATGAAGAGCCATCTGAAAAGTAGGTTGGTGCAGCTTTGGAGTTGGGTTTGGCTGTTGGCACCTGGGAAGTGCCGAGCTAAGCAGAGCTCAGCAGCCTCAGCGCTGCCCCTTTCATCATCCTCCTTCTGGCAGTATTTTCACTAAAAATCACATGGCCGTATGCTGTGACTTTGTTTGACAACTTGTGCAGTGACAAGGAGCTGCACTCCTTGCCTGACGAGACGTGTAGGTATATACAGCATGTGTTCTCCCAACTTGTGTGGCCATGAAGCAAAATATGGTTTGGATGCCATCTGCTTCCCAAGGGGCAGAGTTAGAGCTGCTGCAGGATCCATAGGATCCAGCCCTGGCTGTGAGCTTTCCTGTGCCTTCTCCCAAAGCATCTGGGAGTAGTTTTACTGGGTGAGCTCGGTTAATTCACAATTAAAAAGGTGCTATTAAAGTGTGCTTGTAGGAGGACTTTGTTCTGAGCCTCTTGGCTCGTGGTTTGTGTATCCCACCTGGAACTGACACCACTGCCCCCATGAACATATGATAAAGTCATATCCCATAGAATATGCTGAGTTGGAAGGGACCCACAAGGATCATCTAGTCCAATTCCTGGTAGCCTTGACTCCATAAACAGTTTTGATACTAACTTGGAGGAGGTCATATTGGTGGGACTGTGTGTTCCATCCTCAGGGGCTCCTCTTGGCTCTAGAAACATGAACTTTGGACATCACCATCAGAAAACATCACAAAACCCACCTCGATGACTCTGCCCATAATGCTCTTCAAATCCCCAGGATGGCTGAACACATCAGTGCTGGGCAGGAGCTGTGCTGGCTCCTGGCTGGGGTCATGGAGCAGAAGGGGGGAGCCTGGCTCTGGAGGCACGTTGGAGCGCTCCAGCTGGCATGACCCAACAGGGCTGAAAGCAGCTGCTCTTCCACCTGGGCCAAGAATTTGTAGAGGCTTAATAACCCTGTCCTGGTGCTGGACTGGAACGCTCTTCCAGTGTCAGATTTACTGCTGGTGGCCCCTGGTCACCGAATGTCTGGTGCAGCTTCTGCAGCTGGTATGTTCCCCGTGGGACAAAACCCTGCTGGACCAAAACTTAAATTGCAGCATAGTTAATTAGACATTTTTGAATATCATTTGAATGTCCACACTGCAGGTCTTCAGCTTGTTTCTTCTGGAGAGGGGATTGTACTGCGTGTGGTTTTGAGTCAAGTGTGACCAGTTTGGTGTAGGTTTTGGTGCTCTCCCTTGCTCAGATTGTCTCTGCAGAGGGGGAAGGAGTCTTTTATTTTTTGTGTATTTTTGTGGCCAGGGCACCACATTCCTGGCTGGGCCTTTTGCAACCCGGTGGTGTTTTGCTGGGAAGAAACTATTGACTGGAGCAGCTGCCTGGTCTTCACCCTGCAGAAGAGATAGTTTTGGGGGAGTGGGATGGACAGGGAACCTGCCATGGACTTGCAGCTTGATCTAGAGGATCATCCCTGAATCCCTGCAGGATGTCGGATGTTGGCATGTGGCTGTGAGTGCCTTACTTGGTAAGTTGGAAGGTGTCCCTGCCCGTGGCAGGGAGGTGGAACGAGATGAGCTTTAAGGTCCCTTCTAACCCAAACCATTCTGTGGTCCTGTAAGTTGAGCTTGGCTCTGGCAGGTGATGGTTTCAGAAGTCGTGTCCTGCTCTGCAGGTCTTTGCCCTGCTATGTGTGCCTGTCTGCCTGTGGCTGGCTGCATCAGCACCTCTGCTGTTCCCTTCTGTTGCCCTGGTGGGGAAAGCAAGGGAGCTGGAGGAGCCACATTTGGTTCCACCTTGGTGTTTCATTGAATCACAGAGTGGTTTGGGTTGGAAGGGACATTAATGCTCATCTCATTCCAACCCCCTGCCATGGGCAGGGACATCTTCCACCTTCCTGTCTAAACTGGCCTTGGACACTTCTAGGGATGGGGCAGCCACAGCTTCTCTGGGCAGCCTTCATATGGGCAAAATGGAAGTTTGCCCTTTCTTCCACCCATGTCCTTTATGAGTCAGGCTGTCCTGGGTGGCTGGCTGGGATATGAGGTCCTGCCACACTTCCTGCTGCTTAGGGAAGACTAGAGGCATTGCCTTCCTGTTTGATGGCTTCTGCCTGGGGAAGGGAGCAGAGTGCATGGGGGTGGGATTGTTCTGCTTTGGGATCTCCAGTTTTGCTGTTGTCCTGAACCACTTCCAGCCCAGTCAGATTTCAGGACTCAACTCTCTGGACACAACAGATATTTGGTGACGATCTCCTTGAATATGGCAGATCTCAGAGGAGAGTTTCTCCACACAACATTTGTGTTCAGCCTAAGCTTGGTGTGGGATCTTTCCTGCCTCCTTGCATGGTCATTGCTGCTACCCCAGGAGATGTCCTGGCTGCTCCTGGCCACCCCTCCCACACTGATGCTCAAGGGTTTGTGCAACCATGTGGGGAACTGGGTCAGGGAGGTGATCCAATTAAAAGCTGCGCTGGGCGACATCAAAAGCGGGTTTTAACCAGGCGGTTTTCCAACACTGCACAAATGCTTGTGTTGGAAAAAGAAGGCTTAGGGCCTGGGCAGGAATAGACACAGACATGGATGGAGCGTGGTGGGATGGTTTGTTCTGGTGGGTGGGCTGATCCAGGAAGGTTTGCTGTGTTGGTAGGCAACCATAATGACAACAAGCCCAACTCCCTTTGGGATTCTGGCTTCTGAGGCTTTGTTTTCTTCCCAGAGAGCTCAGTCTCACTCCCTTGTGGATGGGCTGATGTTCCATGGATACCATCACTCATGGAGAGCCTCTTCCCCAGGTGTTCCAGAGGCTCCTTCTCTCCCAGGGGTGCGGCACCAAGGGCTGTGGGCGCAGGGGAAGGCTGGAGCTGCACCACACCCGTGCCCATCCTTGCTGCCTGGGGCGAGGGGGGTTGCCTGCAGTAATCCTGACTAATCCTTTAATCTGTATCAACACTGATAGGTATTAAAGCAGCAGATAAGGTTCAGACCATGGCTTGGAGCTCAGCGATATCCCCACCCTCTTCCAGCTAAATCTGGGCTGATTGCGCTTTCTCTTAAGGGGACCATGCGTGTTTGCTGAGCAGCTGCACTGGGCTGAGAGGGTGGATTAGCTGCTCCCAGCTGGAACATGCCCTTGTTGCTGGGCTGAAGCTTGCCAGACAAGTCCATCGATCTGTCTACGTATGTTCCCAGTGACCAGCATCCCGTGCTTGCTGGAGCAAACCCTTCCGGTTGTGTGTTTTTCTGCTGATCTGGAGCAGATCTGCTGCCTCCTGCTTTTTAGCCAGGGTGCCCACTTGGATCTAAGCCTGATTTGGCTATAAACAGTTCATGGAGTTCTTAGGCAGCAGTGTGAAGCTTTCCTGAAGCAGCTGCTGCAGATCTGCAGTTCCTTGCTGCCCGTTGCTCATAGAAGGATTTTCCTCCTCCCTCATATCAGAGCAACACTCCTACTCCCACATTCTTGTCCTCCAGGCCTTCCATACTCTCTTCTTTTTGGGCACCCTTCCTCATGGCTGAGGTCTGTGATGTTCTCCCTTGTACAGCTCCTGGACACCTCCGGTCCCCACCAATGATCCCACACGGTGAAGGCAGGGCTCTGGATCTGTCTGTCCCATGTTTGGTGGGCAGCAAACCAAGGTTGCTAATGCCAGGAAAAGCAGCTCACAGTTGAGTTCACTGTGCAAAACAAACCATCCATGTTGGTTTTGCTGTTGTAGGCTTGTCCGCCCTTTCCCTGTCCTCTTCCAGCTTCTCCCCATGCTCATGGGATTGCTCTGAGTTTGCCACTGGTTTCCTCATCAGCAAAGCCATGGTTAATCCTTCCCATAAATCCTTTAAGCTGTCAGCAAACAACCCCCTTCTTAAACTTCTAGCACGCAAGCTTGGCTGGGATGGAGCCTGGCTCAAACCCCCAAGGTTTTATTTTTGTTTCCAGATTATCACCTCCTGGTTCTTCCTGGTCCCAGTTCTGGCCAGCACCGGAGTCTCGGCCACCATGGCTGTGGAGCAGCTGATGTACATATGGCCTGTGGTGATACATCCAAGGTGTAAAAATATCCAGGTTCTGGATTACCCAGTGATGGGTTCCAGGTGTGTCAGGTGGTTTGAGGATTTGTTCCTTAAGTTCCATATGGATGAGATCTCACCTCTCTGAGGAACCACATGTCCTGTGGGACACTGTGTGTTGGCCCTGCTTCTGGTCTACATGAGCTGGACATGCAGCTGCTTGGGCCAGAGTGGGCTAAAAATGAGAATAAAGCTTTTTTCTGGTCGTGCTCCCCTGTCTGCACCCAAGTCCTCACATCTTCACTGTTTAGTTCTTGGCCATGATGATAATGTGACTGTTTGGCTCTTCGAGGTTTATTTATTCCTTTAAAACACAAGGTTGGATTTGGGCTGTATCTTCCTTGGTGATCAAGTTTGGAGCTTCAGGTATTATATATCCTCTTTTGGAGGAACTATGAATGTCCCTGCCTTGGAAAATCAACATCCTCCAAGGCATTTAGCAGAACCCAAGTGAACAAAAAATCAGTTTCTCTAAGTCTCAACCCACATGTCTTGACCTTCTCTCCTGCGAAATTTGGTTTCTCCCTTAAAACTCCCGGTGGAATACACTTTGGAAGTGATGGGTTTCGCTTTGCGGAGCTGTCAAACAAGCACCACAAACCTTTTCCCCCTGTTGATCCCAGAGGGAGGAAAGGCTCCGAGGCTCCCTGAGGAATATTGAATGGCATCTTGCAGCCGAGTGACTGTGTGGGGATTACTCACTGAAACAGAAGGAAGGGAAAAAAGGTTAATGTGGCATTGGCAGGCGGCAGCTCCAGGAGCTCGTGTCCTTCAGGCCTCTGTGGTTCAGCTTGGCGACTCGGGTCCAGGTGGTTCTCAGCTTATCCCTCGGGTCTGCCAGAGGAAACAGGATTTGGAGGAAATGCCGTATTAAATCTAAATTTCTGAAAAATTGATTTCTTCAAATTGATTTTTAGGGAAAAAAGTGCATTTGTCAGCACGGGCTAATTGCAAAAGGCACGTGGCTTGTGAGTGCGGCCCTGTGAGCACCCTCTGTGCACAGGCTGTTTTCCTTCTTTCTTGGCTTCCTGTTGAGGCAGCGTCGCACCGGTGTTGGGATTCACGGAGCAACCGGCTCTACCCGGCGCCTGTAACACCGCAAAAACCCTGAGGCCGAATTCGGGGTGAGTTGAGGTGGGAGAACACCCACGGGCAGATGCCAGGCAGCTGCAGAGCTGCTCCCATGAGCACAGCTCCTGCTGCTGGCTGCCACTGCGCTTTCCAGGAGCTCCGGGAGGATCAGCCTCCAGGCATTACATGCTTTCGTGCAGGCTGATGTGCTTGCTCACCTACCACTGGCAAGTATGGGCTTGAACAAAAGCCATTTGCCTGCATCTACGGGGTTTTATTTATTATTATTTTTTTTTTCAGTTGCAAACTAGCTGGGTGATCTGGGCTCGGCTGCTGGCACTGCGTCCTGCAGCATATGACAGATAATCGGCCTGGCTGCTGGCCCGCAGAGGAGGAGAGGCTCCCATCCATGTGTGACCTGGGAAGGCACGTTGGCTACATAAATCACTGCCTGCTGCTGCTGCCGGTGCCTCGTGCCTCTCTCCAGCTTCTCGGCAACTTGGTATCTGCTGCAAGGCTCCGGATGGCTCCTCATCCCTCGGTGAGCCTGTGATCACTGACCGTGCAGGGTGAAGAGGCAGGACAGGCCTCTGTCTGGTCCCCTCTCCCCCTTTTATGCCACTGAGCCAAGAAAATAACTGATAAACTGCCAGCTCACCTCTCTGCCTGTGCTCCTTGTGCTGGGGAGCACAGCTCCTTACGGACACTGGGACTGCTGCCCAGTCCCACCAACAGCCTGAAACTTTCACAGCCAAGGATTGATGGTGAAGGTGGGTTTGCTGCATTTGGAGTAGTTACTCAGTGCTCAGGCTTGAGGAGCATCAAGTTTCTACCTCATAGGGGTTAATTTCACCAGGTCTCCCCTGCTCTGCTGGGAGCTGTCCTGAACTGTCCCGGGAGCAGCTGCGTGCTGGGAATGGGGCCTGCACTGCTAAGGCTGTTTCTAGAAGGAGCAAAATCAATGCAGTGACATGTTGTGGTGTCCCTTTTGGGGGTGTCAAACGGGCTGTTCCTGGGTGTATCCTTGGAGAGAAGCTTCTGCTGCCAGCTGAGCCTTTCCTGCCAGCTCCCTGCTCCAGCCAGCAGAGCGCCTTGTGCTTCTCCTCCAGGCACACCTGAATTCGGAGTCCAGCTCCTTGGAGTTTTGAAGCCACCAGCAGGTTGGCTCACAAGCAGTAGGAGAACTTGAGATCTGGCCAAGGATCAGGGCTTGGGATTGCCAGCATAAGTTCTGGGGTGCTTCACATTGTAGGGAGCAGGGGGGATGAGTCCACTGATCTCGGAACAGGCTTGTTAATGATCCAAAAGCCATTTTCTGTCATGGAATGAAGCGCACAGGGCTGGCTCGGTGGAAGCACGGTCAGGCCTGAACCTTGCTAGCGCTGACAGTCCTGGCACTCACTACACAGAGCGAAAAATTGCTGTAGTGAGTTATTCCAGTGGGAGCAGAGGCGAGCAGAGCTGCCAGGGGATGCTGCCTCTGCCTGGCTTTGCCATCCCAGAGCAGGCACTGGCACAGGGTGGGCTGCCGGTGGGACGAAGAGGAGGCTTAAGTGAGACGACTGCAAACTAGTTGGTGTAGAATTCTATGGATGCTTTCCTGACTTGCTTGCTTTCCTTTCAGGGTCAGGTTTTCCAGCTGGGGATCAGACCAGGGTCTCCTTGACTTCCCCTTCCTTGAAGGTTTTTTCTGCAGCTGTCAGTGCTGCTGTGTTCAGGCTTTTCCCTAAGCTCTGCTTCCCATAGCTGAAGACACAGCAAAGCTGGTCACAGATCCTGGTGCTTGGTTTGCTGCTCCTCAGCGATGATGCTGTTCTGGCATCCCAGCGCCTCCGCTTTCTGGGCTGCGTTTGGGGAGCTGCAGTCTCTGGGATCAAGCTCTGGAGGCTTTGAAGGATGGTGTTTTCCTCAGACAAGCTTTACTCCCCTGCTTGCTGCGGTCGGTGGGATGGTCAGTGGAGGTGACAACTGCTGAGGGACTGGGCTGTGCTTTGGGTGGGAGCTGCGGTGCCGTTGCAGACCAGAGCTCCAGGGCGGTGGTGGGAGACTGCATCTCCAATCTCTGCTTGCCCCTGGCTTGTTGCCCTTGGGAAGGGTTTGTGGGTGTGGAGGGGTCAGAGACCTCAGTCTGGGCTAAGAGATGGCTTCGAAGTAAAGTACTTTGGAGCCATGTTTGTATTCCGGGTACAGCACAGGAGATGCCCTGGGAGCAGGATGCAGGGAGTGAGGCTAGCACAGCTGCAGCTGTAAATAGTGCCCCTCTCCTTAGGGAGGGAGTAAATGGTTTTCCCTTGCTTGCTGCATCCCTTTCTCCCAGTGCCCTGTTCCTCCTCCTCCCTGCCATTAATTGCTTAGTGGTTGCTGATGCAATTAAAGTAAGATGTGTCTGCAGCCTTGGCGCTCGCCTCCCTTCTCTGAGGTCTTCCTCTGCCTGCCTGTGAGGAGGTGGGAGCTGCTGGCTTGGGAAAGGACAGGTCCCCATACTGGCTGGCTCGTACCCATAGTGTTGATCCCTGGAGAGGGGAAGTGGCTGAGCCAAGGGCAGAGCAGGGATGTCCGTCCTGGCCTGAGCAGGTGATTCGCTGTCTCCTGGCGCTCCTGAGGATGTGAACAGGCTGGAGCAGGGACCGTCTGGCTTCCTGCAGCTGATGTGTAATGGCCATAGCTGCCAGGCTGAGGTGGTGATGACTGATGGGCAGGACATGGTGCGGGGCTCGGGATCATTTGTGCAGCAGCTAAAGCCGCCAGAGCAATGAGTTACGGTCTCTGGGCTTTCAAGGGAAGAGAGTGACAGTCATGGGCCATGGGAGATGCTCAGCTGAAGGAGCAGGACCCAGGCTTAGAGATATCTGGGATTGGCAGCTGTGGAGGCAGCTGGCACAGAGGGCAGAGAGGGGACCTGCTCCAGTCTGGATGGGAAAGGAGGTTGTGGATATGATAGAGAAAGGCTTTTCCCTCTGCCACTCTGCCTCCCATGTCTCTGCCTGCCTGTGCAGTGCTGCCCAAGGCAGTGTCCCCACCGTGACTCCGGGTGGGCACCACGTCTGTCTTCTGCGTTCTTCACTTGTTCTTCCGCTGCCCCTTGGCTTTGGTGTGTCACTTTGGCTTTTCCCATCCTTATTTGTGTTTTCTGGTTAGTGTTACCTTATCCAGGGATGTTCTTCAGGTTCCTTTCTCTATGGTGTTTGTTGTTGTTCCTCCATGTGAAAGGAATAATTTCTTAGCACAGCAAGTTTTAACTCTTTAATCCTCTTGAGTCCTTCCCAGCCCCAGGTTCTCCCCTACTCCCCATACAGCATTTTGCTCAGGCTTTCATCCCTGCAAGCATCAAATTCCTTGTCTGAGGCACTGCCCTTCAAGCACCGACATTTGGTCTTTAGTCTCCATGGCCAAGCATCATCTTTGGGATCTGCCGTATTGGCCGTGCCCCTCTCCTTTCCTGGCAGCCTTTGGGAGGCCCTTGAAGGGCATCTTGGTTGTCACCACATGAGCTACATTATGTTTAGGGGACATGGTTGTGGTCTCTGCTGTAGAGAAGACCTTGGTGGTGTTCAGACAAGTACCAGAGTGTCACCTGCTGCCTCAGCTTGGTGAAAGCCACCATCAGGGGCAGATATGGGGCAGAGATCCCAAGGAATGGGTAAGGGGAGCAGGGATGTCTTTTGGGCTTTTGCTGGCCTCATGGCCTGAGCCCAGGGGTTACCACATCCATCCATCCATCCATCCATCCATCCATCCATCCATCCATCCGGTTCTTGCCTTTGCGTGCACGCCCACTCCCACGTGTCCTGCAGCTGCTCCCAGCCAGTGCCTTGTTTCCTAGCCCTGACCTGCAGACAAGCAGCCCATTAGCATGCCCTGGCCATCCCAGAGATGCTGATGGCATGTTGGGAACCTTCTCCCTCTATCCAAATAACGTCTCATATGATTATTGTCAATAAGAAGCTGTTGCTCCTTTGCCTGAGGTGCGAGGCAGGAGTAGATGAGTGTGTACGGACATGCTGCCTCCGTGTTTTCAGGAGAGATGGTGTGATTAAAGGTCAGATGGATTTATTACAGGCAGAAATGCATTTCTGCTGCTTCAGGCTGAAGTAGATGTGTCAAAACCTATTGGCCAACCATTGCGTGGGTTCTGGAAGCTTCATATTTTTGTGGGTTTTTTTTCCCTCTTCCAAATTCTGGACTTGAAAAAAAAAAAATTGTTAATTAGGAATTAAATGCCAAGAAACACTGTGGGACCAGCTTCCCAAGGAGCTTGGAAATACGGAGCTGTAGGGTGGTGGCTTCCCTCTGTGCTAAGGACATCCTTTTTATGGAAGCAACCAGAAGGGTGACTTGAACAGCATGTGATTCCCACTCGTGGCCTCTAGGCTGGCTCTGAACCCTTGGCAGAGTCCAACCCTGAACCCTCAGCATTTTTGAGGCAAAATGACTGTTTATCATTTCTCGAAGTCAGCCCTTGTGCATGGAAAGCCCTGGGGAGCAGATCCCCAATCCCTTCCCACCTCTCACCAAGGTAGGAGGGGAGCATGGAGGAGGTGGAATCATGCAGCCAGCAGGTCATTGGCAGGTCATTAACCCCAGCTCTGGCTCCTTGGTGACTTTCTTTGCCTCAGAAGAGCTCTCTGTAGTGGGACTGGACCCTCTGTGTGCAGGCGGGGGGTGCTTCACGACCACAAAGGGCTAATCCCTAGCTGAGCCCACGGCTGCTTTCCTGAGGCAGCTGGAATGCTTGGGGTGCAGCATCAACACTCCCTGTTGCTGCCAAGCACTCCCTCTATTTGTGCCCCTCTTGCTGGGCATAAAAACCCTCCAGGCTCTGGCTTACTACTCCATTGTGTATTTCCAAAAAGGACTTGTATTCTTCCCCACAGCTGCTTGTTCGGGCTGAGAGCACCGTGATCCCTCTTGCCCTTGGGGAAATGGTTGATTTCTAATGATGGGTGGCCAAGTTTAGGGCCACAGTGGCTAGCAAATGCTGATACACAGCAAGCCACCTCCAGCATGGCATTCGGGGGGCTAAAATGCCCTTATTTATTATTATTGCACTCTTTTTCATGGCATTAGGATTGCCCTGTCTTAGTTGGCTGGTAATTTAAAGAATCAGTGAAGTTTCAGTGGGGTGAGGAATTAAATGGCTGAGGATCTGGGCTTGCTTATGGTGGATCTATCTCCAGCAGTATCTTTGCCTTGTTTGGGGATGCCAGGTAAGAATCCAATGTGATGATTGAATATAACCTTGGTCCTGCTGCTCCTCTGATCCGTGTGCCCACCAGTCCCTGGTATCTCATTTTCACTTGTGTGTGCAAAAGCTGCCTGAGCAATGAGTCATGGTCTCTGGGCTTTCAAGGGAAGAGAGTGACAGTCATGGACCATGGGAGATGCTCAGCTAAAGGAGCAGGACCCGGCGGTTGCTGGTGCTGGATGGTGTTTTTTTGGCAGTGACTGTTTTCAGTCTCATTTTGCTTTGCTTTGTGGCGAAGGGAAACAATTTCTTGTTAGCTGGGATTCGTTGACCCGTGGGTATCCCTGCATGCAGCCTGAGAAACGTGAGGTTAGAGGCTAAAAACCTTCCTGGAGCTTAATTGGTCTGGCAGAAACCTTCAGCTGTGGGTAGTGTCAGCATCTCGTTTGGTGGGGGCTGATTTGGATTTCAGGTCCAAGCTCTTCCCTTCGCTATGGTCCGGAGGAGCTGATGAAACCGCCACTTGAAGCTATTTTCTATTTTTACGTGGAGTGCTGTCGAGGAGGAGCGTGGCTGTGAGCGGCACAGTCCTGGGATGCAAATCACGGAGCTCTGCTCCCTGAGATGGGCTGAAAGCCCTGACATGGCTCCTGCTCCATGGCTGGTCGGTGGCCTGCAGGTGGTGAGTTATGGTCTGGCTTGGCTCCTCTTCTCCGCGGCTGCTCAGCCTCCCTGCGAGGAGCCATCGATCCTCCCCAGCCGGCGGCTGCCTGTCGGCAGCACAGAACCACCAGGTGAGACCTTCAGGCACCAGCCGTGTCCAGCAGCCGGGCAGTGGCTCCCATGGGCAGCGTGGGATCAACTCTACCTCCTCCTGGCAAATGTCCTTGCCTGCGGTGGAGGTTTGGACTGAGATGGACTTTAAGGTCCCTTCCAACCCAGAGCAGTCTGTGATTGTGTGATCAGAGCAGAGGCGCTGAGAGGAGTTTGAGCCAAAGAACTGGGAGCTGCTTTTCATCTGCGAGGCTGGAATTAAAAGCCAGAGTAATGGTAGGGGATGGGAGCCCATGGGTTCAAGTGCAAAGCTTGTTCCTCCTCCTCTTGCAGCTCCTCCTGACGGTAGGAGCACGTGCTGTGCTGCTTTGGGGTCGGTGCCTGGGCACTGTTCTGCTCGGGGCTTGGAGAGGCAGCAGCTTTATTTCAATAATTAATAAAACCTCGGGAATTGGCTTGAAAATCTTTCTATTGAAATTGCTGCATCCGGCAGGCACCGATTCCTGTGTGTTCCCAGTGGGAGCTGATGGACACGGGTGCAAACAGTTGCTTGAGGGATTGGGGTGAGCCCAGCATGCATCAGCCAGAATAGGAACATTGGCTTGTGCTGCTTTGAAAGAATTTGCTGGAAAACTGGAATTTGGGGAGTGAGGGGAGGCACAGTCAGGGGATGCAGCACAGAAAATGAAGACGTTTGCCATGCCCATGTTAGTGTGAGGTTTCCATCTTGTATTCTGGCAGACTGAGGCACTTACTTGACCACCACTCCTCTGACACGGGTCCCCACTCTGTGGCCAGCTGGAATGGGACATGCGGTGACACCGTCTGCCTCACCCACATCCCTGTGTATCATGTGATTGGACTCATTCCTTGCTTGCTCTCTTCCTGTGACCTCCCCATCGAGCCATGGAACAGAGCTGGCTTTGTGTCTGGAAAGCACCAGGATCTCTCCTGGCAACTGGAGCAAAACCTACAACGACAGGGAGATGAGAGCCAAGCAGGCGGCTTCCTAAACGTGCAGCCTGCAGGGGCTGGGACGTGCACATCATACCAGAGCAGGTCTTTAATATTAAAGAGATGGAAGGAAGATGTCTCCCTTTGCCTGAGGGATAAATAGATCTGAAACTCCTCTTAGACTTTGCTGCTTGTTGCATCCAAAAGACATGTGTCTCACCCTGGAATTGAGCCTCTCCAGGAGTCCCCAATACCTGGCTACAACCTGTGTGGAAAAATGCTCTGTCATAGGTGATGTATTTGGTATGACAGCAAGTCTCTGAATGAAGCATCCAAGGACTGCATTTGCCTCTTTTCTCCTGATCCATAGCTGTGTTACCTGATGCTTCTCATGGTGCCACTGAGGCAGGTGTTGTGGCTGCCATCCCCTGGTGCCCTAAGGGTGGTGTTCCCCCAGTGCTGGACCTCCCCCAGAAGGTGTGTGGGTGCCTCAGAGGTGCACCCTGCTTTGCAGGGACAAAGCATTGGCTCATTGTCTCCCACCCTTCCCCAAACAAACTTTGTAGATACAAGGCTTGGCTTTTCATGTCTTTGAGAGAAGAGTCCACGAGGCTCCCAGCACCAAGCGTTTGTAGCCATGGGTTGTTGGGTTTATTGTACTGGAGAGCTGCTTAGAAAACCCTGCATCTTGCTGCTGCCATTTGTTGGGAGACCAGTGGGATGAGAGAAGGTTATTTTTCTTATCTGCTTGGCCATGGACCTCCTGGTCCAGCCATGCAGGTGGACCATAGAGCTGAAGCTACTCTTTCATCAGAGATGCTCGTTATCATGTTTGCAATGTGGAAAGGACATCAAAAGAAGATGACCCTGCAAAAATTTGTCCAGGCTGAGATTTGCCAGTGACTCATCTAAGCTTGGGCAAGCCCAAAAGTGCTGGATGTTGACCTTCTGAAAGGAGGAGGACCACTACTGTGTCTTGGGAGAGCCATGGATGTGGCTTGTTGGTGAATTGGAGCCTTGTGTGGGTCGGATCTGGAGTGTACTGAGGGAGTGCCACGAGGAGTGGTGTGGGTGCCTTAGGGTATTGCTGGAGAGATGTAGGAAAGAAAGGGTGAAGAAACAGGGCAGTGGAAGGATGAAGGATTTTCCCACTTGGAAAATACTGGTGTTCTTAGGAACAATTTCCTTGCCAGGAAGCTCTGGCCAACGTCTGTCTTAAATGTTCCTATGCTTGATTCATCCCATTTCCGCCTTGCTCCTCTGCATCATCCTGCGTAATTCCTCTCTCTCCTTTGATGTTTTCATCCCCCATGTGTTTGTAGATTATGGCTGTGTCCCCACATAGCTGTCGCTGAACCAACCTATCCATATTTAGCTCTTCTAATCTCCTCTTTCAGACGAGTCCTTTCAGCCTCGTTATTTTTGGGCCTCTTCTCTGAACTTCCTTCAATTTGTCTCTTGAGTCCTTCTGTTATGAATGGTCTAGTGAAAGGTGTCCCTGCCCATGGCAGGGAGGGTGGAATGAGATGAGCTTTAAGGTCCCTTTCCAACCCAAACCATTCTGTAATGTTAGGATGGCATCTTGGAGGTGATCCTCTCTAGGCCATTGGAAGGACCACCTAGAGGTGTGTGTGACTGGTTTGGGTACATCTGTAACTCTGTATCCCCCCACTTTTCTTGCACAGTGACCCCGAGGGTGAGTGACACTTCCTTTTGGATGCATTTGCAGCCCTTAGATGTGTGGAGGCACTACCCAACATTATACCCTTGGCCACTGTGGAAAGTACAGCTGTCCCCACGCCACCCTCACAGCTTGGTTGATGAAAACACCTGCAAGCCAAGCCCACCTTTCACCCTGCCTCCCATCTCTTCTTTCTTGGTTCTGCTCTGAAAACACCAGGGCCTTTTCCCACATCATCTCTTGTGCTTTACCAGTGCAAAATTTGGTTTCTTAGTGGTGTAATAAAACCCCATCAGTGCAGACAAGTTGCATTGTGCACTGCAGGTCCACAGTGGCAGAATGGTTGCGGTGGCCTTGTCCCTTTCACCTGGGAGTGGGCACTGGATACTGAGGTGGAAAGGTGGTCCCAGCAAGCAGAGGAGCCCATCTTAGATGAGACAGGTCTGAGCTCGGCTCATTTTTGCTGCATGCTTTGGATCCGTCTCCTTCCTTCTGCATTTACTAGAATCCAATTTTACACTGAAAGGGTTTGTCAATCCCGAGCTGTTTCCCCTCTTGTTGACTCCTGTGTACTGCAGCTTTCGAAAGGTAAGTGCTTTGTGCCTGGATAAGCATTAATTAAATGACTGAATTATTAATGCTCTGAATCTGCATGTAGGTGCATGTGTGTGTGTGCGTGGCTGTGCCCTGGTGTGAATTGCTGGAGGCCCAACAGCCACAGAATCTGAGTGTTGAAGGTTTAGACTTGTAAGACTGAGGTAGAGGAAAAACTGCGTGAAGAAAGAGCAGGAAAGGTTGAAGCAGGCAGGTGGAGCCGTGCCATTCCCTAATGGAGAGCGGAACTGCTGTGCCAGCTTCTCTCGCTCAGCCCTGACCTACAAAGTGTCAGCCTGGGCTTGTGGTCCTTGGTTGCCAAGATTTGTTGGTAACTTTTGTGTTCTCACTGTCTCCAGGAGCCTGTTTTCAGTCTCTTTCAGACTGATCTGTTGATCTGCCTGATTGGAGATGCCAAGTTCTGCAATATGTTCTTCATTTCTAGAGCTGCTTGTTTGGTGGGTTGTTCCTGGATGAACCTGTGGCTGGTGCTCAGGATCCCAGCCTGAGTGCTCTGTAGCACAGACATAGACCCTGTAGGCAGGTTAAAGCCACTTGGCATGAAAATGCTGCTTTCTTACGTGATTTTCCTTGCCTGCCTTGCAGATTTGAGTTTAGGGATGTCTCTACCTTGGCTGTTTGCAACCTCTGTGTCCTTTGGCCAGGTTTATGGAGCAGGTGGTTATCAGCCAGCTTTTAACGGTGGCTGGAGCTACATTGCACCACGGCCAAATGGTTTGTGAAAGGTCTCATGGATTTATATCCTCCTTCCGCGAGATTGATGTGCTGAGGCACTTGTGAAACCTTTTCTGTTCCCCTGTGCCTGCTCTGATGTGCTGGTCAGTGAGTGCTGGTGTTAACAGTGGCCGTTGAGCACTGCCTGGATCCTTGGGTACAGTTGCCTGGTTATGTTAGAGGAAAGAAAATAATTAAAAGCAAGACTTTGTCCCGTGGTGGTTCTTCCATGTAGTGTCGTGGCTTGAAGGACACATGGCTGGTGTTGGCAGTGCAGGAGGTGCTGGAGGATGTCAGATGTGGGAGGATGCAGGATGCAGCAATGTGAAAAGCCAACCACATGTCAGTGATGTTGGCCATGTTGATAGGAGGGTGGGCTTGGGTTATGGGAGTTAGTGTGGGATCTGGTTCCTGCTTGGACAGCACTGCCAGAGATAAGGGTGACTCTGGTGCCTGCAGCAGCAGCAGTGCTGAAGAAGTGGCCAAAGGCTGGGGATTGATCAGTGTGAAGGACACTTGTAGCTGTCTGTGGTCAGACTCCGTGTTTCCAACCATCTCTGCTCTCCTGTGACCCAGATGCATCTCCAGTGCTTTTCCACATGGGATCTTTCCCCTTTTCCCCACCAACCAAGCTGCTTTGTGTTTTAATTGAATAGAGGAAGAGCCCCCATCGCGGCCTCTTCATGGGATTTCAGTGGTTGGCGATAGGTGAACAGAGACTCAGCAATATGCCCTCAGTTGACTGATGGGACTGACACACAGAGGTCCCAGCTTGAATTTCTTTCCCATGTCTCTCGCTCACATCACCTGTCCTCTTTCATCGCTGCTCTTCACTACCTCTCTCCTACCGGAGACACTTTTTTTCCTCCTTCCAAGAGCAGATCTGATAGTCTTGTAAGTGGTTGGAGCAGGTGACTTGGTGCCAGCACGTCTGCCTTGGATACTATTCCTGGATTTATTGAAGCCACAGTAATATGCAAGACTGTGCCTCTGCAGCGTCTGCCTCCTCTTGATCTTGAAATGCTGCAAGCGCTCAGATAAGCCCGGCTGTGTTCAAGCAGGGATTTTATTCCCCTCTCTGCTGCAGAGAGAAAGCAGCTCGTCAGAGGTCGTGCTGGGTTGTATTTGCATTTCTCCTGCAGCGTGGCTGGGGTTGATAGGCATCTGGCTGTCTGCATCACCTGGCTGTTTGGATCAGTCCCTCGCTGCTCCCATGGTGGGAGTTGTACCTTCGGCATTACCGGGTGGGATGTCATACTCTAATATTCCCATCAATTGTGACTGGTCTGTTTTCAGTGGTGCTGGTGGTGGGGCCGTGAGCTTTGTGCAGAAATCCCACTCCAGGCTTTGGTTCCTGTGGTCTGCCCATGTGAGGCCAGGCCAGACCTCCCCATCCAGGTACTCCCCCAAGTGCTCAGATAAAGATGACTCTGAGTTTGCCACCATCTTCTCCAGCTGTTCTACAGGGACTTTCCAGCCAGGGAAGGGGTTTGCATGGGTGGAGGCAAAACCCCCTTCTGGACCTCGGAGCTGGGGTGCTTGGCATGGCCAGGAGAGGGCAGGGAAGCACCTTTTGTAGGCAGTGCTATTTGGGGAGGGGATCTTCTGGAGCGTTCTCCATGCTGCCTTCTTGCTTTGAGTACCTTCAGCGTGTCTGATGTTACTGCTGGGCCATGTGACTGGGAGCTCTGCTTATATGTGGTTTCAAGATGGATTCATAGGCATGGTAGGCACCAGAGCCAACAAGGAGATTTGTCTTCTGCCTCTGCATACCAAGCTTTGGGGGTCAGATTGGAAAAGACTTTGAAATGCCTGCTGAGGTCAGCAGTGGGGAAGAGGCACAGGGGAGTTACGGTTTGGGCATTTGGAGATGCCCACCAAAGATGCTCGTCAGCTGGATGGATCTGCTCCCTGGTTACCTCTCTCCATGGAGCCAGAAACTCATGTTCCCAGCTCCTATTCTGGAAAAGCAAATCTATGGGGCATGCACTGAATGAACAGGGCAAGAGTGATGACATCAAAGCTCCCAAAGGTTGGGCTGAGCTGTGCAGTGCCATGGGACTTGCTGGCTGCAGCCTCCAGCAGTGCACCTTGATGGAGCAGCTCTGGTCCATGTTTGGTCTCCTGGCACACACAGCTGTGAGTTTGTGACCAGTAAGAAGGCTCCGTCTTGGCCTTTGTCTCTGTGTCTGCAGGAGTGGAAGGACCTTACAGATGAAAAAAAACAGGCCATGCACTGTGTAGCTCCTTCACGTGGGGTTTCCCTGAAGCCTCAAACCATCTTGGGTGCATTGGCAGTCTCATGCTGAGCCCTGCAAGGTCCTGGCTGACAGACAGGGTGCAGCTCTGGGAATGTGCCCTATGCCTTCACACCTTCTCTGCCCTTGTAGATGACCATAAATACCATAGCTGGTTACTCTTCTCTGGGGTCTTGGCATCACTCTTGGCTCTTATTGCTCCAAAATACACTTTTTTTGCCTGACTTTGATTATTGGGGGCAAACCAGAATTCTCATAAATACAGGTGGGTGGTCTGAGTTGTGCAGGGGACAACATCAAAATTTGTGGGCTATTTTTATGTTTGGTTTGCCCACTTCTCTTTCTCCCATTAGCTAAGTGGTGTCCCCTTAATGACTGATGATTACAAACCTGCGCTGGCACAGCTCTAAGATGGCAGGAGCTGCTTTGTGTGCGTCTCCCCATGCCAGCACCCACACTGTGCTTCCCTTCATGTAGGACCCCGTCCCGCCTTCCAACAGGGGCTATAATGAGGTGTAGGTTTTAATTACCCTCCCAGACCCCAGCATTGCACGGTGCCGTCAGCATCACCCTGGACTCTCCATGGATTTGCTTTTCCCCCATTGAGCAGCGCCTGTTCTGGCCACCGCCGCCTGAGCTTGGCTCCGTTCCACTTCTGTCCTCAGTGGTGGTGAAAGCACGTTCCTCGTGATGGGAAAACCTCCGCCAGAAACACAAAGGGCTTTCATTAGGGGAGGCAGCGGCGGGCGGCCGTGGATGGCCAGCGCCGGCACTGGGAGGCTTCACCCCACGTAACTCCTGCAGAGGGGTGGCTGGAGATGCACCAGCTCCCTCCAGCCACGAGCGTGTAGCCGGCATTTCATCTTAGAGCCTACTCAGCTTGGAAAGGGAAATAAATTTTCCTTCTGCAAAGGAGGTGTAGGACTCAGAAGTGTTAAGCAGGGTGTCCAGGAGGTGCAGAGCTAGCTTTGGCAGCCGGGGGACTCTGTTAGCACAGCCCTGCCAGCTGGAGGCAGTGTGAAAGCCACTGCTCTGGGGGCTGAGTGCTGCCCACCACCCCCTTGCCAGCATTTGCCTGGTTGGGGGGAGTCAGGTGCCCACCGAGGGAGAGCGGCTGGCAGAGCTGCTCCATTGTACCCAGGGCTCCCCCAGCCATCCTGCATCTCCTGACCTTGATTGGGAAAGAAGGAGGATGAAACGCTGTGGTGCCAGGAGATAGGACATGGGCTGGAGAGGAGGCAAATCCAGGGATTGATCCATCTGTCTTGTCCTCCAGCCTGGCTTTTGGCTTTTTTCGGCTGTGTGCCAGTGAGGAGCCTCTCTCTGTTCCTGCCCTCACCTCTGAAGAACCACCCTGGGCCTTTTTGTTTTGCTCTGGAGCTTCAGGCAAGGGAGCAGGAGAGCCGCCTTGTCTCCCCACGGCTGCTGAAAGAGGCTGTTTGTTCCAGAGCAGGGTGAGATATGAAATCCCATCAAGCCGCCTCGCTTATTAGAGAGATCTCAGCGAGCTGCTTATTATGCACCGTGGCATAATGCAGATTACGAATGTGACCGGGCGATAATTAGCAGAGCTGGAACTGTAATTAAACGCTCCTGTGCTGTGCTGTGGTTTCTGTTGCAGAAAAGAAGGAAGCTGAATGGTTTCAGACCCGCAGGTCCTCGATGTGCACATGTGACTGCCACTCCTGGGGTGATGGGGGCGAGAGGTCCCCATCACCCCCCAGGCTGTTTCTGCTGCCCATCCGAGCCAGAGA
>JAOXXN010000150.1:3226844-3238394 GCA_026770055.1 Myrmophylax atrothorax
CTGCCCATCCGAGCCAGGCAGCCCCACCTGGTTCTTCCCTGGCTCTCCCATTGCTGGAGATTGGCTTGTGGTTTGCGAAGCATGGTGTTGAGGAGCCCCTTCAAAGGAGCCTCACGCTTCCTTGGAGCATCTTACCCTGGATCCACCAAGATGTGCAGGATGAAGTTGCTGTGTTTTTGGAGGATGATTTTCCTGTGGGAGCCTCTTGGCAGCTCCTCTGGCAGCCTTCTGGGGTTGTTTTGTGCTAAAACCACCCTTCTCTAATCCCATGGGATGCAGTTGGGCCACCAGCTGTGGGGCAGCCTTAGAGGTAGATGGTGATAGAGGGCTGGGGATGGGCTTCTGGGGGGAGTTGGTCCTGCTGGTGGGAGATTAGAGGTGGTTGTGTAGAAAAGAGCTGTGGCGTACAAGCTGTGCTGCTGGCAGAGGGGAACATATGGTCCAGCCACTGCTGCTTCAGACCTCTTGCCCATCTTTAATGCCCAGTGGGGTGGATGTGAACTGATGAGCTGTCTGCAATGAGGATGGATGCAGGAAGACAAGGAGAGGGCTGCAAACAGCAGAGGGCTGCTTTGTGTTCTGCTGGAAGAGCAAATCCACTTGTCCTGGCAGAGCCAGAAAGTCTCAGAGTTTTCCATGAGGGTCACATTTGTGTCTTCTGCCTGCAGTCACCCATGTGGGAGCAGGCAGAAACCACTGGCAGATGTGATGTCCTTCTCTCTGCTCCTGTACCTGGAGATTTGTGTCACTGGGGATGCGGAGAGGCTCCATAGGGTCAGGAGTTGGTGAGGATGTGGGATGCTTCAGCCACTTGCTATGGCTGTGGGCACCATATCGCATGGGGCAGGTGAGGTTGGGTGTTCAAGCTTCTGCTGGAGTCATGAAGGGTGGAGGTGTGGGAGCAAGTGAGGGAGCATGTGAATTTGGCAGCTGGTCAGGACCAGGGGGGGAGTCATCAGTGAGGTCTGAAGTGGTCACGGGGTGTGTGTAGCCACACTTAGTGATCACAAACTTGGCCTCTCCAGGTCTCTACTATTTACGCTCAGCAGAGGTTTAAGGGGACTTTGGGTGCAGTGCTGGGTGCTCCGGAGGGATCTTCCCCTGCTTGAAATTAGAGCTCAGGTCAGTGTTCATGGATGATGGGCTAAGTTTCCAAATGGTAAAGAGAGGAGGTCTGAGCTGAGGAGGAGCAGCTCACCCCAGAACTGCTGCAGATCCTTGAGAGCCAAGGCAAGGAGCTGACTGGCTGTGCCCAGCTTGGCTGATGAACACGGAAGGACAGAAAGGTCTCCACCCTGCCCTTCCCTTGGCCAGCAGCAGAATCAGCCTGTCAGCCATCCTCCTCCTGACACTGCTGTAATCTGCTCGCGTGGCAGAGCGGCCAAGGACCTTGGCTTGTCAGCGGCAGGGTGGCTTGGCTGGGCTTTCACTTGGCATGTTGGCTCTTCGGCTTTCCAAGCCTGGCTCTGGCCATGGGATGCGGTTTTCATGTGTAAGGAGAGCACAATGGCTGGATCAGGCTCTAAAGCAGACACTTGCACAGGGAAGAGGGATATGATCCAAGTGGGTCTGTCTTCAGGTGGTCACAGGGTAGATTTGGTGCTGGAGGGAGACCACTACTTGCTTGACCTGTCCTGTCAGTTGAGCAGAAGCTCCCTAATGAGCCATCAGGTCCGGAGTCATTGGCTGCATTAACATCTGAGCCATAGCCAAGAGGCATCCTCAGTAGGGATGGTTACAGAAGCCGTCAGGGAAGGAACTTGGCACAAGCTCTTTCAAGCAGGAGTGCAGATACCTCCTGCAGAAGTACTTCTGGGTGTGATCTCTGTGACTCCAAGGCACCGGCTTCCCAGGGTTAGATGGATATGGACACACCAGGGTGGGACAGACCTTCAAGATCCTTCTCCTCTGACAGGGTGTGGGACGTCAACTGAAGGTGGCAGCCCTGGGCTTGCGCTTCTCCAGGAATGTAGATGCCTGTTGATACTTGTCCTCCTGTCTGTACTCCTGACAGTATTCCTTATGGTGACCGCGTGTTTCTCATTCCCCATAGATGGAGTCTCCAGTCTCTACACCTGCAGTGTTGCCCTTGCACCTCCTTGTCCCTGTTGTCAACAACGACATCTCGTCGCCGTGTGAGCAGATCATGGTACGCACGCGCTCGGTGGGTGTGAACACCTGCGACGTGGCCCTGGCCACTGAGCCCGAGTGCCTGGGCCCCTGCGAGCCTGGGACCAGCGTGAATCTGGAGGGCATCGTCTGGCAGGAGACAGAGGACGGTAAGTGTCACAGAGCTCCTTGCTCTCCACCAGTGTCATGGTGGAGTTATGGCAGTCCCTTCCTTCCCACGTCCCTGCTGTGTCCTTTGTTGGCATGTCCTGGGCTTTCCCGCCACCAGCTGGGTGGTCAGGACAGAGGAGCTGTGTGGGAGCAGCCCATAATCCGTACGGCAGAGGGAGTAACGGGCCAATACTTGCGTCAGCCCCACGCGTTGTGTCTTCCCCTTGCCCAGACAGCGGGTGAAAATCTGAGCTGCCATTTCTCTGCCTCTCGACAAGAGCTGCCTTGTTCCGGAGGTGCCGGGGAAAGGCCGTGCCAGCCGGCACGGGAATTCAACCGAGTTGACTTCATTTTTGCTCGGCAACCTGCAGGTCTGTCACAAAAACGCTCAAACCCTGGGAGGCAGCAGAAATCTCCTGCTGGATTAAAAAACCCCAGCGGAGCTCTCAAAATCGACTCGGCGGGAGATCAGCCTCTCGGCTCTCTTGCCAAGCCAATCCAATCTTTTTTTTTCCACTGGAGCTCGTCTCATCCGCGCACAGCTTGGTTTGCTTTCCCAGGTCCTTTGATGGGTTTTCGTTGCTGTTGGGGCTCTGCCAAGGAACGCAGGGATGAATAGGTGGCTCAGCAGCCCACGGTGAGCACTGGAACCCGGCCTTCCCTCCAGCCTCAGTGGGATGCTGGAGATTTCTGCCGTGGGAGGTGCCGGGTGAGCTCCTTGTACTTGTGTTTGGAAGCAGAAACAACCTGGAAGCACAAAGGTGAGAGAGCAGCAGTGGTAGAGGCTGGTTGGTGGGTCATCTCAGCCAGGTATCCATGTGCTCCTCTTGGACATCTGCTCCTGCTCTCCCATTGCTGTTTCATGTGGAGAACAAAGCTGTTAGCTTTTATCCCCAGCCACTCCTCACTGTGACTGCCTTTATCCTCAGTGGGAGCTGAACTGAAACCTGTGTTCCCGTGAGCTGCTTCCAGTGGAGTTCCTTTCTTGCCCCGTGCTCTGGGAAGATGAGGATGAGCCCAGTTTGCCTTTCCTCTCTCCCTGCTGGGAAACTGGTTTGAAAGTGTGGTTGGTGCAGGATCGAGTGCTGTGGTGGCCCCCCATGTGAGCACTGAAGTTGTTTCCCTTGGAAAAAGCATATTGAGAAATAACACCTGAGCTGTTGGGAAGAGAGGAATGTATGGACCATGCTGGGGGAGACACGGATGTCTGGCTTGGGATGGGCACCTCCGCACTCCTCTGCCCTCTCTGCTTCACCATCTGTTCCATGTGGAAAAATTCATCCAGGCTGAGGAAACTGAGAGCTGTAAGTGTGTTTTTTATGGTGCTCCAAGGCAGAAGGACACCACACATTGTAAAATCTGGAAGAAGGAAACACAAAATAGGAATGTGCATTGCAGGGCCAGGGGATCTTCTGGGAGAATGTGCTCCAAGGAAACCTGCAGAAGCTTTGCCATGAGCTCCCAGTGCCAGCACTGCTGGTTCCATGTCTGCAAGAGCCCTGTTGCTTTACAGGATGCAGCACCTTCAGTGGGGAAACAGGAATGGCCAGGCTGGGAGTTCGGACACACAGCCATGCAGAGGAGAACCGGCACCCTTACCTGTGGGGTTCCCCCACCTCCCGGTCCCCATCAGCCTGCAGTTCTGCTGTGACTTCCCTTAACCCAAAAGCCTCAGAGCTGCACAGTTCCCTGAAAATCCCAGGACTGCTGGAGACCCCCATGGTCAGCAGGAAGCTGATGAGAGCTTGGACCTTTATGGGTTTTTATGGGTAGAAATCAGGAGAAGCTCATGCTGGTTGTGCCAGGAGGGATGAACTGAGCATCCCTGAGGCAAGGAGTGCAAAATCATCCTCCCCTGCCAATTCCTGGTTGAGAGGCAGTGCCATGGGAGCAGTTTCTGTTTTCCCCTCCCTTTTCCCCTGCTCCTCACCCCACCGCAGAGCTCCGTGCCCGTCTGCCTGTCCATCCGCATTACCCCTCACTTCCACAGCTGCCGTTTCAGAGCGTGCCTTGGAGGCGTCCTGCCATTTCCCACAGCCCCGATATTTTTAGTCTGTGGTAATTCAGTGAACTCACACAGAGATCCTTCTCTGCTGGCTGCTGATGGTTGCCACCGTCGGAGCAAGGATTTCACATCCAGCCCCGCAGAAGACGAGCCCTGACGTTGCCTTTGGTCACTTCTGGTCGGCTGTGTGCATTGGCTCCGGTTGTAGTGGCATCTCCTGTTCTCGAGTGAAAAGGCAGGAGGGAATTATCACTGGTTTTTGCCTGACGTCTCCCTCTTGCCTTCCCGTTTTCACTGGTGGGAGTCAAGGGTGATGCTGGACCTGGCTGCCCAAAGCTAGAGCTTGTGAAGTGTGTGGGATGCCGTGAGCATCTCCCCTTGCCCTAAGGGTACAGGGGAGAAAGCTACACCAAAGGCATGTCTACACATGCAAATGAGGTGCTTCCAGCACCTGGAGACTGTCCTGCAGATCTCCAGAGGAATCTCAGCACCTCAGCTGTAGGACTCCATCTCCCTTAGGATGTAGCAGCCTCACTGAACCATTTGGAAGGACCTCGGGCAGCAGGAGCAGCTCTTGGCTTGCATCAAACTTAGAAACACAGAATCATGGAATGGTTTGGGTTGGGAGGGACCTTAGAGATAATCTCATTCTCTAGAATGAGCAGGGGAAAAGGGAGGGAGGAACAGAAACTGCTCCATGACACTACCTCTTAGCCAGGAATTGGCAGGGAGGAATGATTTTGTGCTCCTTGTCACATCACTGTCTTTGCTGCCTCCTTAGCTGGCAGGTCCCCTCCATACCCCTCAGACCATGGCACCTCCTTACCTCTTGCTCCCCCTGAGCAGACCAGGACCCAGTCCACACCAGTGCTGTTTGCAGCCAAAACAAGGACAAAATATCTGAGCAACAAGGATCGTGAGGTGGCAGCACCTGGAAAACATCAGTACACTCCACATCCCTTCCTCCATCTCCATGCTGGGACAGTGGTGTCAGGTCAGCCTCAGCTGAGCTTTGCATACTCTGGGTATTTGGATTGTCCTTTGGCAAACATCTCTTGAGGGTATGGTGGAATGTGAGCATCCTCAAGGGTGGAAGATGTCACAGTGGATGTGTCCTCACCTGGAGCAGGAGGGAGATGCAGTAAATGGGGAGAGAATGGAGACAGAGGGGACGGGGAGAATGAAGACTGGGCAACCTGTGCCAGGACCTCACCACCTTCACAGGGATGCCATTGACCACAACTCTCTGAGTGTGACCATCCAGACAGTTCCTTACCCACTGTGTGATCCATCCATCAAATCCATGTCTGTCCAGTTTACAGACAAGGATGCTCTATGGGACAGTGTTTGATGCTTTGTGCAAGTCCAGGTAGATGGCATCAGTCACTTTTCTTTCATCCACCAGCACTGTAACCCTGTCATAGAAGGCCTCCAGATTTGACAGGCATGACAGAAAATTTCCCCAAGGAAAATTTTGTCTGTGATGCTAATTGGTGAGGAATCACTTGTTGGGTGACCCTTGTACTGGCCATCACCTGCCCTGTGGTGTCCCCTGCTCTCCTGGCACGAGTTATTGCATGATGGCCATGAACACCTTTGGGTGTTGTGTTCCAAAGCCTGGACACTGCAGGTCAGGCCATGATCTTTGCACATGAAGCATGGTCTATGGAAAAGCTGGAGCGTCCTAAAAGTGATGCAGCTGGAGGGGAAAGGAGGAAGAGGCATCTCAAAGATGATGTGGCTGGAGGAGAACTTCATGGAAGAAGAGTCATCTCAAAGTCAGGACATCCTGGAAGTGCTACAGCTGGAGGAGGAATTTATGGAGATGTTCGTGGTTGGGCTTGGTGGATTCATCTTTGAAAAGGGGGTATATGTGCTCCTGGTACCCACAGCAGTGTTGTTGCCCATCCCACAAAACCTCAGGATTTTCTTATATGTTGCCCTTCTGAGTGACAACCGTACACCATCACCCACCCTTATTTTTTTGGCCAGGATACCACTCCAGGGTGATGTGACCACTTGGTGACCAGCATGCTGAGTGGTTTTCACCCAGATTTGGGTTGTGTTGATTCCTTAAGAGCTTCAAAGGTGTCACCTTCCCATGAAACCAGGTGGGATTGTAGTTATCCAAGTGGGATTCTTCTTCTTCAATAGCATATCTGTTCTCAGAGTTGTGAGGGCGTTGCCTCCTCACTGCCCGCCCTTGCCATGCCAGTGCCTGCCCATCGTCCTGTCATGGGAGGGGGACACGGTGGGTGAAAAAAGCTGCTTAGGATCTATCCCAGGGTTTAAATTGTCCTAGGTTATTGTTGGAGGATTAGGAGAGGATTTGGTATGATTGGTTGCAGCGGGTTAAATATAGGCTGGTGTGTGTTGGAGGGCTGGCATTCCAACAGGGAAGGGAGGAATGGTGCTGTCTCGCTTTGCCCTTTCCTCTTTCATCTCTCTCTTGTGATTGTGGTGACAGGAAGGGAGAGAACGCTGTCACGTCCTTCATAGTATCACACTCTGGCCCTGGGATGCACGAGAGACTCCAGTGGTTTGTTGTGCAATTAACTTCCCTCAGTGCACGTGGGCTTCACTGGCTCAAAGAGGGACTGAACCTGTGGGGATGGCAGGGGGACTGGGAGGGATGGGTTTCAGGGACCAGGAGGGATAGAGTCCAGGTTAGGGCTGCTTGTCCCTCAGTGGCTTCCAGATCTGTAGGCAGCTCCTGTGAGCATCCCACAGCAGCCCCATGGAAGTGTCCTGGGAATGGTGGGGCTGAGTTGGGGCACAGAATGCAGCCAGAAGCTTCCTTGGGTTTTAAGGGAAAGGAGGACAGGCTCTTGGCTCCCAAAAAATGCTGCATTAGGAGGAACAGAAATAGTAAGAGCACATTCCATGTGCCCTTCTTGGGATGCCTGGGGCCAGCATTCCCCTCTTCCTATCCATCTTTCCATGTGTCGGGTTGTGGTTTCTACTTCAGGTCATCTCCATCATCGGAATCTGCCCATGTCCGTGTTAAGGCACGTCCCCAGCACCTTCATCCAAAGGCAGGATCCAGCCTCTCCTGCTCACTGGAATGAGCCAGCTGTGGGTCTTGGCCGTGTGCTGGCACTGTGTCTTCCCATGACCTGCTCCCAACCTTTTTGCAGTAGGAGAAGGAGAAAGAGAAGACCTACATTTCATTTCTCTTTCTGAAGGAGACCCATGTGTCAGGCCTTGGCTCCATGTATTATCCATGCTGGAGCCTGCAGCTGGCTGCTGGCACAGCACAACGGGGGATGTGGGCTGAGATTTATAAACACGCTTCAGGCACAGCTGCTCCGGGCTCCCTCAGCTCCATCCATCTCCTGGGGCCGTATATCTTGCCACGCTCATCAACCCTTGTAAACGCGTTTCCTATCTTACAAATTTTACCTTGCTTGGATAAACGTGCTCGGCTCTAGTAGTGCGGAAATCAGAGCGATCCATGGTGGGGAGGAGGTACCCCAATGTTGAGGGATGCTGTGGAAGACCCCTCTGCCTTCCAAAAGTGGTGCTGAGAGTCCATGGCCTTGATATGGATGTGAACGAGGCTTCTCCTTTTCTGAATTAGTGGGAAAAAGCTGAAACTCTCAAGGTTTTCTGAATGCCCAGTAACTTTTCTCCATGATGGGAGGATGTGGCCCCATAGATGGTTCTCCAGATGGAGACAGAGGGCAGAGGGCTGTCCCAGGGGGTGCTGGAGCAAAGCAACGCAGGGTGAGGAGGCTTGTTCCACCAGGGGTAGTGGCCTGACCGGGAATATTGGGCTCAGCTTGCCATCTAGTGGCAGTAACAGCCTTTTCCAGAGGGCCATGAGATTCATGGCTGTGCTCAGGGAGTCACAGCCCTGCTGGGAGATCTGCAGCTCCACATTGGAGTCCACAGGCTTGCTGTGAACTTTCTGCATTTCCCCCGGGAGCTCTGTGGAGATTGCCTTCCCTACCCTACCTGAGTGCACATGGAGCCAATGTGGATCTTCAGGCCCCTCACAAATCCCATAGCCCTTTGGAGGTGGCCAAGTTTAGCATCCCCATGAATACAGAAAAGAGGAGAGTTTGAGTGGATCACAGTGAGAGCCATGCTGAGTGAGGGAATGAGCTGGAAGGTCTCCAGCTCCCATTTTGGTGCCCCTCCAGCCCTAAGCTCCATGTCTCACCTGTCCCAAGAGCCCAACACCCCTTGTCTGCCTTCCTCCAGCCCTAGAGCTGAGCTTTTCCTCCTGCCTATCTTTAGGGGCAAGTCTCCAACACTGGGATCAAACCTGGCCCCATCTGACCCTCTCCCCTTGCCTTGCAGGCATGCTGGTGGTCAACGTCACCTGGAGGAACAAGACATATGTGGGGACGTTGCTGGACTGCACACAGCACGACTGGGCACCTCCCCGGTAAGCGGGCAGTGGGCTTCAGGAGGCTCTGGTGGACTCCTGGGCACTGAGGGCAAACCCAGCCCCATACAGCCCCCATGGCGCTCAGAACCCTCTGCTCTGTGCCTGTGGGGCTGCCATGGGGATTGGCACCTCCTACTTGCACAGCCAAGCTGCTCCCATGGCTCTTCGCCCTCATGGTTGCAGGTCCCTTGTCCTGAGGAGTGGAGATGGTTGAGCACATCCCAGTGGACCTCTGCGCTTCCTCTTTATTGGGCAATGGTGGGATGAGTCTAGGGGACTGGTAGCAAGGGGAGGAAGGGGGAACCCCCCATGCCACAGGGATGGTGCAGCTCGTCATAGCCTTGTCTCCATTAAGACTTCCATGCCCTTGTCCCGGCAGGTTCTGTGACTCGCCTACCAGTGACCTGGAGATGCGCAATGGCCGGGGCAGGGGCAAGCGCATGCGCCCCAACAGCAACACGCCGGTAAACGAGGCGGCCGCTGCCTCGGACAGCAAAGGGACCAGCAACAGCAGCAAGACCCGGGCAGGAGCCAACAGCAAGGGGCGCCGGGGCAGCCAGAACTCCTCGGACCACCGCACCCCGCCTGGCGGCACGGCTGAGGATGTGAAGGCCAGTCCCTCCTCCGTCACCAAGCGGAAAAGCAAACCGCTCTCCGACATGGAGCTGAACTCCAGCTCAGAGGACTCCAAGGGCAGCAAACGCATCCGCACGAACTCGATGGGCTCGGCCACCATGCCACCCGCCACGGTGAAGGTGGAGCCAGCTGTCCTGGACCGCAACTGCCCTTCTCCCATCCTCATCGACTGTCCCCACCCCAACTGTAACAAGAAGTACAAGCACATCAATGGGCTGAAGTACCACCAGGCCCACGCACACACAGATGATGACAGCAAGCTGGAGGCAGACCTGGACAGCGAGTACGGCGAGGAGCCCTCCCTGCACGCCGACGTCAGCAGCTGCAATGGTGCTGCTGGCTCTCAGAAGGGCTCACTCTCTCCGGCTCGCTCGGCCACCCCCAAGGTGCGCTTGATGGAGCCCCACAGCCCCTCCCCATCCAGCAAGTTCAGCGCCAAGGTCCCCTGCAAGAAGAAGGTGGGTGGAGAAGGGGACACGGACCCGGGTGCCCTGTCCAATGACGGTTCCGAGGATGGTCCCTCTGTGGCTGATGAAACGAGTAACGATGACTTTGACTCTCTGGAGAAGCGATGTGTCGATAAGGACAAGTCAAAGAAGGCCTCTGGTGCTAAGCAGGAGAAAATCCCTTCCAAAAGCTTGAAGTCTGCTAGACCCATTGCACCAGCCATTCCCCCGCAGCCAATTTACACCTTCCAGACTGCCACCCTCACCACTGCCAGCCCTGGCTCCTCCACTGGCGTAGCCACCACTGTGGTCCAGACCATGCCCAACAGCCCCCAGCTCAAACCCATCCAGCCCAAGCCGACAGTGATGGGAGAGCCCTTCGCTGTCAACCCTGCCCTCACCCCTTCTAAGGAAAAGAAGAAGAAAGACAAGAAGAAGAAGGAGCCCAAGGAGGTGGAAAACCCCTTGACTCCTGGCAAAGCTTGCAGAGCGGAGGAAGGCAAGAGCCCTTTCCGGGGGGAATCCAGCGACCTCGGGTTGAAAGGCGAGGGGCTGCTGAACGGCTCGTCTGACCCCCACCAGAGCCGGCTCGCCAGCATCAAGGCTGAGGCGGATAAAATCTACAGCTTCACTGACAATGCGCCCAGCCCCTCCATTGGTGGTGCCAGCAGGCTGGAGAACGCCAACCCAGCCCAGCCCCTGACTCCGCTGCATGTCGTCACCCAGAATGGGGCAGAGGCCAGCTCGGTGAAGACCAACAGCCCTGCCTACTCTGACATCTCCGATGCCGGGGAGGATGGGGAGGGCAAGCTGGAGAGTGTGAAGGCGAAGGATCCAGAGCAGCTGGTCAAGGAAGGTGCTAAAAAAGCTCTTTTTCCCCCGCAACCACAGAGCAAAGAGTCTCCCTACTACCAAGGCTTTGAAACATACTATTCCCCGGGCTACCCCCAGGCCAGCCCAGGACCCCTCAACCCTGGCGGGCAGTCTGCAGCCGAGTCACAGGCCTTGAAGCTGAAGAAGGATGAGGAGCAGGAGAACCCGGAGGTGAAAGTGAAGAGTGAAGGCTGTGAAGAGAAGAAGGCAGAGCTTGGCAGCGGCTCCAGCCAGCAGCCCTCGGTCATCCAGCAGCGCCCCAACATGTACATGCAGTCCCTCTACTACAACCAGTATGCTTATGTGCCACCCTACGGCTACAATGAACAGGGCTATCACGCTCACCTGCTGAGTACCAACCCTGCCTACCGCCAGCAGTACGAGGAGCAGCAGAAGCAGCGGCAGAGCCTGGAGCAGCAGCAGCAGCGAGGGCTGGAGAAGAAGGCGGAGCTGGGCTTGAAAGAGAGGGAGGCAGCACTCAAAGAGGAGTGGAAGCAGAAGCCACCCATGCCCCCAACGCTGACCAAAGCCCCAAGCCTCACAGACCTCGTCAAGTCGGGGCTGAGCAAGCCCAAGGAGCAGGGAGGTCCTGACATGGCCAAATCCGTCATCATCCCCAAGCTGGAGGACTCATCCAAGCTTTCTGGTAGTCAGGTTGCCGAGGGGCTCAAGGTGAAGCTGAGTGAGGCCAGTCACCTCGGGAAGGAGACTGCCGAGACAAAGGCTGGCTCTGAGTGTGGCCGGCAAGCGGAGGTGGACCCTGTGCTTTGGTACAGACAGGTAATGCCCTGCCCTGTCCGCCAGCCCATCTGGGGCATTGCTCTTGGAGGAAGCCCCTCACTGGGTCTTTGCCACAGAGCTTTGTTGGGGATATCACCTTGGAGAACACGTTGTCCTCTGCTTGTGGTGGGACT
>JAOXXN010000150.1:3293770-3308408 GCA_026770055.1 Myrmophylax atrothorax
GCGCATTATTATTTGTCTCTAAGTCAGCCATCAGCGAACCAACCTCTGGTCAAAGATGTTTCAACTATGACCATCGGCTTTCAACTGGCATTTTTTATTGTTTTTATTATTGTTGCAGACATAGTATATCTAAGACTACATTATCGTATGCATTCTTTCTTTTAAACGGTAAAACGGCTGGGCACGATTTGCAAGACATTTCATTGCTCTTTCTAGCAGGTCAAGCTCGTTATCGCTGTTGCTATTGTTGTTGTGGCTGCTGTTGTTGTTGTAGGGCTTGGGCATCCTGGGCTGCTGAAGGTGGAAAGCACTAAACATGAGGTTGTGTGGGGTAAGCAGAGACCAGGTGAGGACCAGGAGAAGCTACCTGGCTAAGTTCTGCTCAGAGGATCATCTTAGGAAGAAATCCTTCCCTGTGAGGGCATGAGCCACTGGCACAGGTTGCCCAGAGAAGCTGTGGCTGCCCCATCCCTCGAAGTGTTCAAGGCCAGGTTGGATGATGCTTGAAGCAGCCTGGCCTAGTGGAAGTTGTCCCTGCCCATGGCAGGGTGTTGAAACAAGATGGTCTTTAAGGCCCCTTTCAACCCAAATCATTCTGTGATCTTCCCTATTGGTCTCTGCAAAGGCTGTGGTGTTACCCCTTAGAGTTAGAAGGTGCCCTGTTGGGGCTGGCAGAAGCTCTCAGCTCCCAGACAACCCTCTCAGTAGCAAGTCCTTCATGCCTGGTTTTCCTTGGCTGCTGCACACCAGGGCTGCCAGAATCACCTGGGAATGTTGCTGGAGAGTGAGTTACGTGCTGCATGTCTGTAGCACTTCATGGACTGGTGCCAGGCATCTCTTGACTTCTGTAATCTCTGCTTGAGTGGACCTAGATACCTTGTGCATGTGTGGATTCCAGCTCTCTGGCTGGAAACAAGCAAGGTTAATGTAAGTTCTGGAGTCAAAATCTTTGTGGTGCTGCTCTTTGCCATGAAGAATGTGAGGCTGTAGTAGTTACAGTCACCATAATCTTCCTGCACTTGGCCTGGCTGAAGCAAGATGGTGTCTCAGAGCTGTTTTCATGCATCCTAGAGGTCCCCTCAGTGCTGGATGCAGCCTTCTGTCAGTGACAGATTGTTGGCTGAGCAGACACCCTGGAGTCACCATGCGCGCAGAGGTTCTGGGAACTGGTGTGTTCCCAGACCTCCTCTTGGTATCACTGAGTTGCTCTGATGGGGGGAGGGATATGGGAATCTCCCTGTTATCTCCTCGTGTTCCTGGTTCCTGTAAATACCCTCTGAAGGAGTTTTCTTCTCCTTTCTTGATCTTTCAAATCTAAGTTTCTTAGACATGAGTCTGAACATCAACATCCCAACTAGTCCCTGTGGTGGGGTAACTCCTTCCTCCTGCCACCTGTCTTGTAACTGGGCTAGTAAATGAGACCCAGCTGTTACTTAAAATCGGCTCCCAGAGAAACCTCTGAGACTCAGTTTGTGACTTTTAGCAGGCAGACATTCTTTATTATGCCTTCAGAAATGAGTCTTTGGCTAATCTGAGGAGTTGCTGCACAGAGCTTTCCCTTCTTGGTCTCAGAATAAATGAGGTTTTGGTGCCTGTGGAAGTTAGGAAGGGCCAAATCCAAAGGTTCGCTTGCTATCAAAGGACTCTGCTTTACCCTCACCAAAATAGGAAGGATGCCCTTGGAGATGTTGGGGTGGTAGCTAAGAGTAGTTCAGGCTTTTGCTGTCCTTCCTCATGGGTCTGCTAGAGGATCTGGCACTGTGGGAATTCAACAGTGACTTGCTGTAACTGGTGTGGAAGGTTGTGGAGCAAAAAAGATCCTTTGGGCTTGTTGGTTTTGGCCATACCAAGTCATGGAGACACTGCTGCTTGGATCTTGGAGCAATGAGCAATGCTGCTGGAGCTCTGAGTGCCTGAAATAAAGGCTTCAGCTTGAAGCCCCACCAAGGCATGAGTGTAGAAGCCAAGCAATCAGACCTCACTACAAGTCTCGGCACCTTCTGCCCCACAAGGGATGGTGGAAACTGAATTGCTCCTGTGTGCCCAGCACTGTGGAGCTGCACCTGGTGAGGGACAGAGCAGTGGGCTGCTAGAGCTGCTGAACCTGGCCCATACTGAGGTGTGATCCTGAGTCAGCCCAGCACATCCAATGAGGAGGGAGCAGAGGCACCAGGTGACCCTGCCCTTTTGCAGGGCAGAAGTTGGTGCTGTAGGCTTGCCAAGGACGCTTTGGCCACTGCCCCAAAGGGTCATGGTGTGATTGGGTGGCTGGAAACCCGAGGGCCCAGTCAGGTGGCCTTACCCCATGTGGAGGATCTGCAGCCCTGCTGCACAGACCAGGAGAGACTATGGAAATGTTGCACCTTCCAGTCTGGGATGGTGCCTTCCTTCCTGTGCTGCAGATGATGCTGAGGGGTTCTTGCACTGGTGTGGGGTCAGTCTTGGCATGTGTCTGTGTGTCAGAAGCTGTTGGCCTGGGGATGTGTGTCCTTCCTATCTGCTTTCAAGGGCAGGAGGCCAATGTCTCCCTGAACTTGTAACTGCCCTAGGTCACCTGTAGCGGTGGTCTGAAGTGCAGAGTGAGCTACAGATTGGGAGAGAGCACCCAGAACGGCATGTTGTGCATCAGGGTTGGCATTTTTGGTCCGTATTTGGGTGACACAGCCACTCCCTACTGCCCAGTGGCCTAGGCCTGCCAAAAACTGGACTGGACTGATACAATGGTGGCTTAGTCCTGTGGGTGCTTGTCATCCTCCTGATATCCCCAAGGGTCTCCCTGTGTTTCCAATAACCATTGTCCACAATGGAGAGCTGCTGTGAGCTTTCAGCTCACCATCACTTTGATTTACCTGTCGGGCTGTGGAGGTACGTGACATACTCCATGGCACTGGGGCATGGCCAGTGGTGTGCTGCCCCAAACTGGGTTGATTGGAGGAGAGGCTCATTTGTCTCTGGATGTGTCATGGGAGGCACAGGACTGAAAAGTGCCCAGGAATTGTCATGTGACAGGGTGAAACAGATACAGATATATTTGATTAAAGACCTGAGGTGAGAGCATTCCTTGTGAGGGTCCTGAATCCAGACCTGTGCCTCCTGCCAGCCTCTGCTCTGAGCAGATACTTGTCTCACCCCTGTGTCTCCTGCCAGGAGAACAGGTGCCTAGGTGTGGGTGGGAGGAGCTGGTCCACAGCAGGTAAGGCTTGTGACTCCAGCCAATGGTGACAGATGTCTGCAGGTCCCCAGCATCAGAGGGGGGCAGGTGTGGGTCTCTGGAGCCCTAGACTTAGTGTGGTGGCTGGGTAGTGCCAGTAGAATGTCCTTCACACTGGCTGTGGTGCTTGTGCCTGTCTCCTGGCTTAGGTGGACCTCTTGGCAAGGTGGAAGGTGATGATGGCATCCTAAAGGTGCTCAGCCAGCATCTCCCTGAGCTGGAAGCTGGGCTGTTGGACAATAATCTCTTGGGAATTTTAGGGCTGACCTTTCCAAATGTTTCATCAGCTTTGAACCCCTGTCGTGGTCCGAACACCTCTGGGTGCCGTCCTTTCGGTGAGATACTGCGGAGATACCAGGGATGGGACTTAGTAGCATGGGGAAGCCCCTATGGCAGAGCCACACTACCAGTGTTTCCTCAGCTGAGGGCTATTCTTGGGTGCTGTCCCATTGTGCCTTATCGGCTCCCATGTGCTTCCTGCTCCCCCGGGCAGGGGCTGGTGCCTCTCCCTGCTTTCCCCTCACTTGAGTGCCTTCCTACCCTGACCAGAGGGGTGGCTGAGCCCTGCTGACATCCTTCTGCCTGATGTGGGGGGAAGAGCAATGCTGGGAAGGGGCTGATCCAGCCATGAGCAGTGTGAAACACTCTAGCCTTGGGAACAAAATGCTTGTTCACTTGTGGTCAGCCTCCCTGCCTCTGGGCAAGCAGGATCTTGGGTGCATTTTGTGCAGAAGGCTGATTTTGGGGGGAAATGCCTGAAGCCCTTCCTTGCTTCAAGTTCTGGGGAGGTTCAAGGCCCTCTTTCCCCTCCGGGACTGGGTGAACATCTTTCTGGTGGGGAGCGGAAGCTCTGTGCCTGCTTGGGGCTTCCTGACTGCGGCATCGCGTGGCCTGATCCTGTGCTGGGGCTCAGTGTGACCCTGCCTGAGGACATTGGGGCTCGGCCAGGGCTGGGATAGCAGCAGGCAGCCAGCTCTTGCCACCTCTCTGCTGATGAGTGGAGGGGAATCTGAGGCACGGAGCAGGGAAGAAGCTCGTTCAAAGCCCCTTCTCTCTGTGTCTTGCCCCGTGGTGTGGAGCCTGCCTTGCTGTCCTGCTGAGCTCTCCCTCGCACGGACCACCCATCTCTCTCGCTCAGTTTTCCCTTCCCCTGTGATTCCTGGGACTTTGACGCGATGAGGAGCGGGACTGCCCCGTGCTGGGTGCCCCTGGCGCGGTGACAGGACCCTGCAGCCCCACGCCCCTTGTGGGGCACTGAGAGGAACGGTGCTGTCCCACTTTTCAGCCCCGCCGCTGGACTCTCGCGTTCCCCTCCCCGCAGCCCTGTTGTGCAAGCTCGCCTCCCCGACTTCTCTCCCGTGCCTTATAAGTCCCGGCTCCCGGGGCGGCCGCAGCCCCGCCGCATTCCAGCGGCCTCGCGTCAAGTCGCCCTGGCTGCATCGCCGTGGCCAGGACCGGGGCTCCCTGTGCCCCTGCAGTTCTGCCGGTGGCGCTGGGTGCCTCAGAGACACCCGGCTGGGGATGCCCTCCCATGGGAAAAGCTGGAGTCCGTGTCCCTGAGCTGGTTGCCAGGAGCGGGGAGTGCCTTTGGGATGCTGTGGTGGAGCTTGTCCCTGTCCTCAGAAGGATGGCACGGGGCTGGTGATGTAGAAGGAGGTTGAATGGAGTGGCAGGTGACTTGTCTCCAGGAAAAGCTGGCATGCAGCTGGTGTGGCTTCCTGGAGAGGCGAATGTCCAGCTACACAGTGTGGAGGAGGCACTAGAGCCTGTTCCTGCTCTACCTGTCCTCAGGTGTCTCTGAATCGCTGCTGGGAAAGCCTTGTGTGCTCCAAGTGCTGGGAGTGTGGATGCAGGACCCAGACGGTTCTGGGGGGCTGGAGTGGTCCCAGCTGTGCTGTCGGTGATGTTGCTGAAGGGCTGAATTCACAAATAGGGAGGATTAGCCTTGCTGGTTCCCAGGCGGGATTCACAGCAGCCTCCTAACAAAATCCCACCACCCACAGCAGTCTTGTGGCGGGGTGAGTAGCTGTGCCCTTACACTGGACACTTCCGACATCACCTGACCCTTGCTGGGCTGCAGGGCAGCCTCTGGCTCTGCTCGGGGCTCCCTTTTGAGAGCTCTTATTTAAAAGCAGCCATGGCCAGGAGCTGTGGATGCTGTGAGAGTCATCCTGACCTTCTGGCAGTGCTGGAGCTGTGGCAGGATGAGGCAGGTGCTGCTGCTTGGCTCCTTTGAAGCCCTGGTGTGAGGCTTCTGGCTGTGCTGGCACAAGGTGTGTGTCTCTTTGGGGAAATGCAGCTGTGCAAGGACTGATACTGAGAATTGAGGGCTAAATGGCTTTGTCCTTGTCCCTCCCTCCTCCTGCGTGGGAAGCTGTGCTGGGATCCTCCCTCTCTGAGTGATGGCCTAGATGGTCTTGTCCCTCCTGGCACAAATCCTGTTTTCCATGGCGCTCCTCCATCTCTGCCAGGTGTTTGGACTGGGGACATCCCCAGAGGGGCAGGGATGGAGAAGGGAGAGTGTTTTCTGCAGGACCTGCAGCAGTGTCACCCTGCTGGGCTGTCCTAAGCAAGAGCTGCTCCCTGCTCTACTTCCCTCTGTGCCTTTGTCCAGTTTGGATCAGCCCTGGGTAGGATGGGGTTGCTCTCACCTGGTATCTCTAGTGGCTGGCAGCAGAGCCTAAGAGCAAACTTAAGAACATGGTATTCCTGGGGACCTACTCCTGCTGGATGGGCAGTTTGGCTTAGGCAGTTCCTGACCCAGCCCTGGATGGATATTTTGGTGTTGTGGGCTTTTTTTTTTTTTTTCTCCTGTGGATTTTCCATCTGTGCTGTGGGGAGGCTGAAAATCTACATGGATCTGGTGTTTAGTGGCAAGGAGTTGAAGGAGGACAAATATATTTTAGCAGAAGCCTACCCTGTCATGGCTTGTTGTGTGAGATCTGGATGCCTAGATTTGTCAGTCCTGGATGGTTCTACTGGCTTCTCAAAGCCCCCAGGACTTGGGTTGCAAAGGGCTGACTGGAGAGTCCCAGTTTGGTTAATCCACTGAAAGATGCTAGTTCAGACCCTCTTGCCCTCATCTACAGTTTACTATCTTTGGGAGCAGGGGAGGAGGATGGAACAGGGCTGCCCTCAGTGCACAAGAGACTCAGGCAGGTGAGCTGCCTTCTGCTTTTCTTCTGTGGAATAACCCAGATCTTTGCTTTATGCCTGGTCTTGGAAGTGAGCTCCCTCTGGCTTACCTTACTCAGTCCCTTGAATACATTACTCAGATCTCTCACTGGCCTCACCTTCCCTTCCCTGAATAACTTGGTCTCTCTTTCCCCTTACCATTCTCTAGATCACTTATTGGTGTGCTGAATTGTAGAGACCTTGGAAAACCAACCACTTGGTCCAGTTGCTTCTAACAAGCTCTTCTAAGCAGGGACTTCTTCCTTGGCTTGTCTAGGGGAGACCTTCTTTGAAGAGGTTGGCTGGTGGCATTTGGGATTTCCCAGGCTTTGGGGATCAGCCCTTGGTGGGTGCTGTGGCTTGGCTGGACCCCCCTTTTGAATGCCATGGATGGTTGGAGGCCAAAGGAATCTTTTGGCCACTGAGAGAAGGCTTCTTGCCCCATCCTTGGTAGCACCTTACAGATCTGGCACTGGGAGCTTGTTACCCCTGTCAAAGAGCTTTCCGGGGCACCCGCCTTGCTCTGCTCAGGCCACTGTAAGGGCTCCAAGTGCCATCTCCCCCTTCCCTGAGCCACTTTGCAGCTTCCAGCCTGCCATGCCTGTCGCAAGGACTTACCGAGTGACGCATGACGGGACCATTTAGAGACCCAACAGGGATGCAGATTTCTATCTGCTCGGAAGAAACATCCATTCTGGGGGCTGAGCACACTTGGATCCTGAAATATTGAAAAGGGACGGTGCTTTCACATGGCTGAGGCACATGTGTGCCACTGCACTCTGCAGTCCTCCGCTCCAAGAGATGGCTGTGGGTCTTCTGGGAATGCACTGCAGGTGCTCTGTGTGGCTCATGCTGGAGTGCAAGTGCTGCAGTCTTTGAGGCAACCAGAAAACCGAGAAACAGTGACATTGCCCGCTCTGTCTGGGCATGGGGTGCCCCTTGAGTGATACATGGAAGCATGAAATGAAGGATGGGGTGGGTGGGGAGTCAGTTGGACAGTGCCTGGTGTGTTTCTGGAGTGCTCCACTTAATGTCCTGCTTTCCTAGGACAAAGCAAGGGTGTGTGGTAGAGCCATCTGTATTGAGGGATCAGGGAAGGGGATGGGAAGGATGGTTGTATTCTGCAGTCTTGAGATGTGCTGGGCTGGAGAAGCGCTCCCCACACTGTTGGGGGGGTGGTGGCAGCCCTCAGTCTCAGCATGTACAGAGAGCAAGAACACCCCAGGCTTTCACAGTGGCTTTACATCCTGGGGGGCTTCAGCTGCCCCTGGAGTTGATGTGAAGGGTTTTTCTCTACCTTGACAGGACTGTCCTTATCACCTAAGAAGGTGAGGTTTCTTCTGTAAATAGAAGAAAATTCCTTGCATGGAGGGATCTGGATCTGGCTCTTCCCAAAGAGTTACAGGGTGCAGAGGCTCCTGTGTTTTCAGGTGGCCACTGTCTCCAGTCCAGGAGCAGGGTGAGTGTGTGCTGCTCAGTTTGATGGTAAAAGAGGTTTTGGATACAACTCCTTTCCCTGGGGAAGGGGAAATGGCTGAGCCAAAAAAAAAAAAGTGAGAGCACAGTCCTTCTGCCCTGCAGAAGTAATGGGGTCACTCCAGAGTGGAAGCAGGCTTGTAGATGGGCTCTGGCTTGGGGCTCCTGCTCCTTGTAAATGATGAATGTCTTCATGACCTCTGTTGAGCATAACTTCCCTTTCCAGCTCTGTGCTGATTTACAAGAAGTCTCTGCGGCTTCATCATGCTGCTTTCTATGGAAATAGTCTGCCAGGCAGTGTGCAGAGAGAAGGTGGCCATGATGGTCTGACTGCTGAGCAGAGGTCTCCCAGGCCACGAGCCTTCATCACTGCTTCTTCTTCCTGGCTAGTCAAGTGAACTATTTGCTATAATTTTAATGGATTATCTATTGAAATCTTCCTCTGGCACTGTATTTTTTTTGCTTATACGTGAGTGTGTTTGGACTTGGTCCATGACTTCTACAGCCTGGGAAGAGCAGCAGCCCTTGGGGACTTGGTGCAGCCTGGCTGCTGCTGGCTGGGCACAGCAGAACAACCCTTGTGAGAGCAGTTTTGGGAGCAACTTCTGATGTGTGTTGGGGAAAGGAGCTGGGACAGACCCAAAAATCTTCCTCCAGTGATGTTGTAAGGCTGTTGCAGAAGTCAAAAGATATGAGTGGAACAGTGAAGTGTTTCTCAAAATTGAGGTTTGTCTTGGAATTGGTGACTGGAGTGAAGTGGCAGGACAGGCTGATCTGTAGGAAGATCTGTAGGAAGAGTTGAAGGTTTGTACTGGTCTCTTCCGTACCTTTGGGATGTGTTAAACTGTTAGTAATTTTTTTCCATTTTTGCCATCAAGGTCCACTCAGGCTTAGGGTTGGTGTCTGTGCCCTGATCAACCCAGGCCATTCTGCTGGGCACTACATTTTTGTAAAGGTCTCCTCCTTTGTGGCAGGGATGAAAGGGCTGGGTGTGTTTTATCCTGGACAGGGTTCCTCTAATGCAGGGAAGGGTTAGTGGACCTTTGGTTCAAGGTGTCCTGCTCTTGCTGCATGTGGCTTCTGAGCTGTGCCCTGTGTTCCCACTTTGACACCGAACATCTCCTTTCAGTAGAGCTTGTTGGCTTCTCCCCTAGGTACGGACGCTGTTTGTCAGTGGCCTTCCTGTGGATATCAAGCCCAGAGAGCTCTACCTGCTCTTCCGACCATTCAAGGTAAGAAGGTCTTCAAATCTGTTTTTTGGTGTGAAAAATGCTGTTTTGTGGATGACTTGGTAGTAAAGGTCTGTCAGGGTGGGAGGGAGGATGATGTGGGAAGGTGGTGTCTGTGCAAGCCAGCGTGGTGTCCCATGGCTTGTGCTTAGCTGAGGAACCTCCCTGGGAGCCTGCCATTGGAATTGTGCTGCCTCTAAGCTTCATGGAATATACTTGGGCCAGCCCTCCCCTGGGGATGTGTCTTGATCCCCTAAAGTCTCCACCCTTCTCTAATCACCTGGGGTGTTGCTGGGGGAAGTTGGGTTCCTGTGTCTGCGCTCCTCTAGCGCAGGGTGGGTGTTCTGTGCTTTGTAGGCACTTGCCAGGGTGGGGTGCTCATCTTCATAGCTGGAAGGAGAGCTGGAGAATGGAATTTCTTCCCAAAGGGAATAGCTCTGCCCTCAATCTTCTTGTTTGGTGGGAAAGAAGCATTACTGTCCGTGTTCCCGGTGCAGACCCTGCCTTATGGAGGGCTTGGTGCTGCAGGAGCTCCTGGAGCTGTCACATCATGTCTCGGTTGTAGCTCAGCTCCTTCGGGAGCCTGACACTGACTTGCTTTCTTCCCTCCTGCAGGGTTATGAAGGGTCACTGATCAAGCTGACTTCAAAGCAGGTACCTCCTTCTTCCAGCCTGTGTGTTTTTGGCTTCTTCTAGAAAATTAGACATGGCAGGAGGGGAGGGGGGGACAGATCTCATTTAAGTTTCAAGCACTGTCTGCAATCAACACCATGTACACAGCTGGGTTCTGATGACCCCACTGTGTCCTGGGGGTGTATCCTTAATGCTTCCACGTCTTCTCTTGCTGCTCTGGGTAAGATCTCGGGCTTCAGCCTCAAACCCTGTGCTGCCATCAGCATTCCCCACTCCCATCCTGACCAGGGCAGGAGGTGCCCTTGCTGTGGGCTGTCAGGGTGAGCACTGTCCCTGCATGTGGGGATGCCAAAGCGTTTTGGTGTGGTAGGAGGAGGTGCAAAACAGAAATCTTGGGCTAATGACCCAAGACCCTTCAAGTTCTTCCTGAAGCCCCTCTGCAGTTTTGAATGTCTCTTCTCCTTGCTGTCTGGGGCAGAGGCAGGGTAGTCTGAGAAGTTGCAATAGGCTTTGAAACTGAAATTGTTTGTTATTTCTTTTAGCCAGTTGGTTTTGTGACTTTTGACAGCCGGGCTGGTGCTGAAGCAGCGAAGAATGCCTTGAATGTGAGTACCCAAAATGCTGGCAGACTGTGGGAGCTAAGGGTCACATGCCCTGCTGTAGCAACACCTGGAGCTGTGGGCTTGGTTGGCCATAGCATAGGACAACAGGGTCTCCCAGTTGTGCTTTTGAATGTGGAAGCAAAACAGTCCTGCAGCATCCCACCAGGGAAGGAGGAGAGCTGCTTAAAGCTGACATCAGCCTGAGCAAATGGATGCAAGCTGTGTCTGCGTAACTTCTGAGCACTGGAAGATGGCTCCAGGGCCTCTGAGGGTGTGGAGAACTGCTGTTACCCAGAAAGTCTTGGGGATGGCCAGCGTGGCAGGGACACACAAAATGATCCCTGTCCCGTGTGGGCCTGCAGGAGTTAGCGGATCTAGTCAGCAAGACATGGTTCTGCTCTGGTGTAGACCTTGCCTTGGGCTTTGTGCCACCTGCAAGTGCCTCTGTTCAGGCTGGCAGAAGGTGTAGCCATCCCTGCCATAGTGGTTGGTGAACTGCACCTAAAGAGCACAGCTGGGTCCCTTGTGTTGGAAGTAGTGGTCCTGAGCCAGCTAAACATAAAAATAAAAGCACATGGGAGCTTGAATGTTGTAGTGAGGTGACAAAAATCTGGAAGTGTGATTGCAGCATGGTGGCCTTAGTTCCCTAGTGTGGGGGGAAAGCCTGTGTTTGGACTGGAAGCTTCACCTCTGAGGGACTCCTGTGCTTTCTTCTGTGTCAGGGAATCCGCTTTGACCCCGAGAACCCCCAGACCTTGCGGTTAGAGTTTGCTAAAGCCAACACAAAGATGGCCAAGAGCAAGCTGATGGCCACACCGAACCCCACCAATATCCACCCTGCCTTGGGCGCACACTTCATTGCACGGGACCCCTGTGAGTATGCTGGGAGGGGCTTGGAGGTCATGGCTGGTCCCACCTGGGAGATGCCCAATCCTGGTAATGCTGTCAGAGTGGAAAGGAACCCAACCCACACCTGCTATGGCTGAAATCTACCTGGTGCAGGGAGGTTGGGGTTGCAGGAGAATAATGGACATCTGCTGAGGCCAACACTAGAACTTTTGGGAGACCAGAGTTGGTTTTGGTAGTTCAAGTGATACCATAAATTCTTTAAGCCATCTCTAGTTGTGAAGCATAAAGGATGAGTGCTGTGCCATCCCCCTCATTGTGGCCTGGTGGGGTGAGCAGATCGTTGGGTGACCAGTGACATCCCATCTGAGAGTCCCCTCTTGTGTCCTGCCTCCTGTGGCACCAGCCCTGTGCTGCATGTGTGAACCAGCCTGTCCAAAGCCTCTGTGCAGCCGGTTCATGACCTCTTTTGGCATGGTGGGGAGGCCAGAGCTGTAGCTGGGCACACAGATATTATACCTCCCTGAGATGGCAGCACGAAGCTTTAGCCTGGGGTGGGAAATCCAGAGCCTGTCCCTAGAGCAGGCTGTTGGGGTCAGGTACCGAGATCCTGTCCCCTTGTCTCCTCCTGCGCAGATGACCTGACTGGAGCGGCTCTCATCCCAGCATCGCCCGAGGCGTGGGCTCCCTACCCCCTGTACACCACAGAGCTCACCCCCGCCCTCCCCCACGCCGCCTTCACGTACCCGGCGGCTGCAGCTGCGGCCGCTGCTCTTCACGCTCAGGTGAGTCGCTCCCCACCTCCCATGCCAGGATCCAGGCCCTCCTCTCTCCCTGCCCTGTCTCTGCTTGGCTGGTTCAACCCCGGCCTCTGCACCTTTGGCTCCTGGGCAGAGCCTGTTCCTGGCTGTGGGCACAGGGGGCCCATCCCTGAGCCAGCTGCAGGGGAGGGATGTGTCAGGCCGAGAGCAGGCAGAGCTGGGCTGTGATTTCTGACCATGCAGGTTCAGCTTGCTTCCCTATGAGGGGCAGGCAGGTGGGAGGATGCCAGGGCTCCATTTCTGGCGGGCTCTGTTGGTCCCCATGGCCATGTTGAGGGACTGCTGGGAGGAAATGCTCTCTGCCAGCAAGTAAAACAGCTATGAAAGGTCCTCCAAGAAGTCACAGCAAAGGCAATGGGCTCAGCTCAGAGCTAAACTGCCCCAACTGTGACCCAACAGACTCAAACACTTCCAAAGCTGGAGGAGGGTGTTCTGCAGGAGATGAGTGACCAGAGCCTTGTCACAGTGAGGAATTCTGATGGGACAGGGTGTTAGCCACCCTGGGTACAGGCTAGAGAGCAGAGTCATTCCGTGCACAATCCTCTGGAAGTGCTGGTGGCGGTGTAACCAGCTGCCTGGTGGTCCAGGGTTTGCTTGCTGACAGCGTGGGATGTAGGGATGTCTGTACTGGTCTGAAACTGGGATGCTTTAATGTACAGAGACCAACACAAGGTCCCTGAGACCACAGAAGCGCAAAGGGAAAGCCAAAACAGAGAAGCAGTGTCCTAATTTCAGGTTTAGGTGCTTGACTTGAAGCACTTGTCAGAAGCTGGAGCCCCTGTCCCTGCCCTGCTTGGTGTTCCCAGCCAGCTGTGCTCTGCCTGCTTCCATCTCTGCTCCCATAGTGGTGCCATGGGGAATTTGTGGGCAGTGGGACCGAGCACTGGGGCTTAACCTCTGCGCTCTGCCCTGCCAAGCAGGGCATTTGCCTCTGCTCTTCCCTGCTTAAATGGAGAGGAAGAGGAGCTGCGTCCCGTCACCTTGTCCTCCTGGCTGGCAGTTAGCTCTGTTGGCCCTCTGGCATCCTCGTGCTTCCCGCAAGCTTTGTGATGGTAACTGCCCAGCTTCAACCCAAGCTTGCTTCCCAAATGCCATGTGGAGGGGATGCAAACTCCTGGTCTCTGTCCTGCCCCTCTCACATCTACAGAACTCTCCTGCTTTTGTCCTTCTACAGGTGAGCTGATGTTGGGCTGAAGCTCCTGCAGGGTAGGTGAGAAGTACATGGGGTTCAGGGCTGGACCAGGGACTGGAATGTTTTTCCAAGGACCTCTGGAGCCAGGCTAGTCTTTCACTGAGAAGATTGTGCTTGCTGGTGTTTTCCAAAAGTAATTGGTGGTGCCCACAAACTAGAGGGGTATGCTGAGCTCCTCAGTGGCCCAGGAGAGCAAGTGTCTTCCTGCCCCTTGTGTGTAGGGTGGTGGAGCCAAGGTTGAATTGTCCTGGGAAGGGAGAACCAGGAAAAAACCCCTCTGGCCTAGCTGAGGTGGTTGAGGAAGGTGAAACCTTTACTTCAGTTCTTTCAAGTATGGCCATTGGTGACTGTATGGGGACCCTGAGTTTGAGGGTTAGACATCAAAACTTTATGGTGCATGGTGTGGGAGAAAACTGCTGTTTTAGAGTGGAGGGTATCAAGGAGGCCTTCAGCCAGATCTTTACCCTCTGGAGTCTTAGTTTCTTCCCTCCAGCTGGCAAGTTACTAGAGACCTTCTGGCCTGACCATAAGACCCTGAGGTTCTAAGGAGCCCCCTGTGTAGGTAGAGCTCCCTGCCCAAGGGAGTGCATGGGTGGTGATGGCTTTCTTAGGGAGCCAGAGCAGCCCCTCCAGGCTGTGGCTGGACCCAGCTCTCTTCCCAAGAGGCTGCCAGGCAGCCACGGCTGCTCCTCCTGTGCTGAGCTGGCAGTGACCTCGCAGGAGCACATTCTGGCACAGTATATGTTACCAATAAAGTTCTATGGGGTTAAACATTACTTGGGCTGCCCAGTCTCCAGGCTGAAGCCCTCTCCCTTGCAGAGCTGAGGCAGGGTGGAGCAAGTCAGGGAGATGACTTTTGCTCACAGACTGGGCTAAAAGCTGTGCCCTTAGTCCCAGTGTGCTGAGCCTTCTGCCCTCACTGTAGGGGTTGGCTTGCCCATGTGGTGGGTTCATGGGTTGTTCTCCAGGACAGCCACAGTGCTTCCTCATGAGCCTGATGTTGGCTGGAGGACATTCATGGGGATTGCTGGAGCTGTAGCAGCTCCACAGCAATCAGCCCTTAGGCAGGAAAGAAGTTGGAGGCTGTAGCTAAACAGATCTTGTTGCAAGAGATTTAAACCTGAAGGGCTCGTCCTCTTGCAGCACTGAGTTCAGTGACGGGGAGAGGAGATGGCCGCCCTTGGCATCCTGAAGGGCTGCCCAGAGGGCTGGTAGGAGGGATGAGGGACAGAAGGTGGTGTGAGGCTGGCCTGGCCTCAGGAACCCTTGGTAAACCACTGCCAGACTAGACTGATGGCTGCTGCTCCTGGCACTGCCATGCCACAGTGACGATCCTGGCAGGCACCAGGCAGCTGTAGCTGTGACTGAAGCCTGACCCTGCTCCACTGGGGACTCTGCTGACTTTAAGATTGTCCCATCTGCCTTCCCTACCTCCCATCCTCTCTCAAACCCCT
>JAOXXN010000150.1:3308508-3325419 GCA_026770055.1 Myrmophylax atrothorax
GTCCCATCTGCCTTCCCTCCCTCCCACCCTCTCTCAAACCCCTCCTTTGATGTCCCTAGTGAACTCCAGCCATGATGCCAGCGCAGGCTAGCCCTGAAGCTCAGAGCTGTCCCTGGACATGGGACGCCCTAGTGATGCCTTATTGCAGCTAGTGGAGTGGCTGTACCACAGCTCCATTCCTAGAAGTGTTAAGCATGATGGCAGCCACGTCTGGAAAGACTGGTAAGGTAACCATCTCTCCTCCAAGGTGCACCATGGGATTTGCAAGCTTCTGCCCATCTCTGTAGCCCGTATCTCCTTGGCAACCCAGTGCATGGGCCTCACGCTACCCACCCACCAGAGCCTGGAGAATGAGATACCAGGCCTTCTTTCTAACCCACATCTCCAACTTGGCAGCACATGACATGGCGCACACAGCATGGCACCATCTTACATCAGCTCCTCCCAGCTGAGCCAGGCTCAGCCAGGCCCTGCCGGTCGGAGGGGAGCAGCCCGGTTGAGCCGGGACAGAGACCACCCTGCCACTTGGTGTGAAAGAAACCTGGTTTCTCCTCAACCTCGACCCTTTGAGGGCAACCAGAAATACACCTTGACCTCACTCCTGGCACACGGTGGGGGAGGTGAGTGACGTGATAGTGATAGCACACAACTAAATTTTAGTGGGCACCTTAGACAAAAGCACTTGCCGGTCACTTTGTTCCAGAATTGCATACCGGGACAGACCCTGCCCTGAATCATGGGTCTAATCTCCTATCTTTCCTCTTCAGTTACTGGAAATGGAGCCAGCTCCTACCTGGAGCTTGGCTTCTCTATTGCAACGTGAAATCGCAGGCAGGACACAGGTCATGTGAGCTGTAACAGAGGGAATCGGCAGCCTGGTGGAAAGAGGAGCGGCGTAGGAGGTTGGGAGCTTGGGAAGAGGGAAGGTGGCCTGGCCTGGGACTGGTTGGCAGGGAGATAGTTGATGTTTGACTGAAGGTGTCAAGTCCTGGCTCGGTTCTCTTTGCAGTGGTTCTGAGCTGTCTTCTTTTCTCTCTGTGGAAGTGATGTTGAGGAAAGAAGCCACCAAAGATGGGGGCCCAGGTCTGCCGTTGCCTTTGGAAGACTGTGAAGTACAAAGATGCAGAGCCTCCTGGGAAGATGGGAAGAGCTTGATTATAGAGACAATGATACAGCTTGTCTTATTCTGCTTGAGCCGGGTGAAGTGCTTCATCCATTGCCTGTGGAATGGAGCTGGGCTGCTTTGCATCTTTGAGTTAGAACTGTTGGTGTTGGAATGCCTCTAGGCCAGGCTCTGAGTGGGCAGCAGGAGATGCCAGGGCTATCCCTGTTCCTGGAGCTCTTCTGCAGAGAGATGCTTCCAGCTGTGCCTTCAGGACTCTTGCCCTGGGAAGCAGGGGCTGGGTGCAGGGGCTGTAGGGGTACAAAGCAGTGGATTGATGGATGGTTGTATGCCTGTTCAAACACTCCTAAGCAAGAGGATGGATCAGTGCCTGTCTTCTCCTGTGTGCCTCAACCTGGTGAGGGATGATGTGCTAATCCTCTGGCTCTTCCTTGCCAGAGTTGCCTGGGAAGACACAAGTGCTGGATCCGACTGTATCCAGTTTTATTGGGCTGACCTGCTGGGGTCTCGTGCACCATGCCAGTGTTTGGATGTTTGTTCCCAGCCCCCTGAAGGACCCTGGAAGTGGGTGCCTGGGTGCAGTGCCCGCTGCTGAGGTGGGAGGTGCCTGTCCATCATGCACTAACGGGTGAGGAGGTGCCTTGTGGGTGCAGCTGTGCTGCTGTCCTGGCCTGCCTGGGTCACGTTCCCATCGGATGTGTTTCCAGCTGGAGCAGAGCAGCTCTTGCTGGCCACCAGCGTGGGCTGCCCAAGGCTGGCCCCTGGTGACCCACAGCTGGAGGGAGCAGTGACTGCAAGGCTGAGGATCTCAGCAGAACAAGTGAAGATGCTGCTTTGCATATCAGCAACTGGCAACAAAATGCAGCTCTTGGATGTGTTATTTGGATCCTACCAGCTCCCAGCACCACAATGGAGCGCTTTGTCCCTGCCTGCGCCAGGAGCCTTTTTAGTCCCTCGGGACCATTCCAGCTGTAGGAATAGCTCAGAGCTCCAAGAGCTGCTGGGGCTGCCTGCAGACCAGAGGTAAATAGGGAGGAAAGGGAGGTCCTTCAAGCCGAAGATGGTCTGAGGATGGGCCTGTGTATTCAGTCCTTTCTTCCCCCTCTTTTTTCTTCTGAAGGAATTGCTCTTCCTGAGAATGGCGGCAATTGGATACTTAAATTCTGAGAGTAATTGGGAGAGGCAAAGGAGATTTTGACAAGGAGAGTGAAGCACTGATGTGGTGTTTCTCTGCCCCATTTATCATTTTCTTGTGATTTTTGGGCAGCTGATGGTGCTGTGCTGTAGCAAGGGAGGGGTGCATCACCTGGTCTCTGGAAGGTGGCAAGCAGAGGCACACATTTCTCCTCTCCAGCTGTTTTCTGGGACAGATGATGAAGGTGGCAGCACGAGGCTGCTGCAGGCGGCTGGTGGTTTCTGCCTCATCCCTACAGGGGGGTGAGCAGGAGATGTTTCAGTGGTGTGACCAGATTCCTTTCCAACTGTGAGCTAATGCCTCTCCAGAAACAACTGTGTCTCTTCCAGTAAAAAACTCCTCTGCTCTGCTTTCCTCACCCAGTGCTGGACATCTCCATTCTTTCTCAGTTTCCTCCTTGATGGATGTAGTGTTTTGAGGGGTGTGAAGAGAAAACTGCCTTGGCAGAGTATGTCTTCTTGGCTGGCTACTGCCTCCAACCTGCTGCTTCCAGTGCTTTCTGCTGCCTTCAGAAACATCCCTCACAGTGAGTTCCTGCCTCATCCCATCCAGCCCTTAATCTTTCTGTGGGCTGAAAGACCTGGCAGGTCATTCCCTTGCCCTGCCAGCATGTCAGAGAGCCTTGGACTGTACCCAGATTGTCATGTCTGCAGGAGCTCCTACCAGGCTCCAGGCTAAGCCCCTCTGGATGTAGGGCTGGGCTAGTGGCCTGTGGGGCCACAGTGGGTCAGGCTGGGTGGCTTTGGTGTGTAAGCATCAGAGACCTACAGGAAGAATGCAAGGAGAGGTGGTCCATCAGCAGTGGCAGTTTATTAGTGCCAGAGCTGTGAACAGCCAGTGTTTTAAGAGAAAAATAGGATTTCTGTTGCAACTGGAGGTGCTGAAGCTCTGGATGTGGGTCAGAAGGTGGCTCATACCCCTGAGGAGAGGCTGTAGGGCCACCAGGCTGAGGGAGCAGTGTGGGCTGTGCCGCTCAGCTGAGCCCAGCGTGGGATGGAGGCGGCTCTAGGGGTTAAGCACTTGCAGCCTTGTGAACGAAGGGGGAGTTTCCTGTTGCTGCTGGGCAGGAGGAAACTGCTTCCAGCTGTTGAGGGGAGGGGTGCTGGAATGGGAAACACTGGCCAGGGAGGATGGCTGCTGGCTGCTGGGGAGATGTGGCTCTGCTGAGCAAGCACCTCCTGGTGACAGGGCTTGTGGGGAACAAGGAACCCCTGTCCTTGCTCTGACAGCTGCTGTGGTGGCCCTGTAAGTTGTCTGTGGTGCTGCTGCCCACTCCAAGCCTTCCTGGATGGTGCCAATGCAAGGGTTCAGCAGTGTCCAGCACAGGGTGGTAGCCCTAGCAGAGCAGCAAGGGTCCCTCTCTCATACTAATGGAGAAGCGAAAACAGGCTGGACATTGCACCAAGACAGCACTTTGGTCCTGGCACCAGATGGGACCCCACACTGGGGAGGAGGGTCTTGGTAACGTTTATTCCCTTGATTCCCTGAAGGCTGGACTGACTGGGATGCACTTGGCTGCTGTGTCGTAGATGAAGGTATGGGGCCAGCTGGAAGCTGGTTTTGTGACATCCACTTGCCTTGTGAGGGTGTCTGGCAAGAATCCAGCAGATTGTAGAACCATAGAACAGTCTGGGTTGGAAGGGACTTTAAAGCCTATCTCATTTCACCCCCCTGCCATGAGCAGGGACACCTTCCACTGGACCAGGGTCTAAGCCCTCCAATGTGGCCTTGTTCTGAGCTGATGAGAGGCTCCCGTGAGGACAGAGCCTCTGCAGACTGGCAGGGCTCCTTCCTGTAAGAGCCACCACAGGGAGAGTGACTCAAGGTCCTGAGCTCCTGTCTGGCCTGTGCAGTTTCTGACATTGCAGCCCTTGTGATGATGGAGGGAGGATTTGGCCACTGTAGGCAGCAGTTTTGGTGCTGTGGCAGTTTGCTGCCCATCTCTGCATGTCCTTGGGAGAGGAGCATTGGCTAGGCTTGTTTGGGCAAGGGGATACCTGTGTTAAGATGGTCTGGCTAGGGAAATGGCTGACATGTGGCTCCAGGGCCTTTTTTACCACTTTGCTCCCCGTATTAGAGCCAAGTCCATCATTCTGCTGGTTCCCAGAGTCCTGAATGTGCTCCCCTGACAACAGCTGGGGAGGGAGGAGCATGGGATGGCCACTGTGCTCCAGCTCCCTTTGCAACCAGCAGCAGAGTGGAGCTCCACTCACTGCTCCTGCTGCTGGATCTGTGCTCAGTCAGGTGGCACAGGCTCGTCTCCCGCTGCGCTCCAGCACAGAGCTGCTAATGCAGCCCAGCCTGACAACCAGCCTTGCTGACCCAACAGAAGCATCTGGATGTCTGATGCTGCTGCGTGTTGCCCATTTGCTGTGTCTCTTGATGTGCCGGAAAGTGTCTGTTTAGTTACAGTCCCTTGTTTGCTTGTCGGGGCCCCATCCAGCTCCTTCCTCCTTGGCAAGGAGCAGGTCTGAGCAGTAGAAATGGCAGCAACTTGCCAGGGAAGCCACCAAATCTTGCTGATTTGCAGCTCTGCCAGGTTCTTCCCATGATGTGGTTTGCCTGGAACATGTTCTGGTGGCTGAGTTGTGACTCCATGATTCTTGCTGTGGTGGATGAGCCATTTCTTACCCCATACATGTCACGTAGAGGTTGTCTGGTTTTAATGTGTAGTCTTAAATGCCTCTTTTGGCTGGCTGAGGGCAGAGCAGTCACCACCTTGGCGTGCTGTGTGCCCAAAGTGAGTCCCCTCTGCCCTGCCCCAGCCTGAATGGGGGGAAAGATGTAAACTTGGGGTATGGAGGGAGTAGGAGCATGCTGGGGGTGAAAAGCCTCTCCTTGTGCCCGCTTCCATAGTGGTAAACATCATGGATAGCTCAGTGGTCAGGAGCTTCCCAAACATGAAGGGTGGTGTGTGCTATAGTGTGTGGAGGCCAGGTATGGGGTGAATTTGAGGGCTGCCTTCTAGTTATGCCAATAGACAGAGAGTACTTGAAGTGTTGAGACAAGCCCTTAGATGGGCTGCTGCCTTCCTGGACATGTGGGATCCTGCCATGCTTCTTCAGGGAGGACCTGGCTAGGTCCAAGTGCCGCCAGAGCTGGCCAGTGTGGCACTGGCACAGTGCAGCCTCGGGGTGGGATGTGACTCAGACAGTATTTGAGACACAACCTGGAGCCTCCTTTCCTATACTGGAGACATCTTTAGTCCGTGGACCTTGCACATGGCTTGGAGGAGCTGAAGGTTTGCGCTCTGGTTCAGATAATCCTGGATCATGGACCTCTGCCGTGGCTTTCTTTTCCAGATGCGCTGGTATCCTCCCTCCGAAGCTACCCAGCAAGGATGGAAGTCTCGTCAGTTTTGTTAGTTGGTTAGTAAGTAATTAATTACTCTTGGAGCCAGATCTGTGTCCTTCTCTTCCTTGGGCTCTTGCTGGGAGGAGGGATGGGAGCTCGAGCTCAGCCCCACACATCCACCAAGGGTGCGGTTGGGTTTCACTGACTGGCGATGGGAGCAGGGAGACCCAGCGAGCCCCGGGGCGGGGAGGGGGCCCTGGGGGCGCTCAGGGGGCGGATCTGCTCGCTCACAGCCGCTCCTCTCCTGCAGTGTCTCTCCTCGGCTCGTGTTCCTCCTCCCTAGCTCTCCGCCGAGCGATGTGCCAGGGACGATCGCTCCGACTCCTCTCGGTTTGGTTTGCGGCCAGCGGACAAGGCGCCCGGCCCCGCCGTGCTCCCCCCGGACTGTGGGGCACCCCCTCCCCAGGACTGTGAAGCCACTGCGGCCCCAGCCGTGAGCTGTGCGCCGCCTCCCTCCCTCCCTCCGGCCATCCCCAGGACATCCTCCCTGACCGAGCTTCGCCGGCCGGCTGTGCCGAACCCCAGCCGGGGGGGCTCGGTCCTGGGCTTCCCCGGGCTCGCCCTGCCCTGGGGGGCGGCTCAGCTGAAGGAATCGAAAAGGCAAAATGGGTTTTGCATGTTTTCTGGCATGAATTAAAACACTTAACTTGTGTCTGTGTGAGTGTAAGTTTGTTTGTTCTAGCGTTTGTGTAACCGTTAGCAACAGGTCTTGGCCCAACGGATTGATCCATCAAGGTTTTCCTCTTGCTTCGGTGAAGACTTGGCTTTGAGAAATACTAACTGTCCTTGTCTCACCCCTTCTCCCACCTCTGCCCTCCCCTTCCCAGGACGACCAGAAAAATTTGAAAATTGCCTTCCCCCCCACCCCAAGTACGATGCACTGGGTTTCTGTTCTCATCCATTCTGCTCCTGTTTCAAAGTCAGGGTTATTATATTACTTTTTCCTTCTTCAGGCTTCTATATATAGAATGGCTGTAAGATATCTAACCTCTTTTTTGTTTTCCACATCCTTCTGATTGGAGAGCATCCAGTCCTGCCAAATGATCAGCCATCCTTATGGGAATACCGAACAAAAAAAAGTACGAGTATTTTTGTACCATGTGTAATAAGGAAATATTTATGCATCATAAAGAATTTCTTGTGTGTTTGTGTGCAATTAATTATTATTATTATTATTAAAGAGAAATTGTAATCCTGTAAGATAAGTTAATGTTTAGTTAAAAGCTTGAAAGAGAAGGATTGTCTTCTGTACCAATGATTCAGTCAGGCATAGTAAACAAGAAATTGTGCAATTTTTGTTTTAGCATCTTATTGCTTGGTATTGAAGTGCTTTAAGTATTATCTGACCATGGCTGTCTCGCTTGTATTAAAAGATTTGAGAATAAGTTGCTATATAATTGCTGATCCTATGAGAATGTGAAACTGGATAATATATGAAATGCAACCAAAAAAAAAAAAGAAAAAAAATATATACCCAGAGGCTGCTGTGACTCTTTCTCTGGTCTTGTGTGTTTTCTTGGGGGGTTGGGGTGGGATGCTTCAGGCTTGGTGTTACCTACAGCCTGTCCCCTCCTTGCTCCTCTTTTCCAGCCTGTAAGGATGGGGGCTGTTCTGGGATGCTGCTTTGGATCATTGGATGGCATCTTTCCCCACCCCCTCAGAGAAGGGCATGTCCTTGCCTGCATGGGCATGTGTTGGAGGGGTTGTCGGTGCTGAGCTTTGCTGGAAGCCTCTGCAAGGGCAGCCCTCAGCTTTTTTGGGGTGTTTTTGTTTCCCCTCCCAGCTCCCGGGGAGGCTGAGGGCCTCTCCTCTGTGCCAGCAGTGCAGCAAGGAGATATCCATAGAAGGCAAACGTCCTCTGTGGCTGGAGCATCGCCCCAGCCTGCCCAGCTCCTGCTCTGGTGTAGGACGTCCTGGTCCAGGCTGTCTTAAATCCTTCCATGGCCTTCTTCAAACTCGTCAAAGCAGCTGTGGGAATGGCAGCTGTGGGGCAGGGGGTGGTTGTCCTGGGGGAAGTCTCTGTGGGGTGGTCTGGGGGTCTCGCTGCTGTGTCCAAGGAGTCCCCGCAGTTCAGCTCCCCAAGTCCCTGCCAGGGGTGCTCCAAAGCCCTCCCACGCAGCTTCCTGCCCCGGGGATCAGTGTTTTCCTGGCTCCCCTGGGCTTTGAGGGTAGCGCTGAGTAAAAGCAAGAAGCAAGGAAAAAAAAAATCAAAAAAAGCAAAAGGCAGGTCTAAAAATAGCCCCGTTGGCCACCGTGCCTGGGAATGGGCTCAGCCGAGCGCTGCTGCTCCGGGAAGTGACTCTCTGTGGGGCCGTGCGCTGCTTGCGCCAGAGCAGCACTGCCAGCCCCTTCCCTATGGGATTCCCACTGTCCAGCCTCCTACCCCAATCCCAGCTCCAATGGGCCGGCTCTTCCCTGCTGGGTCTGTCCACATCTCGCAGCTCTGCTCACCTGAGTGGAAACACTCCGGAGAGCAGTGGGGCCTGGTGATGGGAGCGTGCAAAGCTTTAAATTATAGAGCAGATTTTTTTCTGGGTTGGGCTTTTTTTTTTTTTTTACTTTAAAAAAGCCTTTAGCACATGCATTAACATGGCCAGGCCATGAATAATTTATGCCCGGCTCTATTAAGCTTTTACACTGGGACCTGCTCAACAGCTCGCCTTGGAGCTAAAGTAGGTCACGTCTGCTCTGAGGGTCCCCGGGCGTCCCCTCCCTGGCCAGAGCGAGGCTGGCACAGGCGTGTGGGCACACGTGTGTCCTCACTCGCTGCCTTGGCCTGAGCTGGGTGCAATGCCCCTGCCCCTCCCTGGCTGCTCCTGCTGGGACCTGCTCAAAGGGACACTCTGGGCAGTGAACTGGAGACAGGGAATGCCCTCAAAATTCAGGGAATAGAATCATAGAGTCACAGAATGTTTTGGGTTGGAAGAGGACCTTGAAGATCATCCAGTTCTACCCACTGCCATGGGCTGGGACACCTTCCACTAGACCAGGTTGCTCCAAGGGCCACTTCCAGGGATGGGGCAGCCACAGCTTCTCTGGGCAACCTGTACCAAGGCCTGACCACCCTCACAGCCAAGAATTTCATCTTGATATGCCATCTAAGCCTGCCCTCTGTCAGTCTGAAGTCATTTCCCCTTTTCCCATCACTCCATGTTCTTGTAAATACTCTCTCCATGTTTCCTATCAGCTCCTTAGGTACTGGAAGGCCACAATTAGGTCACCCTGAAGCTTCTCTTCTCCTGACTGAACAATCCAAATTATCTCAGTCTTTCCTCACAGTAAAGCTGCTCCATCCTTCTGATCAATTTGGTGGCTTCCTCTGGACTTGCTCCAACAGATCAGTGTCCTTCTTACACAGGGAATACAGAGAATGTCCCCAAAATGTCTATCTCGCCAGACAGGATGAAGCTCTGGGGTGTAGGCAAGCTCTGGATGGGGCATAGGCTGGTGACATCACCAGGGAAAATGGAGCAGGTCATGGCACCTTTGGTCCTTGTGCTTCCTGAACCTATTGGCCAGTGGCCATAGGATAAACTGACCAAGGAATAGAGAAGCTGGCACTGGAGCTAGAAGAAATATAGGGGAAAAGGCTGCTCCAGGCATACTTCAATTTTATGTTTTACTGGAAACTTCCTCCTCTTTTCCTTGTTTTGAAGGCAGTACAAAAGATAAATCAATCTTGGAGCTTTTAGGTTGTTTCCTCCCATACATGCTGTGCTCTGCCATGGTGTGGTCCAGGCACTACAGCAAGGAGCACTTTGGGAATAGAAAATCCAGCTGCTGTGATGCAAAAGGTCCTCTTGTCTTGGCTGTGCTGGATAAGCTGCTCCTGTTGGAGCTGATTAGGCACACTCACAACTGACCAGGGCATCTGCAGGGGGGCAGATCCACCACTCAGTCCCTGCTGCAATCAGAGATGTAGGAAGGGATTCAGGTCAACACTGATATTCATGCAGGGATGTGCTGGTCACAGGAGCTCCTCTCTCCGTGGTCAGAACACTCCACAGTGACGATGCTCCCCTCGTGGTCCCACACACTTTTGCTGAAGGTTCTCGGGTGCAGGTGTGTCCTGCAGGTGCACAATTGGTGCCTTCAGCCCTTTTCTATGGGAAATGCAATGAAGAACAATTTTTTTGTAAAGGATCAAACCTGCTGGTGTATTCCAGCCGTGCAGGGAGTGGAGCCACTGTCACATCTCCTTTCCATCATTCTCTCTGTCTGAAGCCTGTCATGGCTGAAGATCATTTTGAAGACCCCCTAGTTGTTGATCCATTGGGTAGACAGTGACAGGAACAACCATGAGATGCCTCAGAGAGTCCCAGGTCCATTCTGCAGCAGGATTTAGCAACTACTCTCCAAGCTTATTTCCAAGAATCATAGAATCACAGAATTACTCAGGTTGGAAAAGCCCACTAAGACCATCGAGTCCAACTGTTAACCCAGCACTGCCTGGTTCACCAATGACTCATGTCCCCATGCACTACAGTTACATGTTTTTTGAACAATTCCAGGAATGGTGTCTCCACCCCTGCCCTGGGCAGCCTGTTCCAGTGCCTGATCACCCTTTCACAGATCTTCCCAAATACCCAATCTGGTACTGGGCACAGCTTGACGCGCTTTCCTCTTGTCCTTGTCTGGGAGCAGAGCCTGTCCTCCACCTGGCTCTACCCTCCTGTCAGGGAGTTGCAGAGAGTGAGAAGGTCCCCCCTGAGCCTTCTTTTCTCCAGCCTGAGCCCCCCCAGCTCCCTTAGCTGCTCCCTGTGCTCCAGACCCTTCCCCAGCTCTGTTCCCTTTGCTGAACATGCTCCAGGCCCTCAATGTCTTTTTTGTCATGAGAGGCCCAAAGCTGAACACAGGTTTTGAGCTGTGGCAAGAAGCTGCAGCTCATGCAACGTTACTGGGATTCCACTGGCAAACATGTGTGGTGCAGCCCCATGGGGACGAGGAGCAGGTCAGGGAGCATCACACACCCCGGCTCTGTGGGGGCCCAGCCCAGCTGTGGCACGTGGCCAGATTAAAATGATTGGCCGAGCTGTGTGCTGATGGATGAATTTGGCAGCACCTCTGGAAGAGGTAGGGTGGGCTGGGAGGTGTACAAGCTGGATCACTCAGGTCGCAAACATCAGGAAGGCAGGAAGAGGCCGGGAATGCTGGAGACCAAGCAGGGAGGAGACAATGTGCTGGCGGCTCCTCACCTCCTGTTTCCTTATTGCACAGTGCCCCCTCTCAGAAGTTTTGCTTGGATATCACCACAGTCTTCCAGCTCAAATAATACCTCTGCCATCTCCCTGTTGTCCACCTACTTGTTAAATTATTCCCCAACCCAGCAAGAAGACTGTAGAGATTTGGAAATGGCATCCAACCACCCATGGAAAGACACAGGTGATAAATAACAGATGGCACAGGGATCATGTAAATTTGTAGGGACAAAATATTTATCAAAAATAACTGCTGGGGAAAGGTAAGAGATACCAGTGGCACCCTCAGTGTGATGGATGATGTCCTAGAGGTGTCTTGGGAGTCAAGGCGCTGCAGTGATGGGATTCTGAGGGTTATTAATTACAGGAGTTATCTCAATCCCTGTTCAAACATACACGGGGTCGGGTCAGACCCTCAAAGATCAAAAGCTGCTCTGAGCCAGTCAGGCTTTACACGACGTTGTTCTTTGGGATAGTGCGATGGGAAAGGTGCTCCCGGTCTGCGCTGAGTCACGACATACACAATACATCGGGAAAGCCAGGAGGTGGCATCCGAGACCTGAGCACAGGAAACCAGGACACTTCCTTTAGCAGAAGCTCAACAGCAGGTTGCACCTTGGGACAATGGAGAAAACACGCATGGGTGTTGTCATGCACCTTTCTCTCCTCCTTGGGATGGGGGAGTGGAGGTCCTTTAGGGAAAGAGTCGCTGCATTAAGTTAGAATAGGAAAATATTTTTATTTTTCTGGTCAGCTGCAGCGTTGTTACCAAAAATACACTGAATTTCAGCTTGACAGGGGGAGGTTCGTATCCCATCTGGGCTGTGGTGGGTCTGTCACCACTCAGGCCAGTCGTGGCTTGTTCCAGCTGAGCCTGGGAACCCCCTGAGGCTGGAGCAGTCCCTCTTGTGGGTGCCTCTCCCATGCATAACTCCTGGTATTACTCATTTAACTCAAAAATAAGAAGATATCTGATGCCTTCTGTGGTGACACAGAGATGACGCACTCAGCTCTACTCTGTACGCGGCACTGGGAGCCACCCCAGCGTGGCAGTGGGCTGCCTGTTCAGCTCTCTTGGCAAGTGAGGCTGGAGACGGGCAGGAGCACCACTGCCACCCCTTGGTGGTGCCGGGAAAAATGGCACATGGCACTGGGACATCAGCCCAGCACATGCTGGGCTGCCTGGAGGGACCTCCTGGACTTGCAGAGCAGGAAGGAGACCCAGAGGGAAGAATCAGTTGCAGCAAACCCAGGGACAGGAAAAATAGGGAAACACCAGCTCCTGGTAAAAACCTGGAAAGGTCTCCAAATACATGCAAAATGTCCTACTCCCTTGGTCTGGGGCACTCAACCAGGAGAAATCCCAGCTTTTCCTCTGGGATGTAGATGGATTGGAGTCTCTAGGGTGTTTGTCCTGTTATGGGGATCCAGAGCTCTTCCCTTCCCTCCATTTCCCATGCTCCCTAGGCATGGCAGATGGAGTGTGCCTCATCTCCTGGGCTTCACCCAGTGTGCTTCAGCTGGTGGGCTTCATCCTCTGGGCTTCATCTGTTGGACTTTGTCCTCTGGGCTTCTTCAGGTGGGATTCATCTGGTGGGCTTCATTGTGGCTGACACACTCCTTTCATCCTCCTCTGGGTGTCAGGAGTGAGTAGGAGCTCCTGAGTCTCTCCTGGGTTCCAAAGCTCCATGTTGCTCACCTGGGAAAGGTGCTCCAACAGGCAAAGGGGGGTGCCAGCTTTTGCTGGCGTGTCGAAGTCAGTGGCTGGTGCAGCAATTACTGACTTACAGGGCAGACTGGTCCCACAACCAATGTGTTTCCATCTGCCCTTTGTCCTCTTGCTGCTCTTGCTGTCATGTTGAGGTCTGGGTTCATTGCTCCGGGGTCTGTGGGTGACAGCATGGTCCCCCTTGTGCTCTCTTGGTGAGGTGGGTACCTGCTGTCCTCCACAGGTGCTTTTACACTTGGTGGCAAGGACAGTAAGACCTGTCCACCCCCAACTGGACTCATGCAGGCTGTGCTGGAGTTTCCCTGGAGATCTGCTGGCCCCACCTGAGAGGCTCCCATGAGACCTGTCACCCTTAGGGACTGGGGCTGGGGTCATGAGCAAGGTTTTGTAAGAAGAGCCTGAACCTTGGAAATGTCTGGTAAAGGTTGCTAGCCACATTATGTCTACAGTGTCTGAGGTTACAACCTGAGATGGATCATGCCCTGCTTCCCTCAGCAAGAAGCATCATGGCTGTCCAGCTCCAGGAAGACCAAACACCTGCCACCTCCTTCCTGCCAGGAGTTGGTTCATCTCTGCCAATGCCCCCAGGTGGGTGACCGCATGTGGCATTTCACAAGGTGCCTGCTGGTTCAGGTGGATGCCAAGCAATCCATCCCAGCACCTTACCTTGGGAACAGGTTCTGCTAATGCTGACAGTCTGAGCCACAGGTGCCATTGTTGGCCAAAGTCAACAGCCTTCGGCACAGCTTCCGCGTGCTCGGCTCCACAGGGCCCCCAGTGGGGTGGGAAACAGCCTGAAAACACATCCCTGTGTCAGAAAAACCCATGTGCCCTCTCCTGCCCTCCTGCCAGACACCTGCAGTTTCTGCTTCCCAACCCCAGCCCTGGCTGTAATGAGGGGATGTGGGGAAGAGTCCGGAGCAGGAGTGTGATGAGGAGCAGCTGAGGGAGCTGAGTGGGCTCAGCCTGGAGAAAAGGAGGCTCAGGGAGGACCTTCTCACTCTCTACAACTCCCTGATGGGAGGGTGGAACCAGGTGGGGGTCAGGCTCTGTTCCCAGGGAACAAGGGACAGAAAAAGAGGAAATGGCCTTAGATTGCACCAGGGGAAGTTTAGACTGGAAATTAGGGAAAATATCTTCATGGAAAGCATGGTCAGGCACAGGAACAGCCTGCCCAGGAAAGCAGTGGAGTCATAATCCCGAAAGCGTTCAAAAAGTGTGTGGATGTGGCACTTGGGGACATGGGTCAGTGGTGAATACAGCAGTTCTGGGGGAATGGTTCGACTCAATGACCTCAGAGGTCTTTCCCAGCCTAAATAATTCCACAATTCTCTGATCCCATTTCTGAACTAGTCCTTACCTTTGTGCCCTGAGCACATCAAAATGCTGATGAGGACCAAACAGGGTAAAATTTGAAGTTTAATTAAATATTCTTATTTTTGGGTTACCCCCACTTAGCCTGGCAACCACTAAGAAAATACTGTTTTTCCATGGAAGTTCCCCCTGTAGGTAGTTGCCTCTTTGGGGACAGTTTGAGGGAATTGAAGTATTTTTCCTGTGGATCAGCCTGGCTGTGGCAGGATCTTCCTGAAATGCAATAACTGGATTTCAACAGATGCATCTTAAAATGACCCTTTCTTGGCTTGAACTGAGCACTTTGACATGGACCTATTTCCTTAATATTTACCAAAAAAGCTTTCCCTGGAAATCCCAGGAACCATTGCACCTGTTGTTTTTGTTTCTTTTCTCAAAAATTAGGTTTCTAGCTCAGAACAAAAAATATCTTTTGCTTTAGGGATTAAATATATGATATTGAAAGCAGTCAGTATTTTCCAGGGGACTTAGACATGTTTGAGCATGTCTTGGTGTTCACTTCTCATCACACCTGCCCTAAAAAAATAAAAGAAAAACATTATATAAACCAAAACTGAAAGGTACTGACTTCTTTTTAATCTGCTTGTATTCTTAAAAAAGGTCATTATAAACAGACACACAAATTCTAAGCCAATAAGTAAACTTTGGGTTTCTAAAGAAACTGTCTTGTGGTTAAGAGAAAGGGGATGTCCCAGCAGGGTGTTTGTGGAGTGGATCAGAACAAAGCTGCTGTACACAGAAGGTCCCTGAGCTAGAAAGTGGAAGAAAACACTGGTGACACTCACAGAGAGTGGTTTGGGGTGAACACTGGAAAAACAAAAGGTTTTCTTATGTTTTTCTCAGTGGGAGTAGTCAGAACTATGGACCTGTCCTTTCTGGGCAAAGTTTTACGTATGAATGTCAGATCTTGCAGCTCCAAGGATGAAGAGGGACTGACCAAAATCAAAGTCAAGATGAGAAAGGGAAGAATTGGGCTGAGCAGTTCAAGGTAAAACCATCACCAAGCCACCACACCAACTGCTTTTTGCAGTGGACTGTGAAAAACAGCATTTTTATAACTACTTCCATTTAAATTCATATCTCTTCCTCCCAGCACAGCCTTGCATGGATGAGGCAGGGCACAGGGCAGCATTTTGGGACAGTTCCAGGAGAAAAGCCCAGCAGTAGAGCACTGCCAGAACCAGTGAGGAACAGCATCTCCAGAGCCTGTGATGGAGAGCTGCTACAAGAGAACACATCTCCTTCCTGAGGTAATGGAACAGAGATGCACACCGTTCCTTGGACAAGCTGGTCCTCAAAACCATCCCAGAAAAAACAGAGGACTTGACTGGGGGAAACCAGCTCCGTGACAGCACAGCAAGCTGTGCATGGCCAGAGTCGTACCCAGCAACAGATCTCACTCCTCAGAAATGCCTCTGGTATCAAGGAAGCCTTTGACAGTCTTTGTTCTCTACTTACAGAGGTGTACCTTGGGGTGTCCTGACTTGCCCACAGAGATCCCACTGCTGCTCAGAGCAAAGCCTTAGAGTAAACATGGGCAAAACCAACCTGCCCTGTGGAGATTCTGGGACTGGAGAGACAGTCACATTCATGTCCAGCAGCTGAGACTGCTCTAGCATACCCCTTCCTCTACCTCCTTTTCCCATGGATTTTGAACTGACTTACAGATCCCTTCTCTCTGTCACTTGCATCCCACTCTTTTATTCCTTTCCTGGTATCTCCTGTTACTGTGGATATTTCTGGTCACTCTGAAAAGATGCATTAACTCTTTGTGGAGAAAACTGGTCAGCTGGTTTACATAATTTTGGAAATGTTCTTCTAGGGAAGAGCAAATACAGACTTTGTACCAGCACTGATGGCTACGTGACTGAAGCCTTTAGCAGCAAAGCCTGGGCTGAATGCCATGTTCTGCTAGTTTGAACCAAAAAGTAGATCATAGGATCATGGACTCATGGAATATCCTGAGTTGGAAGGGACCTGCAAAGATTATTGAGTCCAACTCCTGGCCCTGCAGAGGACAACCTCAAGAATTCCACCCTGTGCCTGAGAGTGTTGTCCAAACATTTCTGTTTATATTCCACCAATGTGCAGCATGAGCAGCCTGGGGAACTGAGATAGTACTTGGCTCCCATAGAGGGTAGTAAGGCTGGAGAGGAAGTTGCCAAAGGAAATTTGTCAGTTTCCTGAGTGACAAGTGGCTGTAAAGTCAGTAACTTTGTACTGGGATCAGAGCAGGAAGGTGGGGGCCACAGCAACACCACTAACAGAACAATGCTGGTGCATGGATATGGTAGAATCATAGAATCACAGAATATGCTGAGTTGGAAGGGACCTACGAGGATCATCAAGTCCAACCCTTAGCCCTGCACAGGACCATCCCCAAGAATCACACCATGTGCCTGAGAGTATCATCCAAACTCTTCTTGAGCTCTGTCAGGCTTGGTGCTGTGACCACTGCCCTGGAGAGCCTGTTCAGTGACCAACCATCCTCTGGGGGAAGAACCTTTTCCTATTTACCTGCTCTTGGGCTGGCAACATTGGAGCAACAAATAAAGAGGTATGAGAAATGTCAAAGTAGATTAACAAGAAGACCTTCTTGCTTGTAAAGCTGTTGTATTACCCACAGATATCTGAGAGAATGGACAAGGGACGTTTGTGGGCAGGTGGAGTAGGAATTGCTCACAAAGCACAGCAGAGATTCCCTGCCCAAGAACCCCCAAACTCCCCATGGTGACTCTGGCAGTATGCACCCTGCCCTGGCATAGCCTGCCAGCCTCCAGGTGACTCACACTGCTACACGATATTCCAGGAAAGTACACCCCAAAAAAATAGGTGGACGCCTGTCTCAGTGTCAGTCACACAACACACGTCCCAGATCCACTGCTGCTGTTCAGACAAAGCTTCTTTGCCAAAGAGTTTGGTTGTAAACTCTGTATTT
>JAOXXN010000150.1:3346868-3364748 GCA_026770055.1 Myrmophylax atrothorax
GGTCCATTGCTGGGAGTACTGTTGAGCCCCTGTGTTCTCCTTGGCATATGCAGATTTGGGAGACACCAACCATACTGGGCAGAAGTGTTTCTTAGTACTTCAGGTGCCTCCAAAAGCCCCTGCCCATGCTCTTGGGGTATGGGTGGTCTCTGTGTGCAGCTCAGCTGTGGTCAAGCGTGACCGTGCACATGGCCTGGAGCCCAATGCCCAGAGCTTGGGAGGGACAGACCTGACTAATCCTCCTATGGCCACAGGAATGAGAGCCCAAATTGAGGCTTCCAGTGTGATGCTGCCCTTACTTTTCAGCCTTGGCTTTTCCTCTTCCGTCAGCATTTCATTACCCTTTGTTATACCTTCTTGAAACTGCCTCCACAGCTCTCCTGGTGCTCATCTTGGTGGGTGTGCCCACACCTGGCATCCTGAGCCTTCCCACTGCCCGTGGGGGCTTGTCCATCACCTACCCTGTCAGTGAGTCTCATCCTGTTCTTGGTGTGATGGGCAGGTAGAGCCTCTGGCCTGGCTCCCTCCCAGCACTGTGGCTGAGTCAGAGTGGCTCATGTCGGAGCACTGGCCTCATCCTCCTTCTCTTTTCCCTTGATATTTCATCCCACCCCATCTCTGACTTCTCTGAAGACTGTACTCTTGTGAGAGGGGTATTTTGCTCCTTGCTGTGTGTCCTGGAGAGGAGTGTGCCCATGGCAAAGCCATAATTTTCTGAGTCTTCAAGGACCTTTAGGAGGAGACATTGTTCACCCCTCAATTTTGGGTCTAGGAAATCTTGGCTGTTACAGCTCTTGACCCAGCCATCTTTTCCAGTGCCAGCATGCAGACTTCTGTAGACCACTGCTTTAGTGCAGGGCAAAAAGGTTTTTTCTGCCTGGAAAATGCCACTCTTCTCCTTAGTTGTCCACCTCCTTATCTCCAGAGATGTCCTGGTCACCAGTGGTGCCTGGAGAGGGATGGGTGGCTTCTTTCCCAGGCGATGTGAAAGAGAAGAGATGGTGTGGCTGCCCACCAGGGCAGCTTGCTCCATTGCACAAACTGTCCTATGGATCTTCAGAAGGTATTTACAGCACAGTCAAGATCCCTCAGGACAGAATACTAGAGTTCCACCTTGCCCTAACAGAAGTTTGTTATACCAGCTTTGTTGTTCTGTGTTAGTGGGGTGTCTGAGGTCCACCCTATTATGAGATCCACTCCCTTTTCTCTTTACGGGCTTGCCTGCTCATTCATCTGTGACAGAAACTGTCTGAGAGATGCTCAGCAGCCTCCAGTGCTGTTACCAGGAGGGTAAAGGAGCAGGAAAGGTCTCTGACATCAGGGACATGTAGTGTTGACAACTGATGCATTCTGCAGTTTGCTCAACCAAAAGCACCTACAGAGGGTTCACTGAGGAAGCCCTCAGAGAGACTGTGGTCTGCTCTCATCCAGTACCACATTAATGATCCTCTGAGCCCAAGGTGTCCTGTCAGAAAGGCTGTGCTGTCCATAGCCGGGTGATTCCTGGGCCATCAAGGGGTAAGGTCAGAGCAATCTTTGAGAGGTGTCCTTGAGGGGGGGAGTAAATAATATGGAGAGCCAGGAAAGGAAAATGCAAGAGTGGTGCTTTTTTGTCTCCTTGTGGGCTCTTCCCTAGGCTAACGCAGTGATTGTGTGTGTAACGAGGTTTCTTACAGTCTGTTTTCACTAGTGGATGAAGGTTCTGCTGCTTCATCAGAGTCATTGCCAGAGAGATACCATTCTCTGCCTATCCAGAAGGAGGAAATACAGACCCTTCCCTCTCCTGGTTGTGCTGCCCCGTGCACACATGTAGGAAGCAGTTTCCAGGCTCAGGTTCCTCCTCTTCTCTCTTTCACACAGTGCTCCAGCTCATGACTTGTTTTGCTTTTCTCCAGATTTATCTGCCTCTCGCCTGCAAAAGGCCAAGGAGGTGGGGGCAGATTTCACTTTTCAGGTGAAGAATGAGACCCCACAGGAGGTGGCCTCCAAAGTGGAAGCAGTGCTTGGCTGCATGCCTGACATCACTGTGGAGTGCACAGGGGTGCAAGCCTGCATCCAGGCTGGCATTTACGTGAGTACCACTTGTCCCCAAGGCACAGCAGGGATGGTGTTGGTCTGGTTTTGTCTGAGATGGTGCAGAGAACAAGTTAGTTCACTCTCACGGTGCTTAATTTCACTGGGCTTGGTGAGGGGAGACAAGGTTCTCATTGGACAGCAAACGAAAAGATGCAATTAAAGAGTTAATGTTTAATGTTAATGTAATGGGGATAATTGATAATTGATTTGATGCTCAGGTGCTAAACCACTTCCCAAAAAGACCCCAGTATGATCCTGAAACCTGAGGATGGCTGTGCAGCAGTGTTAGGGAGCTGGTGCAAGTTGGGCATCACCTTCTGTGAAGTTGAGGTTACGTGTAAATAAGGAGAATAATCAAGAAAATTAGTTTTAAATCTTTCCCATTGAAATCCCGAAGTACTGTTTGTAGTCCTAAATGCCAGCTGTTTTTCAGAATGAGATTTAGATACCAGAATCCTTCAGAGATTTTCAAAATATTGCATTTTTAGCCATGACTACTGTGTGTTTCACTGTTACAGACTCCTGACACCATCCTGCCTCTCCCTGGGCTTCTCCATCATGCCCTGGGCAGTTCATCACAGCCACAAAGTGTAGCTTTATTTTTGACAGACCTTGCAGAGGCTCCTGCAACTGTGTTCTGCAAAATGTAACATGTTTCTGTGTTTGCTTCCCAGGCCACTCGTTCTGGTGGCACCTTGGTGCTGGTGGGGCTGGGTCCTGAGATGGTGACGGTGCCCATCGTGAACGCTGCCGTGCGGGAGGTGGATATCCGGGGGATATTCCGCTACTGCAACACGTGAGTCTCATGCAGGGTGGGATCATGTGTTTCCAAGTCTGTCCTTAGAATTCTTCAGAGCTGTAGTTTCTTGCCAGTGGAGCAAGACTCTTTGCTTGATCTGTAGCTCTCCAGGAACGATTTATGGGATGTTGTCAGGCTCCTTAAAATGAGAAGTGTCTTTAAGTAGGCAGTTTGGGAATTAGATTAGCAACTGCATCCCTTTGTATCCCTTGCTCTAACTGGACCCATTCCTGGTTGGGCTTGATGATCATAGTTGGACTTGATGATCTGGGCGGTCTTTTCCAACCTCAATGACTCTATGATTTCAAATGAAGCAGCAATGCAATCCAATCAAGTGAGTCTGTGCCAGAGAAGAGGCTGGAAGCTGACTGAGGCTTTTCCTTTCCTCTCCTGCACTGAGTCCATGAGTTTGAGCTCCACAGTGGTCAATGTGCAAACGAGGAGGTCAGGCATGAGAAGAGCGGAGCATGGCAGTTTGGTTTTTCGTTTGGTGCTTCCAAAGCAGTTGTTTCCTGTGATTTTCACTTGCTTCCTGTGACTTTGCTTACTCAGCCAGCTCTGAAGCAGTGCCTTCCTTCTTGGTCCTTGACAGTCCGGCATGGTTGGCTTGTCCCATCTTCCAAGCTCAGTGCTTGAGGTTCCCTCTAGAAGATTCTTTGATGGCAAAACTCCCCTTGGTTGCCTGGGCTAAGGAAATAACTGTAATTAATCAGGCTCCTCCCTGCTCTTTTCTTTGGGCTCCAAAGCAGTGACTTCTCTCACTCCTTGCTGTTTCCCTTGCAGGTGGCCCGTGGCCATCGCTCTGCTCGCATCCAAGCGGATCAATGTCAAGCCCTTGGTTACACACCGCTTCCCCCTGGAGAAGGCTCTGGAGGCGTTCGAGACCACCAAGAGGGGTGAAGGGGTCAAAGTCATGCTGAAGTGTGACCCCACTGACCAGAGCCCCTGAGCTGCCGCGGTGCCCAGCCCTCACCCCGCTGCACCGCCTGCCTGGGAGAGCAGGATGAGGCTGCAGGAGGCTGATGTGGGGCTGTTGCATGTGTGCAGTCACCTTGTGCAGGCGCTGCAAACGGTGATGAGGGTGAGTGGCACTGGGATACACCATTAGAGCACTAACAGTAGCTACAAATGGACAACCAATAGTTTGAATCAAAATGTTGGGTTAGAGATGAGGATTTGCACAGTTGGCTCTTCTCCAGCAGCTCCTCAGCAGAGTCTGGCCAGGTGCCTCTGTGCTGGGGAAGGTGCTGGCACTCCATCTTCCCACCCTGCACTGCCCTGGCTGCAGCTTTTCCCACGTGGCAGTCCCTGGATGTGCAATAGCCCTACATAAATATTCCTCCTTCCCATTCCACCTTCCCTTGGGGACCCTCAGGTAATGTATAGCCTGTGAAACAAAACTGGGCCATCCCCCATCCATGGGAAGGACCAGTGCATTCAGGTCATTCTCTCCATGCTCTTTGCAAATACCCCAAAGCTCAGTGCCCAGGGTTTTTGTGAAGCTGGTCTGGAGGCCAGCTGGGACCACATGTGCTCTGTCTCCCCCCAGCAGCTTCTCGTGGGACCACTGCAGGTTGGGAAACTGGGACTACTGAGGGCTGTGTCCTTATGTGGCTCCCATTGAGGGGTGGCTTTTGGGGGACACAGCTGCTTTTAGCATGGAGGGGAGCTCAGGGGAGACATAAGGGGACAGCATCACTCAAAGGATTTACCACTATGAACAAATCATAGTTTTGGGGGAATACCAGGCCTTCCTGCTGAGTTTGTGAGCCATGAACAAGGTAGTAACAAGGTAGCAGGTTGCAGATAAAATCTAATCTTTGATTACAGTCATGTTAATTTTAGTACTGAGAGATCAGTTCCTTCCTTGGGCTGGTACTGAACTTGCCTCAATAAATGCTGCCTACCTGAGACCCACCTGGTGTGTCCGTTAAAGTGTGGGGTGGAGGATTGGAGGGATTTCTGACTTTGGGCCCTGGGGACTGTACAGACCTAGGCCTTGTCAAGCTGCAGGTTGAGCTTGGTGTTGGCAGGACTGTGAGGCCTCAAACAACCCAACAACTTTCAAATCAAAGTTTGTCTTTATTCCAGAGGTGGCCAAGTTAATCCTCTCTGAGGTGGAAGGCCTCTAGTCCATGCTGACCTTTACAGAGATGAGGCATAACCCAGGGAACTTCCTGTAGTCAGATGGAGAAGCGGCCAAAATATGTGCTCAGCACATTCCCGTGCTGGGGGGAGCACCGTTGGCATGGCTGGAGGACCACTGACCATCCTGACTCCCATGCTGGAGGTAGCCCCATATGCTAGGTTGGGAGACCAGTGGCCACCACAACACCCTGTTATTACTGGGAAATGGAAATTGCTCCCTGTGCTCTTGGGAGGCTGTTTAACATCCTGAGGGCTGGAGCTATTCCCATGGCTTGGCCTGTTTGGGCTCCTTGGCTAATTTGCTCCCACGCTAGGCCTTGCTGGGCATGGCCAATGAGGGAGTATTGCTGGGTGTGATGGGTCTGGTGGGACACAGTCTGGGGTGCTATGTCTGTAATCCCCCACTTTTGACCACATCTATGTCACTAGTGCAGGGGACACTCACTCCAGTTTGACCCATTCCCAGTGGGCTGGAGTAAATGCTCTGTGCCAGGAGCAAGACCAGCACTATGCCATGAGTATTGCAAGTCTCTGGGTGACCAAGACTCAACTCCAGGAGGCAAAAAAGTGTTTTAAAACTTCAGTCAGCTTTATTTAAGCTCAACCACAGCCTGGAAGAGCAGCAGTGATGCAAAGCCAGGCATTGCTTAAACAAGCACAAGTGATCCCTGGTCGAAGGATGGTGACACTGCTGAAAGAAGCCAATGCAAACACAACTAAGGCCCTTTGCAAACCCAGAGAAGGTTCAGAGAGTTAACAAGCAGGCACCCATGAGCACGTTAGGAAAGCTGAGCCTGTTGCAAGGACATGGATGGTGAGGAGCTCTCTGGCTCCTCACCCCATGTGTGTACCACATGGGTCTTGGGGCAAAGTGCTGTGAATTCAGATTGTGCAGGCACAAAGCTGTTCCCCAAAGCTGGTCAGAGACATTCCCCGAGTCCCACAGCAGAGCACAAGCTCTGTGTTATGGGAATAATGCAGCAGAACTGGGTTTAACTCCAACACTGGGTTTTCTGGATTGGGACATGCCAGCCAAATCCTGGGCATGGGTCTGCAGCATGCCCTGCACTCACAGGGTCACACTGGGGCTGTGTGGGGTGATGATGGGATGGCAATATTTTACTGCCACACCGATCTCAGCTCTGTGGGTCTCAGCATCCCTGCTGTCTGCTATGGATGGCTTTCTCCCAGGGGTGATGGTGAGTGGGAGCACGAGACCATGGCCAACCACAGCATTGCTGCCCCGGTGCGGGGATGGACCAAACTGCAGCCCAAGGTGAAACAACGTAGGGTAGGGTCAAAAATTCTCATAGTGATGTGCAAAGTAGGTCTGGTCCCTCTTGTTCATCTGCCGACAAGCCTGTTCCACGCTCTTCGTCATTCCAGGTGGGCCACAGCTGAACACCCCGATCTTCTGCACCTGGGAAGGAGGGAGCCAAAGTCAGACCCAGCAGCACCAGCTCTCCCTGCAGTCCAGACCCCTTTGGCCCCTTGCCCTTCAACAGCTTTGGGTATGGACACTGGCAGAGCAGTCTGTCCCAACCTCTGGAGGCTTTTGGGGAGGCTGTGAGGGCTGTTCCATCTGTGAAGGCTATGGGGGCTGTGAGGGCCATGGAAAAAGGATGGGAGCACCCAGCCTCAGGCCGTGGTTGCAGCTGAGGCCCCGCAACAGCAGGGGTTTGGCTGTCATGGGGCACTGCTGACTTTTGCAGCTCAGTCTGGCTCTGGAGGAAAAGCAGAAGTAGTGTCCCTTCTGCCCTGTCCTTGGTGCGGAGGCTGCCAAAGTCTCCAGGACCTTGGTGACAAGCAGGGACCAGTCCTCCACTGGCCAGTGGGTGCACCTCCTCCTGTACCCTGTTCCCAGCCAGGCACTGACCTCAGGGTGCACTTCCTGCAGCGAGCTGAAGAAGGGTACGAAGGGAGGGCGCCCAAAGTGGGTGATGGAGCGGAGCCCTGTGAACAGGCTCTTGTTCAGCACCTTCTGGAAGTGGCGTTCGCAAATGTACTGGAAGAGAGATCAGTGCAGGTCAGATGGCCTGGCATGGCCCAACACAACCCAGTGCAGCATGGCAGCCTCCCCATTGGAGAGCCAGGCTCACCAGCATGGTGGTGCGCAGATCAAACTTCTCAGCCAGCTGAGTGATGTAGATGTGCACAGAGACCAGGTTGTTCCTGTCTGACTCCTCCACCTCCCGGATGATGTCTGTCAGCCACTCAAACTGCCGCTGTGTGCGTGTCACCCAGATGAAGTAGATCTGTGGCACATGGAGATGAAGCTCAGAGTGTGGCCAGCACCCATAAGCAATTCCATGGGCTCCATGGAGCATTTTAATCCCAAAGTGGCCAGCAGCAGCAGGAGGCATCTTGGGAGGTCTTGTCTTTCAGATCCTTCCTCTTACCTTCTTACACAGCAGCTTGGAGTTTATGGATGATTTGAAGACCAGGTCCTTCAGGATGGATGCAAAGGGTGTCACCCCGATGCCTCCTCCCACCAGCACTGATACCTCAAACTTGTTCCACTCCTGATGGCCCTCCCCAAAGGGCCCATCCAGATAGAGCTGGAAGGGAGTAAGTCATTAGTAGAGCACTTCCCATCTCCGCTTGCCCAGGTCTTGGCTGCTCTCAGAGCTGGAGAAGCGTCTCAGGCTTGGCACAACCCATTGCTGAGATGCTCTTGGGCTCGGATGTCCCTGTGGGCGACATCCTGTGCAGGGCTCACCTTGGGCAGCTTGCCAATGAGGGCCAGGTTCTCTGGGGAGTAGAGCTCCCGCAGGCGGGTGGTCCAGGGCCCCACGGCACGGATGTGCAGGCTGAGTGTGTCGTCATGTGGCGCCGAGGTCAGGGTGAAGGGGTGGTACTCAGTGGTGCCCAGGTCCACACAGGCAATGCGCACCCACTGCCCGGACTTGTAGTCAAAGTCCTGCGGCCGCTGGAACTGGAGGTGGGTGACACCTGTGGGGAGACAGAGATGGAGGCTCTGTTAAGATAGAGATGTTCAGAGGTGGAGGCTTCTGCCTTGCTGCAGCCCCTGATGCTCTTGCGAAGAGCCTGGGCCAGGCTGGTGCCATGTGGCCAGGGAAGTTGTGGTACCTGAGGGCAGGAGCTCTGCTTTCACCACACCGATCTCCACCTTCTTCCTGCTCAGGCTGAGCAGCTTGTCTGCACTGTAGATGAGAGCTGGGATGATGAAGTAGATGTAGAAGCGAGGCTGCTGGATCAGTGCGTAGCTGCCGTGGATGATGACCTGGGCAGGGAGCAGAACCCATCAGCAGGGCACGCCATCGCTCCAGGGCTGATTTGGTGGCAGCTCAGCAACAGCAGAAGGGAGCCAGAACTGGGGTCACCAACTCCCTTGGACCCACCCCAGCTATGCCACCTCATCAGCTGCACTGATCTGACCTACAGGCACGCAGTGCATCGGCACCACCCCTTTCCTCCCAGCTCAACTCTTTTACCAGGACATAGAGCAGCACATAGAGGTGGTGGGTGATCCAGAAGCCCTGGAAGCTGACACGTCGGAAGTGGTGGGTGGCAAACACATACATCACAGCAAGGACCACGAGCAGCAGTACCCCTGTCATGCCTGTAAGAGGAAGGGTTAGGAGGTTCTGAGATGGGGTTCAGGGCCAGCCCCACAGGGGCTCTACCTGCATTGGGCAGGGTGCTGCCCATCTAGGACACAGGTGTGCAGGACTGTCTGCCAGGTGTTCTCACCTGGAATTGTCTGGAAGAACCACCAGTAGTACTTCTGTGGGAGCTGTGACCTGGACAGGGACAAAAGATTGCATCATGGAGTGACCAGAATGAACTCCTGGCTTCCATTTTCATTCTTGTCCATGCCCAGGACACTCTGTATGGACTTCGCTCTAAATCCCACCTACCCATCATTTGTGAAGACATTGGAGAAGAGGCAGGACAGCACACTGAGAGGCATGACTGAGAAGATGTAGACATTCACTACATGACCTGCAGTGTGGAGCACTGTGAGAGACAAAAACAATGAGAAAGAAGCATCACTTGATATGGATGGAGATGTGTCAGACTCTGATGATATCCCCAGGGACCCAGAGATTCCTTCTCTTCGGGAGTGCAAGACATCTTTGTCTCCACAGAGTCTTCAAGCTTCTGCCTGGTCCTTCCATGGTGTGATGAGCTGGTTCTCGTGCTTTAGATGTGGTTTGTGGCTGGCACATCTCCCAGCAGCCTACCCACCTGAGAAAATCAGGGCTGCCATGGCAATCCAGCGGTGGAAATCGACGGCGGCATCGAAGGGGATGTAGTGGTTGAGGAAGGTCTCTCGCAGGACAGTGATGAGGTTGCGGCACATGGTAAGCAGGATGTAGGAGTACATGAAGGAGATGGAGGCAGCTGCTCCCCGGGAGATGATGATACCCACGAAGGTGGTCTGTGCTATTCCAGTGCTGGGGGATGCAAAGGCATAATCTGGGGAGAAAGAGCAGAGGGGGTATCAGTGTGCCTGGTGCTGAGGGCCATGACCCTTCCTGCACCAAAAACAGGTCAGCAGGCATGGGTTTTGTGTGGGAAAAGAGGCATGACCCCCTTGAACTGCTGGGTGAAGGAGTCTCCTTGGGGTTCAGGGAGGGCATTTTCCTCCTCTGGCGGGCACTGGGGAACTGCGCCTTGAGACTGTGGCCTCAGTTGGGCAATCCAATGTAAGAGGTGTCCACAAACTGGAACAAGTCCAGCAGAGGCCAGCAGGATGGGTAGGGATGGAGGACATCATATAGGGGAAGGGTTGAGGAAAATGGGCTTGTTCAGGCTGGAGGAGAGGGGTCGAGGGAGACCTGGTGACTATCTGCAACCATTTAACGGGTGTACAGAGGTGAGAGAGCCAAAGTCATTCTGAGAGATGCACAGTGGAAGGATGTGAGTAAACAGCACAGTTTCACAGGAGGAAATTCAGGTCTGATGTAAAATAAAATCTCTTCACAGGGTGGATAGTTCAAAACTAGCACAGGTCCAGCGAGGTGGTTGGATCACCAACCTCAGAGCACTTCACACCTTGTCTAGACAAGGCCTTCAGCAACCTGATTCAGCTTTGAAAATGGCCTTGTTCTGAGCAATGCATTGGACCAGACCCTTCAAAAGGTCCCTTCCAACCTCAGTGATCCTTTGGTTATTCCAGGGGAGGAGTGACACTGTTGCCCAAAGCTGTGCCAGGCAACACCCCACCACGCCCCACAACCAGCAGCTTTGAGGCACCAACCCCACACACCCCTCTGAACATGGAGGGGGCAATGGGGTTGGGGGCACTCACAGTAGGCTCTTTCCACAAACACTCCAGCAGTGATGGCAGAGAAGAGGACGACGCAGACGATGTGGCGCCGGTAATTCTCAACGAAGCGCTTGAACTCCTGGATCTTCTGCTGAACTGGGTTCCTCTCGTACTTCTTCCGCTGTGCCTCAGTGTACAAGTGCAGCTGGTACTGGTTTCCCCTGGTAAATACAGGAGGGCTGATGTCACTGTGAGGTTTCCCCAGCTCAGGGCCACGCTGCCCAGATTTGGGGCTGCCTCCCAAAGTGCTGTGGCCGCCTCTGCACACCAGTGACGGGGTGACCTGCAGAGCACAAGGCAGAGGGTGACCTCAACTCACCCCACTCTGCAATGCTTTCAAAACCTGATAACAGATGTGCAAACAGTGACTCATAAATAAAACTATAGATAAGACCTGTAAGAGATAATTTTCATAGTAATACTCAACTGTCCAAAATTATCCCACAGAAGATGTATTTCCTCAATTGGAGCAATTATGGCAAACCAAGATATTATGGCCATCAGCAACAACCACTGAACTGATTCCTTGCAGAAATACTTGCTGCTGTCACAGCAGTGAGGACCGGAGCCTCTCCTGCAGCTCTTGCAGAGAGCCCAGGTAAACCAGCAGCACCCCAAAGGGCAGGGGAGCACAGGCAGGAACCATCGGGAAAGACCCCTCTGTAAAAACCCAGGCTCCGTAGTTGGCCACTTCATTTGTTTTTTTGTAGAGGCACATCACCCAGCTACAGCACCATCCCTGCCAAGACAGGGCTGTTCCCATAGCTCTTGGGTTGGTTGGAGCCTCCTTGCAGCAGTGCCACTTGACTGGAAGCTGCCGCCCAGTCTGACATGGGCATGTGAGAAACAGCAAACAAGGCTGAACTTGAATCCCAGAAGCACAACCATCAAGGAGAGGCCACACTCACTTTCTGCCTGGTCTCTTCCTCAGCTCTTGCCCTTCTCTTTCCATGTAGTGGCTCACAGCATCCAGATTTGGATCTTTTTCCTCCTCTGAGATGGTTCTGTTGGAAATAGAGCTATGCTAGCCCAAAACTGTTTGCAGGAAGAGCTTTGCGAAAATTTCCCCTTTTCTCTACCTTCCGTTTCAGGCTCAGCTGGGAAGCTGTCCAGCTCTTTCCCACAAACCTGTTTGCACTAACTTTAATTGCCCATGGACTGAATTTGCTCCAACATAACCCTTTCGCTCTCGAAAGCAAGACAGGACTCCCATCCCCACATAGGGGATTCAGCAGGGGCTTTCCAGGGGGCACTTCCTCCCCTCTGGCTGTGCCCAGGGATTAAGCAGCAGCCCAACCCTGGTGACTGGTGTGCATCTCCCACCAGGATCATCCTCCTTCCCCGGTACTGGGAGTGCCAATAACTAGTGGGAGGATTCATTGGAAAGGTTGGGGTGAAGGATGGATGTGCTCAGGGCAGAAAGAGAATGAATAGCAGAAACAAGACCAAAGAGGAGAGCTTACCCTTTTGGCTCTTTCTTTTTTATGAAGGAGACACAGTTGTGCAGATTTTGCTTGAACACCTCAGGGACACCTTTGAGGAGCCAAAAGGACAAACAGCCATTCAGAGTGTGCAAGGCAAGGTTTAGGATTCTCCCGTGAGCAGGGAAAAGCTCTGAGCTGACCCTAACATGTTGCATGTGAAGCAGCAGCTGATGCCCCATTATTGCAGTTGGGTTGGAGGGATTGGTGGGGCAGGATTTGGGAGTTCCATATTGGGTGCCCTGCAGGGCTTGGGGTGACCCAATGCTCGCGCCTGCTGACCTTTGACACAGAGCTGGGTGAGACGAAGCTCGCTGTCGTGGTCCCGCAGCATGTAGTGGAAATTCTCCCATGTCAGCTCATCCCTGTCCTGAAACCCTGAGGCCTGAAACATGGACTCGGTCACCTGCTCTGCTTGTTCTCTCGACAGGCAGTTGTTGGAGATCTCAATGAAGGACCTGGAGCAAGGAGGGGAAATGGGAGCATCAGTTAATCAGTTCAAATAGCACAAGACAGAGCCCCAGATCAGTTTCATGGGAGAAGAGGGCTCGTGGTTGTGAGTGTTGAGCCCATGGACTTCTGGAGGACTGAAGTACAGAACCTGGGAGCTGCTTTTGAAGATGTGTGTGTCTACAGATATTGTGAAAATATCTGGAGATGAGAGAAGTACCTGACCATCCTCAGAAACTCCTCCTTGGAAAGGAACCCATTCTCATCAATGTCATACATCCTGAACATCACCTTGGACTTCTCCTCTGGGGACCCTGGTGGGGAGAGCGAGAGGTGAAGTAAGAACAAGATCTGATTTTCATCAACAAAGATGCTTTCAAATATTGTCTTTGAGCATGTAGAGTCACTGACCAGCTGCAGCTCCTACCTTTCATGAAGACCACCAAGATGTCCAGGAATTCCCGGAAGGAGATGTAGCCATTGCCATCTTTGTCGGCCAGGGAGAACATGGACTCCACAAACATGGAGTGAGCCTTGAGACCCAGGGCCTCAGCAAACTCAGCCCTGCTCAGCTCACATGTCAGAGACTCCTTTGCCTTCTGTGAAGATTCAAAGTTGAGCTCTCCAGCATCAGACCTGTCGATTTCCAGCACCTGCAGGTTGTGTCCACAAAAAAAATCCTGTGAATACTGGCTGGTGTTTCCTTCCTGGCCTATTGCACAAAGACTGGTAGCTCCCCTGGCACAAAACTCATGACAGATACCACAGGAAAGTCCTGTGTCTCTCCTACACAGCATGACTTTCACTCCACACCACTGACACCATCCTGGAGACCTCAGTTACATCATCCAAAAGTCTCTTTGCAACTTCAGACACTGATACCACTGCAGCAAGATCTCCCTTTGTCTTCTGTGAAGGAAAATGTCCCTTGGCCCTGGAAGTGTTGGCAGGTTCCTTGTGCCCAGCTTACCAGCTCTTACTGAGAGGAACAGCCCAGCATTCATCGCTTAATCAATACAGAAATACCTTCTTCCGTGCACCAGAGCCTGTCACACTTCTACACACCTGAGCAAACAGGTGCCTGAAGAAAGTCTCCAGAATTTGTTTTCTCTGCTCCTGAGTGACTGCCCATTTCATCAGGCTCTGCTCTTTTATCTCAGACAGATGCAGGTCAAGGCCGCTCTCATTCAAGGAGTTTCGTAACTTCCCGACAAAGCTGCTCCTCTCGCCCTCCTCGCAGAACAGCAGCACCTGCAAAGGACCCCACCAGCTGGCTGTGATCACCAGAGGCTCAGGCCCACGATATGAGCTGGACCTGGTGGTCCTCAGAAGGCCACAGCCACTCTTCAGGGACCTACACACTGCTCCCAGTGTCCCTGACCAAGTGGTGCAGAGGATTGTGGGGGGTCCAGGGGAAGGTGTCATACCCCTGGCACCACGGTACTCACCAGGTCATACTCCTTGGGGCTCTTCAGGAGCAGAGCTTTGTTCCCTTTGTTGTTGGAAAGGATCACCTCCACCCTTTGGTGGGCTTTCAGGTTGAGGGTCCGGAGCACAGACCCTCTGCCATCCAACACTTTGAGCACTTTGTCAGCTTGGAGCTGGATGTAGACAGGAGAGCTGTCTTTCTTGGGCCCGTGCCATTCCATGGCTGATGGGAGAGAGCACAGGACTCAGCTAGAAAGGCACACCCAGGATCCCACTCATCCCAGCACCTTCTTCAGCCAGATGCAGTTTGGGAGTGATTTCATGGCCAGGAATGTCTTAAAGGAATAATGATGATTTCCCAACAGCAGAGCTCAAGCACACAGAAGGAGTAAAATGGAGCAGGGAGACAGAAGTTTTCCAGTGTTCAAGCAAGGAGATAATACAGTCCCTGTCCTGGAGCTACTGATGCAATTACTTTAAATGGGTTTCCTTCAGGCCAGGGGTGATCTGGGGAGTGCTGAAATTCGAGGGTCATAGGATGACTCAAGTTGGAGGGGACTCAGGTTGGAAGGGTTCCCTACCCAACCTCCTGCCCAAAGTAGGATCAGCCACAGGTCAGTCTGCTCAAGGCTTTATTTGGTCAGGTCTTGGACAGGATGGGCTACCGAGCCCTGTGGGCTCCCTACTCCTCTGCTTGACCATCCTAGGGAAACAGTTCCTCCTTACATCTCATCTGGATATAAACCCCAGGCCGTGACCAGCTGCTGCCACAGGGTTGGCAGTGCCATCTCACCTTGTGTGGCCTCTCTGGTCACCTCCCTGCGCACACTGATGCTCTGCTGCTTCTGCAGCTTCTTGAAATCTCTCTTGCGGAGAGTGGCGACGATCCAGGCAACAAACAGAGCCACTGGAGACACATGGGAGAAGGAGATGTGAGACATCCCAAAGCTCCTTCCTACTTTTGGCTGCCTCCTGGTGCCCAAGGACCCTGCCAGCCCAAGGACCTCAGAAGCGACCAAGATTCAGCAGCTCCTGCTGGGAGGTGCTTGGTCCGTGGGCATTCAGCCCCTTTCTCCAGTGGAGAAGCGGAACAGGAGAAGGGTAAGGAAATGGAGAGACAAACCCAAAGGCAGACAGCAGAGGACAACGATGATGATCCCGAAGCCTGCACCGCTGCCTGCAAAGTAGTCCAGCACCACCATGGGCGTGCAGTTGGCCAAGTGTTGAGCTGTCAGCTGCTGGGGCTGGGGGCATGGGTCCCCTGCAAGGTGGGGACAGGCTGTGAGTCTCACTAACCTTGTACCCATCTCACCTGTATCATTCCCAGGAACCTCTGCACTAAGATGCTGATGGGATTCATGGCTGAGTCATCCAGGAAGCAATGCAAAATTGGGGTGCTTGAGTTAAACTCTGTGCAAACCAAGCACAGAACTGCACTCAAGTGCTCTGGGGGCTCAGCACCATCATGGTCCCATTGGGATGGGCTGAGCAAGAAGCACCCTGGGCCATAGAAAATTTGAGCTCTGCTCTGCTCATCCAGACACTACAAATCCAGGGAGTTGTCCTGGTGCAATTACATGGAGTGCACAGCAAGAGAATGTGACCCAAATGAAATGCTTACAGTAAATGGGAGGGGTGTGACAAGACTCCAAGAGGAAAAGGCATATTGCCAAACACAGTAACACGGCTTTTCCCCTTGGGATCATGCCCGGACTTCAGTCCTCTTTCATATCTGCATCATTGCATCGTCTTGCTCACGAGCAGCCCTTGCATTTTCCACCCATTTTCCTGGCTTAGGGTCACAGCAGTGCCAGGCTTGAGAAATTCCAACCCCAATGTGTTCCTGGCATCTCTGAGTCACCAGCTGTGTCACCAGGATGGCTCTGCTGCCTTACTGGAGCCATTCGCTCCCACACTCACCCTCTCTCCAAACAAACACATGGGGCTGGATATCTGTGGAGTTGGCATAGGTGACAGCAGCCAGGACATTGTGAAAGGTGGTGTTACGGATCTCCCTGATTTCCTCCTCTGTGAAGAGCCTGTGCAAAAATACATGGGGACAAGGGGTGGCCCCAGATGTCACTGACCAGCAACAGGAAGGAACTGAGGAAGCAGGAGGATGCTTCTTCCCCCAGCCCCAGTTTCTGTGTGCTACTGGGGCTTGCAAAGCAGTGGGCAGCTGCCAGATAAGGGGGAGGCTTTTACCCGTTCTTGGTATTTTCGAACCAAAACCTGTCGCCATCACGCAGGCGCACAAACTGCTCCAGGATGATGGTGCTGAAAAGGGACCCATTAGCCTCCAACATGCCTCCAGGGAGCAGCTCCAGCCCAGCCACATCACTGGCATAGAGGGCAGCAACCTCCTGCAGGACCTGGTGAGAAACCCCCACAACACACATGTAAGCACAGACAATTCTGCCAGGGCATCAGAAAGCCTTGGCAAGCCTCAGTAGAGGTGAGGAATGCGGATTTTACAGGCATCACACATCTGTGGGCTGGAAGGATGCTCAGTCCCACACTGCCTGGAGCTCATGGTTTGGAGTTGGGCAACTATGCATCACTCCCAGGGCATCTTGGCTCTGGGAGCAGCAGAGTGCTCAGTGGCACAGGAGCTTAGCACCACGGCAGAATGATTTATTCCTGTCATGTAATTACACAGTTAGCCCAATGCAACAACCCTGCAGGCATGAAAGTCAGCTAGGGCAGGTCATGCACTCATGTCCCTTTTCCTATGATGCTGCAGAATCCAGTTCCTGCCTGGAATGCCCCAACATCCTCTGACCCACATACATTTGGTGCCCAGCCCCATTCCCTGTTACCTGTGGTTCCAAGTGTGGGGCAAGATTTGACCAGTTCTGCAGAGGTTTCAACCCAAATCGCTCTCGGGCTTGATTATAGGTCGGCAGGCCAAGGTCTCGCCCGCGCTGGATCCAGCTGGCCACGTAGTCGGTGCGGGAGTACTTCAGAGGCCCGTACCAGTAATCTGTGCATGGATTTGAAGCCGTGGTGTTGGCAAGGAAGAGCCAGAGGAGCCACCCGAGCTGCCATAGCTGCTGGGCTGGCTGCCATGGACTGTGCAGAACATGGAGGTCATCTCCATGCCCTTGCTAGAATGGTCCCATGGACATGCTTAATGTGTCCTGTAGCTTCTCTGCACCTCCATTAACAAGGTTGAAGCTGAAACATGTTGGGTTGGGTGCTGCAGTTGGTGACAATGAAACCTGCCTCCCCATCTCGCCCCCTGCACAGCCCCAGGAGTGAGGGTCCCCCACCAATGAGCAGCTGCAGTGCAGACCTTGGAGATCTTCCACCACAATGTTGTCCTCCTGCTCTGCGATCTGTGAACTCATCCCCAGCAGGAGGTTGTCCACGTCCTCTGCCTTCTGCAGCCCTGGGCTCTGAGGGGAGATGGGAAGAGCAGGTGACTTCTCACATGACTAAGGACAGGAGGTAGCCCCACAACCCTGGGTTTAGGGGAATCAGGCACTTGTTCCAGGTTCATTTTCTCCATCTCAGCTCAGCCTTGAGGTCTGAGCCTGACACAGCTAAAGGAGGCATCTGGGGGTGCTTGATAAGGAGGATCTCATACCCCTAGGCTGGCTGTCATGCTCTGTTCCCAGTTTGCCTTTCAGACCCCTGTGGTGTTCTCCACAGTAAGACATGAATCCCCCTTGGCCAGCCTCCCACATCCTCAGGACCCCTGTGCCCCCTTCCCTGTACCTCTCTGCTCCAGTAGCTGTTGCAGAGCCGCACTGCTGGGAATGAGCCACTGGGGCCAGACACGTTCTGGAACTGGCACTTGGTGTCCCTGGAACAGCAGAGAAGGGCTGAACCCACAGCTCCATCCACAGCTGCCTGGAGCTGACAGGGCTTGGCTGTTTCAGCCAAGAGCAGGACACGGGGAATGGACAGGAACCATCCCCAGACACCACCCAGTTGCCAGCTTGGGCATCCCCTTCCCTGGCAGGGGCACTGCATTTCCACAGCCCTACCAGGCTGCTCCTACCTCTTATAAACACCCGGCGGCACCATGGTGGCCAGGAATTGTGTCGCAGCTGCCAGGAACTCTGGAGAGAGGCTGGGGTCCAGGTGCTGCTGGTAACCTGGGGGGCAGCAGTCAGGCTGGAGGAAAAAGGGCCCCAGCTCCCTCTCTCATCCCATCCCCACCTCCCCCTCTCATCCCATTCCCAGCTCCCCTGGTC
>JAOXXN010000150.1:3375568-3395783 GCA_026770055.1 Myrmophylax atrothorax
AAGGTGGCCCTGTCCCGGTTTGACCCCCTTGCAGAGGCAGGAGGGTGCAAGGAGGGTGCCCCCCACCCCTCCCTTCCCCACCCGTGAACTGGAGCTCTGATCATTCAGTTTCCAGGGGACAAGATTTCCCTTGTTTCCTCGGAAAATAACAATCCGCAGCCCTGAGCAACCCCAGCTCGGATTGCTGCTGGCTCTGCTGGCAGGAGTTCTTGGCTGAGCACTTCCAACAAATCTTTTTGCCTCAACTCATTCTGAGCAGGAAAAAAGAGTTTCTGCAATCAAAAACTTGTGGGATTGAGCAAAATTTCTGCCTCCTCTCTCTTTCTCCCCTGCAAGTCCAGAATATTTTAAACATGAGAGAAGTTGTCCATTTCTGCTGAATTACTGACCCTTCCTTAAAGATATCTCCAGTCTTTCCTCTCTCATACACTGTGACTGAGGAGACTGGGGGGCTCTAGGACCAGAGCCATACTTCAGTAGGGAGAATGTTTTCCAGGGTTCAAAAGGTTCACTTTCTCCTGCCCTGAGCTGCAGGCACCACTTTTCTGCTGGAAAGCTGCAAAAATGCCACGGAGTTGGTGTTCTGTCCAGGGTAATCAAGGGAGAAAGACTGGATGAACAGCAAGAGTTATTTCTCTGGAAAGTCTCTGTGGAATAAGTCCCAGAAGTTGCAAAGTGAAGAGGAAATGCAAACATCCCTTGGTGCTGGTTGAAAGATAAATTCAGATTTAATAAGGCAACATTTTCCATGTTATATTCTGGTTTTTAATTGTTTTTATGTTCTGGGTTTTAATTGATTTAAGCTGTGAAGAGTTGTGTTTTGATGAATACAGACTTGGAATTCTTTCTTTCCTTCTTTGCATCCCACAGGAAATTTGGGCAAAGATACAAGACCATTGGAATTGGAGCCATCGAGATTTAACTCATCCAAGGTTAAACTGCTCATTTATTTCCTCTCGTGCAGCAGCTCTGAGTGTCTTGTGGGCACGTTTACTGAGCTGGGCACCCACAGCTGGACTTCAGTAGCATCAGGAATCAGCTACAGCCTCTGCTTGACAGGTAATCATAGCAATTAAAAGCTGCCCTTCTCCGGGATTGATGTTCCAGGGAAACAACCCAAAGCTGTTACAGCAAAATAACCTTGAAGAAGATTTTAGGAGCACACAACAGCTCTGTTGGTCTGGAGCAGAGTCAAGATAAGGTCAGGTTCAGATCTGTTGTAAAATCCCAGTCTCCATCAAACACTTCGCTGTAATTATCTGGGTTACTGGACAGAAGATTATTCTGAACCCAAAAGCTGCTTTATGCATCAAGAAGTGATTCAGCTGCCCAGACAAATTGTTTAATGATACCGATTGTGATCACCACCCACTTCTAGGGATTTGGGACCCACTTTCCTGTGGCTGCATTGCTCTGGGTTGGATCTTACCTAAAAATACTGTTTTCAGAAAATGAGAATAAAATCAACTTCTCTGTACAGTGACAGAATGAAATGGTGGTTGGTCACGAGTCAGATTAGCTCTGGAATCCTCTGACTTTAGCAGACTTCCCAGGGTAGTTACATGCAGAGAGGCTATTAAATAGGAGAAACAAGAGGACTAGGCATGTAATCAGTTTTGGTAGAAAAGTTCTGTCATAGGGGGAAGATGTGTAACTACTGGAACTAGAGTGTCAGAGGAAGTTCAAAGCTGTCTGTAGGAATTACACAGCTTGTCATCATATGTAATCCAGTTTCCTTCAGCCTTGAGATGTGCTCCCGATGTTCATGTGCTCCTTGGACCCACATCCAGGGACTAGGGGCTGCTTCTGGCCCCTCTGGATCAAGTGCAGGAGCAGCCCTCCCTCCTCCTCCTCCTTCTCTCCATTAGCAGCTCCTGGGGAAAAACCTTTTGGAGGAGATGAGTGGGAATGGGAATAGTGGGTTTTGTTCTGCTGGGCACTGGTGGTCCCTGCCTGGGGACAATTTTGTTACTGTGAATTCCATGTTCTCAGTGGTTCCTTGTAATTTTGACGGGTAACTCCTCTGTGGTGGTTGCTGACTTGTGGACTTCCCTAAGGGAGCACCATAAAGGGGAAAGCCCCGGCTGCACCTGCTGGAGAGAAAGACACGGCTCTGTCAGGCAGGAGCTGCTCAACAAGTTCCTGCTCTTGGACTGCTTCTCATGCTGCAGCAGGACAGTGGCTTTTGGTTCCTCCGGCTGGTGGAGCCCTGCCCCAGGCACCTCCTCTCCTCCACCAAGGGCTTTTGGGTGGCGTGTTCTCTGCTGGGGATTATTTCACCTTCCTGTTTCCTTGCAGAGCCACATTTTCTTGTCCCTCCATGGAGTTCTGAGGACCTCCTGCAGCTGAGCTGGGGGTGGCCACCAGAGCCTGGGGGCCACTGGGCAGTGCAGTACAGGGTCCCCACCGTGACACCTCTCTCCTGCAGGATTTCAAAAGGGCAGGATGACTCTCTTTGATGGCGTCTACCCCTTCTACCCGCAGCAGAGGAAGGCTGCTGGGTTCGACATCAACACCATCATAGTGATCGTGGTCTTCCTCACTTTGGCCTGCAGCTTCCTGCTCATCATCCCAGGCATCCGTGGACGGGCGGTGCGTGACCCTGGGGATAAGCAGCTGCTTCCCATGTTCTGGATGCTGGGACAGTCCTGGGTGGTTCGGGGTGAGGCAGGAGGAGAGCTGGGGCTGTTCCTCCCTGCCTGATGTCCCACCTCTCTCCCTGCAGAGGTTGTACTGGACTTTTCGTGTTCTCCTCAGCCTCTTCGTGGGAGTGGTGATGGTCGGTAAGTGCTGTGCAGCCCGCAGAGGGGGATTTGGGGCAGGGTTAAACCCTGGGGCAGGGTCTGTGTCTGGGAAATGTGAGCTGAAGGTTGCAGCCATGGTTTGGTCGAGGCTGGTTGCTGGGTCTATCTTACCCCTGCTCTACGAAGCACTCGCACAGCCTCACAAAAGGTCTTCCCCATTCGTGGCACGGGGGCTGAGAGCACTTGGAGGTGCCTGTGGTTACTTCTGGGAGCTTTGCTTGCTGTAACTGGAACAGCCCTGTGTTCCTCCAGCTGTGTGTGTGACCCAACAGAGGCAGGATACAGGAACATCCACAAAACCAGGGGTGAAATGCAAAGAGCAGATTTATTTTCATTATCTCACCTACTGGAGGATCCCCCAAAGCAGCACTGGGTGGTGGCACACAGGCAGGGAGGGACACCCACACCGTGGGGCTCGGTCTGTGCTAGAGGATCACCAAACCTGCTGCTCTCAGCTGTTTTCCAGGGATTTGTGCAGGTGTATTTTGCTGACATACTTTGATCTTTCCCATAGCAGGGCAGGATCTGAAAGCTGTGCAATAGGTGCCTCTGAGCTGTCTAAACAGATGTTCCACTTCGCCAGCACACAAGGCTAGACAGTGATTAGTATGGTTTATGAGTTTTTCTACACCCCAGTTGCAAGTCAGTTGAGTGTGTTTACAATCCTCCTCACCAATTTTCTATTCTTTTCCTCCACTTTGTGAGCCCTCCTGAGCACCAGGCACATTTCGGGCATGTGAGGAGCTTTGCAGTGATGTGAAGGGAGCAGCTTGGAATAAAACACAGACAGGGCAGAGACTGCAGTAGTGGGGTAAAGATCTTTCCAGAGGCAAGGTGGGAGGAGATGAAGGAGAGGATTTGATTTAATAAAAAGCAGGAAATCTTCTGCAGTAACTGCTGGTGGAAACCAGGCAGCAGGATTTCCAACTCTGATGGGGCAACAGGATAGGTAAGGGAATAGAAGATGCCAGGTGGTGAGAGCAACCAGCCTTGGCCCTAAATCAAAGAAACTCTACTGCTGTGAAGGACAGGGTAGATTATAGGACTGCTAGGAGAGGGATGATGAAGCACAACCTAAAAGACTCAGCCTCTGATTTGACCAGGGCAGTAGAAGAAGGTAGGCAGGCTGTGGCCAGCTCTAGGACAAATGGACCAACCTGGCATGTAATTGCCACCCTGGGGATGTCCAGGTGCTGGGAGACACCACCGGAGCCACCTGGGAACATGGTGCTAGGCTGGAAATGGCAGAGAGGGGTGGAGATCAGGCTTGGCGCCCCAGCCTTATCCAGTTTAGCCCTGGAGAGCTGTTTATTGCCACTCCATGACAAGGATGCAGTTGGGCGCTGCTTGGGCAAACGGAAGGAATGAATTGTTCTGGAGCCAGCATCAGACTTTGTCTGGCAGCAGCAGGGCACTCTCACTCCTGCAGCCAGAAAACATTCCTGTGAAGCTGCCACTGGATCAGTGCTCTCACAAGTTGATTCAGCAGCTGAACTTACTTTCAGGCAGGTTTTGTTGTTCAGCCTGAGACCAAATCATTCGCTTCACTTTCAGCCCACTTCCCTGCTGGAAAATGAAGCTCATCACAGAGTGGTAGTGCTTCAGAAAAGGATACCTTATAGCAAAAAATATATACCAGCAATGCTTCAAAGTTTTCTTTTTCCTGCAGCTGGAATGACTGTCCAAGCTGTGATGGCACCTCCCAACCCTCTCCACTCCCTCCGTTTGACCTTCACTATTCAGTAATAGTGCAATTTAGGGAGCTTAACATGTGGAATGAGACTCACCCCTGTGGCTGATAACCAGGCTTATCTCTGAGCCCTGTCCCCGGGTGCTGTAGCACTTGCCATGGTGGGGATGGGAGGTCCTGGAGAGGATGTCCAAGGAGGAATCAGGTCATGGTGTTCATCTGTGGGCATCTGAGCTCTGCTGTTCCTGGATGCAGGGAGCTGATGTGTAGCAAGGGGAGGACCTGAGCTCAGTAGGGTGTGGGAGCTGGTTGAGGCACGTTCTGGTGGCTGAGTCAGGTCTCCTGCCCTTCTAACACTCCCTTCCAGTGCCATGGTGGGAATGCTGCCATTGGCGCTCATCCATGATTCTCCCCTTGAGCATGACAATGCCTGAGATCAGCCCCACTTTAACCCCAGCTTTGCTTTTTCTGGCAGTTGTCCAGTTCACAGGGGACTGGGAGACTGGCTGGGTGCAGGCAAACACCTCCTACAAGTCCTTCAGTAGTGCCGTGGTGAACGCAGACATTGGATTGCACATTGGCCTGGAGGGAGTGAACATCACACTCAAAGGTGAGTCCAGCATCCCTGTTTGAAGCTCTGGAGTGGCTATGGCCCCAGGTGGTCCCCAGCTACCCTGTGGTGGCCCTTGATCTGTGAGGAGGTTCCTGGGACTCTGCTGTGCCCATGCTCCTGCCTTGCACCGCCCAGGTGCTGGCACATGACAGGGCCTCAGCTTCTCCCTCCTGCAGGAAACCCAGTGAACCAAATCAACGAGACCATCAACTACAATGAGCACTTTTCCTGGAGTTTCGATGCAAACTATGACCGCAGCTACAGCGAAGGGCTGCAGAAGGGGCTGCCCAGCCCCATCCTCTATGTGGCAGAGAAGTTCACCACGCAGAGCCCCTGCGCCGTGCACAGGCAGTACCGCATCTCCGGCCACTACGCCTCGGCCACGCTCTGGTGAGCCTTCCTCTCCTGGTGCAGGCACAGGAGATGCGGGGACGTGGGGAGGGCTCTGCTGTCTTTTTTCTAGACCTCTGGGATAGATGGGATTGCATCTTGCTTGGAGGAAAGCTGTGTGCATGGAGGGGCCCCTGCAAGGCTTGCAGTCAGACTGGTTGCCCTGTAGGCACTTTGGAGTGAACAGAGAGGAGATCCTGGTTCTCTCTGATGGCCAAATGCACTAGGGCCAGGCACAGGAGAGAGGAACATGGTGCAGGTTTGTTCCATGATGTGGTGATGATGGCAGAGGTCCATGGATGGAGTAGGTGGCCCAGAGAGGTCCACAGACACATGCAGAATTCTCCCAACCCCATATGTGAGTGTATTTGGCATCTGGGACTGGGACCAGATGAGGAAACATGATGGTGCTGTTATTGTGGAGTTGATCTTGACTCTTTACCCGGGTCTGCTGGGCAGTGACATGTCACTGCTCACTGGGGCTGAGGGAGAGCTGGTCCACAGCTGTCAGGACGTGGTCCCTTCTACCACCAGTTGTGAAGTTCAAGGGCCATTGCAGTGCTGTTCTCCCTGCTCTGTATTTGACAGCAGGGATGCAGAAGCTAAGAAAGGGGCCTGGTGATGCCACGGAACAAGAGCCTCTGGCCCATAACTGAGGGCTTCCTCTGTCACTCAGCTCCCCAGCCAAGTGCAGAGCTGTTGCAAATGACTTTTGCCTGTTTCTGCATTTATCTCAGACCTGTGTGTGGCTCTCTGGGGTCTGCACTGCCCCATGTGTGGAAGGGTGGGGAGCTAAGGTGGCCCAGATACACTGAGTGGGCTGCCATGACCTCCTCGAGGCTTGTACTGTACGTGGGCTGAGCAATGGGAAGAGCAAATCCGTGTTCCTGCCTTCTGGGTGTGGCAGTGTGAGCCCTGCACTTCTGCTTGCTCGGTCCAGGGATTAGGGATCACTCCTGCCTACCCACAGAACTTCTCTACCTCCTACAATGCACCCTGGAGCCCAGATTCTCTTCCCACATGGAAATCCTCACATAGTGCATCCTAATCCATGACACTTGCATGGCTCATCCCATGGTCTCCTCACCTACAGGGTGGCCTTTTGCACATGGATCATCTCCAACATTCTCTTCTCCATGCCTGCCCTTGTCTATGGAGGCTACATGCTCCTGGTCACAGGGGCCTTTGCAATCTTCTCGCTGCTCTCGTTCTCCACCGTGAGGAACTCCCCGATGTGCCAGATCCAGATTGGGACATCAACCCTCCATGTAGCCTATGGAGGATCCTTCTGGCTCACCCTAGTGATTGGTAAGGACACCAAGTTGCCCAGGGGCACATCAGCTTGTCCCTCTGGGTATGCAAGAGTCCCAGTGCTTTCATCCCAGGTGGGAAGTGCAGCTCCCTAGAGTACCAACCTGTGCCTTGGCAAAGCAGATCCTGGCAGAGATGTGGACAGGGATGGCAGAAGGGGGACCCATCCTCATCTCAAGGGCTGTGAAAGGATTTTTAGTTCCTGGGTTGCAATGAGATGGGGATCACTTAGCTGGGTTTTAAGACGCTCAGCACAGCTGAAGCTCCCTCATACAGTGGAAGGCCACCTTCCATTAGCCAAGGCATTAGCTCCTGGTAGGGGACCATCACAGGAGAGTTGTGGGGTGGAGACTGTGCTGGTGTGTCCAACAACCCTTCCAGAGAGCACATTTGCTTCCAGGCTTGCTCTGCTTTGTGGCTGGGATCACTGTTGTGGCTCTGCACCACCTCAACTTGGACCTGCTGAAAACCTTCTTCGATCTCCGTGAGGACAAAGCAGAGGAGTACCAAGAGATGGCTGAAGTGTTTGTCAACTACCATTGTGTGAACAAGGGACTGGCTCCTTTGCAGCCCTCCAAAACCAACAGTGTCTAGAAGAAAGTTTTTCCCACTCCTTCCCTGAAGGTGGACCTGAAAGGGCAGGACACAAACCCTTTTTGATGTCCCTGGAGACCCATTTCCTCATCCAACTGCCTCCAAAGTCCACATTGGGATAGGTCCATGCTGAGCAGTACCTTCACAGACCTTATCTCCCTGACAGTGCCTTCTGGCAAAGGGCAGGCTTTGCTGACAGGCTGCAGTTGGGGCAGTTCACAGCTCCAGAGACTAGAGCTACAAACTCATCTTGGAATCTCCATGTCAGAAGAGCCCTTCCTGCTCCATGCCCTGGTACAGTGTGCAGCAGTGAGTCTCCAATGGCCAGTTCCCACTGAAACTGAGAAACTGAGCTCATGGTTGGCACTTCTCATGGGGAGCACCAATGACTCCAAAAGCCAGGGATTAAACCTGGGATTCTTCTCCATTCACCAATATTTAGTGTAGACCTTCAGGTGTACCCAGGAAAGCTAGGCACAGACCCAGCAGCTGCAGGCTGGATGCTGCAGGAGCTGGAATACAAAGCTGCTCCAGAAATACTGAGGAAAATATACAATGGATTTTGCTTAGGGAAATGTGGTGATGGGATTATTTTCAGTCTCAAAGTTGGGTTTCATTAGACAAGACCTGTAGTCAGGTGTGGGCCAAAAAGATGCCATGGGAAAGGAAAGAGGGAAGAATGAAGTTACCCCCCTCCAGCTGGAGCACACCTGGGCTGGCTGGGCACCCGGGACAGGGGGGGATTCTGCCCCACACAGGTGAGACCCTACCTGCAGTGCTGCCTCCAGCTCTGGGGTCTAACTTCAGAATGATATGTAGCTGCTGGAGCAAGCCCAGAGGAGGCCACAGGGCTGCTCTGACAGCTAAAGCCCCTCTGCTCTGGAGCCAGGCTGGGAGAGCTGCGAGTGTCCACCTGGAGAAGAGAAGGCTCCAGGGAGACCTGAGAGCCCTTTCCAGTGCCCAAAGGGTCTCCAAGAGAGCTGCAGAGGGACTTTGGACAAGGGCCTGGAGGGACAGGACAAGGGGGAATGCCTTCCCACTGCCAGAGGGCAGGGTTAGATGGCATATTGAGAAGGAATTGTTCCCTGTGAGGGTGGTGAGGCCCTGGCACAGGTTTCCCAGAGCAGCTGTGGCTGTCCCATCCCTGAAAGTGTTGATGGCCAGATTGAACAGGGCTTGGACCTACCTGTTTCAGTGAAAGATGCTCCTGCCCATGGCAGGAGGTGGAACAAGATAGTCTGTAAGGTCCTTTCCCACCCAAATTGTTCTGGGATTCTATATCTGAATGCTAAAGACTTGGGCACCTTTATTCCAAATAATTGTAAATAAATGCAATGTAAATAATTTCAATATTCTGTCTCTTTCTGAGAAAAGGCTCTTGCTGTTAACTTACTTATTTCTGTCACATGATACTTGTGTTGCACTAATGTGATTTGTTATTTACAAGAATTATTTTCAATAAAACTTCACTAAAAAGTCTCTCCTTTAAAACACTGTGGGTATTTGGGGCTGGTTTCTTAAGAAGGGACTGGGGGGCACATGTGAAGATGACTTCTGGAAAGCCCCCAACAACAGCATCCTTCCCAGGGGGAGGTTGCCCCCAAAGATGGACAAGTCTTGCTGGCATGTTTCAAGGTAAGCCACTTTGTCCTGAGGAGCAGCATGTTGTGAGGCTGTAGGAGAACTTCAAAAGGACTTCAGCTGGCTGAGTGGTGGGACAAAAGTTGTAAGATTAAATCAACAAAACTCCCTTAGGTCAAGGAGGATCCTCTCTTGAGAATTTCTTGCATCCAGACATGTCAGGCCTGAAGATGTTGATGGGAAGGTGATACAGTCAACCACAAATTATTGGGGCTGGTGTGGGACAGATCTCATGACCTGAAAACATAGATGACTGGGGGGGTCCCATCCTTTTAACCACTGCATCTGGCTCTCTGCAGCCTCACCTCCTGCTTTTGGGCATGAATCCTCCTTTTAGAGCATCCTCACCGGAAGGAAAACTTTGTCCTGTTGCACCAGACATGTGGAGACATGAACTCAAATAAACAAAACAAAACTAAAATTGGATCTGTTTGAAGCAATGGGACATCTGATCTCTGTGTGTCTTGTCTGCCTCCTAGCAAACATGGGATGGCTGGGATTTTAGCAGCAGATCCTGCACAGGGCCAGCTGAGCTTTGACAATGACATGGTGGGGGATACAGAGACCCCTTCACTCTCTGTATCTCATGCAGGGTAGGGGGTCAGGACAACTGGGGCTGGATGTGTCCCAGGGGCTGGACACCTACAAGGAGATGTGCAGGTGGAGGACTTCCCACCCCACAGAGGGGCACACAGAGGGCCATTGCTTGGGAATGAGTATTTTGCCTCACCAAGTGTCACAGCAGCTTCTTCACATGCTCTGCAAGGGCTGTGACTGCACAGCTCCCACCTTGTGCTGCTGCAGGTCCCACCTCCTCCCTCCACCACAGCTCCCAGCTCAGTTTCTTGGCTGGACTGAGGCATCATTGGACAAAAAGAGGTAAAATAATCACCATTGAATCCCTTGTTCTTGGCCCAGGCTGACTCTGGCCCCACACTGTGCAGGGAATCTGGCATCTAACCAGGGTCAGTGCCAGCAATGGAACAAACACTGTGAGCATCTCGAGAGCACAGCCCAGGGCTCTGCAAGGACCATGGTGACCATGCCCTGGTGATACTCAGTGCACCATGCAGCCACCAGGACACCTGGCAAGGAGCCCTCTGCCCTGCCCCTCAGGCTGGGCTGCAAGGAAGAGCACACCAGGGACAGGTTTATGAAAGCTGAATTTCTATTGAATAAATTAAAGGAGTTTGTTGCACCTTGGATCTAGTCCATCTGTAGGCTGAAGCATCTCCTGGTAGGAACCATTGGGAATATACTGGCTGAGGTCTCCCAAGCCTAAGGAGTTCAGCTCCAAACCCTTTTGGGTCTTCTTGGTCCTCAGTGGAGGCTCTTCCATCCAGAGTTGGATGGGGCAGGGTGCCATGGCTGAGTGTCTCCTCCCCCAGAGGGCCTGAGCCATGGTGATCCCTCTGCAAAAGCCTCTGCAGGGTTAGACATTGCTCCCATTAAATCTTCTACATTCCCAGGGGCACTCCAGGAGCTAAAGTCCTCCTATACACCCCCTGCTTGTTTGCCTGGGGATATCCTGATACCATATTTAGGCTGCATTGACTTGACTTCATTGCCCTGAACCAACTGGCTGTAGTTGGATGCTCCACACAGGACCTCTGAAGGGCTCTACCTTTTCCTTCTCCCTTCCCTGTGGCTGCCATGTCACAGTCACAGCTCTCAGAGGGACACTTCTGTCAACAGACAAGTGAAAGGCCAGGGCCAACTTATTTTATTGAGATACAGGGGAAAATAAGTAGAGCACAAAACAGAAAAAGTTGTGAAACCTGCACAGGGGTACAGGGGTCCAAACCTGCAGCATGTTCCCTCCCTCCCTGCATGGGCAATGTGCCAGCAGCCAGGAGCGGGTGGCTGCATCTGTCTTGGGTGTGCAGAATTCCAGTGTCTCACACCCCATGATATGAGCATTTCCACAGCTGAGCAGGAGGAACCCAAGCCTCCCAGACTGGAGGTGCTGCTCCCCTCTTGCTGGTTGGTTACAGTCGATCTCCAAGGCACTGTAGCACCTCTGTTCCAATCTCCTTCTCTCCTTCCCTCCCACCTGGTCTAGTACCTCCAGCATCCTGCTGAATCATGGTCTCTGCCATCTTGCCCTTCACTCCAGAGCAGGAGGGGGTGCTGGATATAGGGCATCCTGGTGAAAGCAGCTCCACCTGCTCTTTCTGACCGCTGATGGGAAGAGCATCAGTGGGCAGAGGGGTTTTCTTGGGGGTCTTCAGGGTAGAGTTGTTGTTGCAGGAGCTCTACTTCTCCTTTGGTTCGTATCTGTGAGTCTGCAGTTACCTGGTTTCTCCTCACTTTGTTCTGGTTTGGTCTCCGTACCTGGTGAGGACTCAGGCTTTGTTGGAGTGGACTAAGGGGAAAGGCAGTAGCCCAGTGCCTCAAACTGGACAGCCAGGGATGGGGCATGGATTCTCCTCACCACAAAAGTTCTTCCAGCTGCTTCTGAGTAAAACAACAGTATAAAAATTAGGGCAAACTGTCATATTTGAGATGTCTTTCCAGATCTGAACATTCTTGTCAGGCAGCTCTTGTCATATCTCTTCCCACATGGGCTCCTGCTGGATTTGGTGAATTCAGGAGCAGTGTCCTCAGGCCTTGCCCTGCCTCCCCCATGCCTCACAGCTGGGTGGCTGTCACCTCACAGAGCTCACCAAGGGGGACCATCAGCACAGAGTGGCTGGGGTTGGTTGGCAGGCAGGACTTGTCCCACACCTTCTCTGCTCCCTTTCTCTTGTCCATGTTAAAGATGAGCTTCAGCTTCTCCGGCTGCAGGGAGTTCAGGATGATGATGCCCAGCCCCAGAAGCAGGCACAGCAGCCCTGTCATGCACAGCACAGGGACACGTGTTAACTCCTCCTCCCACTGTGTCCCAGGTCCATCTAGACCCAGCTGGAGGTTGGTGACATGTGGTATCACCCAATAGGTCAAGGGAAGGTGTTATTTCCCTTTCCACATCTGGACTTCAGCATCAGTCTGAGCTCCCCAATACAAAAGAGGGTTCAATGAACTGGGGTGGGGTTGGGGCTGGAGCGGGGGAAAGGCTGAAGGAGCTGGGCTTGCTTAGCCTGAAAAAGAGGAGTGTCCAGGGGGACTTAGTTGCCATCTGCCACTGGAAAAGAGCCAGTCTCCTTGGAGGTGGACATTCTAACTTGGGAAATTCTGGTTTGATGAAAGATAATAATTGCTGCCCATAAGTGGTAGAGCTGTGGAGCAGGTCCTGAAAGGCAGAGGAGTCTGTGGGGACATCCACCACCAAACTGAACAAGGCTGATGTGGCTTTGAGGTTATCCCTTTTCTGAGGGTCCTTCCAGGCCAAGTCTTTCCCTGGCTCTGTGATTCCTGACTTTCCTGGCACTCCTCTGGGCACACCTCCAGCAGGTAACCTCAGCCATTCAGATCTCTCTCATTCAGCCACTAGGACTGTTCATATTTTTTCTCCCCAATCTTCATAATTGTAACTTAAAATCTTTTATGCTATTAAAAAGAAAACCCCAAAACCGGTCATTTTCTGTGACCAGCCATTGGACACAAAAGGGCTGAAGTGCTGTTGAGACATCACCGAGTATCATCTCTGCAGGGGTGGAGAAGAAAAGCCCCAGAGAACAAGCTGAGCACTCACCTGTCACTAATGTCAGCCAAAAGGATTCACCATAGACTGTTTTCAAGGAAACTGGGCCAAATTGGATGGGGCACTTGGGGATGTTCCTTGTGGTGAAGAAGAAGAGCAGTGAGAAGAGGATCAGTGTGGCAGTGAGCAGAAGCATGTAACCACCATGGAGCAGGAGGGACATGGAGAACAGCAGAATGGAAATGAGCCATGTGCAAAAGGCCAACCTGTGAAAGGACCACAAAATCAAGCAGAAAGCATCTTGTTGGGAACATCTACTCAGGGTCTTCTTTCCACATCCCCATGGAGGGACACAGCCATGGGCAACCTGCTCTAGCTGGCCTTGCTTCAGCAGGTGGGCTGGACAGACTGATCTGAGGAGGTCCCTTACAATCCAAACAGTTCTAAACTAAACGAACGGTGGGTCTGTGGGACAGGTCTGGCAGTGGTGAAGAGGGTTCTCAGCTTGGAAAAGAGAAGGCTCCCAGGAGACCTCAGAGCCCCTTCCAGTGCCTAAAGGGGCTCCAAGAGAGTTGAAGAGGCACTTTGGATAAGGGATGGAGGAACAGGACAAGGGGGAATGGCTTCCCACTGACGCAGGACAGGAATAGATGGGGATATTGGGAAGAAATTGTTTCCTGTGAGGGTGAAGAGGCCTTGGCACAGGTTTCCCAGAGAAGCTGTGGCTGCCCCATCTCTGGAAGTATCCAAGGCCAGGTTAGATGGGACTTGGAGCAACCTAGTCTAGTGGAAGGTGTTCCTTTCAACTCAAACCTTTCTTTGATTCTATGATTCAACGGTTCTATGACAGGCCTGATTCCACAGGATGCCAAAGCTTTGGCATGGCCTCAGTGGGAAGAGAGTGGCTCCATCAAACACCCTTTGCTCTACCTGGTTCTTTCCAACTCCCCACTGAGCAGAGACGGGGCTGACCTCTCGCTGTAACTCACCAGAGCGTGGCCGAGGCGTAGTGGCCGGAGATGCGGTACTGCCTGTGCACGGCGCAGGGGCTCTGCGTGGTGAACTTCTCTGCCACATAGAGGATGGGGCTGGGCAGCCCCTTCTGCAGCCCTTCGCTGTAGCTGCGGTCATAGTTTGCATCGAAACTCCAGGAAAAGTGCTCATTGTAGTTGATGGTCTCGTTGATTTGGTTCACTGGGTTTCCTGCAGGAGTGACAAAGACCAGGGACCTTTCTTAGCCTTGGAGGGAGCTCCAAGACTTGCTGGTGTGGGGGCTGCAGAGCCAGCAGCCCCAGTATCAAGGTCCATGGCTGCCAGACTTGCACCCAGTCCCTTCCTGTTGTGATGTGCACTCACCCTTGAGTGTGATGTTCATCCCCTCCAGGCCGATGTGCAGCCCGATGTCCACGTTCACCACGGCACTGCTGAAGGACTTGTAGGAGGTGTTTGCCTGCACCCAGCCGGTCTGCCAGTCCCTGGTGAACTGTATGGCTGTGAAGATTTCAGAGGTTAGTTATGACCTGACAGCAAGACATCCAGTGCTGGAAGCACCTGCCTAGTCTCCATGGCCTGGGCATCACCTACCTCACCCCAAGGGCAAGGCCTGAGTTGTGAGCCCCAAGGAAGAAAAGTCCCTTATGTCCTTCTCCAATATCAGCCATGACCCATGACCCTCAGAGCCCCACTTCAGTTGGTTTCTGCCCAGCCCCAGTGCACTCCCCAGCCCTAGAGGGAGTGGAGCTGACGTGTGGGCAATGTCTGAGCACTGGTCCTCATCTAAGCACCTGCTAATTTATCTGCCTGGAAGTTGGTGGTGGGCTTTTGATAAGTGCCCTGAATATGACCACCAACCTTCAGAGAGGAGATTTGCACCTTTCCCCACTTGCTGGAGGCAGGTTCCAGACAAGGCAGTTGTGGGTCTACCCCATGAATCCTTCCTACAGTCTGGACTTGGCACTCGGCTGCTCTCTTCATGCTTCCTCACCTTTCTCCTCCATGTCTTGGGCAGCCTTGAGCTTTCCCCCCAGGACCCCAGTACTCACTGAGGACCACGGCTCCCACGAAGAGTCCCATCACCAGCCGCAGGAACCAGAAGAGTCGCTGCCGGGGGTGAGCAGAGCAGGGGGACAGGTCTCAGTCAGAGTTTGTCATGGGGACCTCAGCACCAAGCACATCATTTAGAAACACCAGATGCCGAGGAACAGGTCTGTACCTCCTCAGGGGAGTCACCTCATGTGCTTTGTAGGCAGGTGACATAGGGCGGACATGTGGGTGGGGCATCCCCACTGTTGGGGGGTAGCCAGTAGGGGGGTCCAGGCAGAGTAAGAAGGTCAAAACAGCCCATTGGGGAAAGCTGTGACATCCCCTTTCTGAGAAGGAGGATGGAGACACTCCCTTTGAGCTGGAATTTCCACACTTATCCAAACCTCCTGTTTGGATGTGTTGGCAGCTGGCCACAGCTGGAGACAAAATAGTGACCAGGTATTCTTAGCGTGTCCCCTGGGGGACAGAAGTCTCTTGGCCAGCCCTGCTGCAAAGCCCAGCATGCAACAAGCACGTGGCTCGCAGTGGGGTCTGTTGGCCACACAGAGCCAAGTGAGCAATGCTGGGACATGCCCAGTGCACACCTCCTTCTTTGATTGAGGTTTCTGGGAAGGTGGAGTGAGATCTTTGAGCCTCACCCTGCTTTTCCACCCCTGTGAAATCCCTTGGGCTTGCTCACAGAGAAATCCAGCCAAACTTTCAGTAGCAGATCCAGCTGCCTCAGAAATTTGGAATGGTGGAGTTTGGCATCTGTAGCATGGAGGTCCATGCTGGGATGGGCTGGAGCTCACCCCATGGCTTGCTAGAGATTCCAGAGCCATGGCCATGAACTGTGTGCAGATTTGCTTCCCATATCTCAACTAAAAGTTGGAAAGGAGGAGGAATGTGGGATACATATGTCAGAGACTACAGGTCTGAACTCCTCCTGCCCTTCACTTACCCCCCTGCCCCGGATCCCTGGCAGGATGATGATGAAAGTGGCCAACATGGAGAGGAAGATGGTGATGATGGCAGCCCGGGTGGTGTCAAAGGGGAAACAGGCATTGGCACCAGGGTAGAAGGGGTAGGAGCCATTCCAGAGCGTCATCCTACTGCCTGGAAGAGTTGGGAATTAGCACCCAGGAACACAGTGGAGCAAAATTCACCTCCACAGTTCCACCCCCACTCAGCCTTTTCCACTGAACCAACTCCTGCCCTCTTGCCAGTGCTTTGCTTTTTCCATGTACAGTTTTGTGTGCATTCCCAGTGTCTGGGACACTGCAGCCCCACACTGGGCATATACTCAGGCCTCTCCCACGGGAGCGCTCCATCTCCCCAGGGTACATCCCAGAGCAAAGCTGGGTTGGAGTCACCAGGGCATCTGCTGCAGTCCTCAGGCTGTTCCCAGTGTGGGACAGCAAGACATGCAAACACCCCTGGGCCACTCACCCCCCTCCTCTGCCTTTTCTCCATCCCTGGTGTCTTCCCAGTGCTCCCACCCTCCCTAGTTCAGCCCTTTATCCAACAGCCTGGCTCCAGCTCGAGGGTGCTGTGCTCCGGGCGCTGGTGAATCACTGCACAAACACAGGCTGTGCCCCAGCGGGCTCCTCCGCGCTGAGCCCCGCCGGAGTTAACTCCTCATCGTCCAATGCAGCAGGAATAACCTGGAGGGGACAGAGAAGCTGCCTGTCCCTGGCAGCGGGGTGCCCACGCCCTGTCCCAGGAGCCAGCTGGAGGGAACGGTGAGCAGAAGGTTGCTGTTTGGGAAGCCAGATGTTTTTGCCACCGCACTTGACCAACGCACTGTCCCGCTAGGAAAAGGCTGTTCAGTATCCCTCGGGAATGGGGACCATCCCAGCAATGGCTGCAGGAACACCCACAACCCCTGCCTCACGCCGAGCCTACCTCTGCCGCGGCCAATCCCGAGGGATGGGTGCTGTGCAGTGCTCCGGTGTGCTCCGGGATGCTGGTCTGGGACGCTGCTCCGGGATGCTGGTCTGGGACGCTGCTCCGGGACGCTGCTCGCCCGCGCTGCCTCCCAGGGCTGCGAGCGAGGAGCCAGTCCGGCGTGGAGTCACGGCTGTGTTTCCCTCCGTGTTTTTAGAGTGCCCGCCTCCAAAGACGGCTGGATCATCCAGCCTTACCCACAGCGGATCGGCCCCCTCCGGCGTTCCTGCTGAGTCCCGGGGCAGGCAAGCGAGCTACGGGCTGGCACAGTTCTGCCAGGGGTTTGCCTTGTTTTCCTTGACTTTCCTGCAGAACCGTGAAAAGTTCAGCTGTTCCTTATGGCACGGAGACCCTGGGACTTCCAGGCTCCTCGGGAGCCTGCTGAGAGAGAGCAGAGGGCTCAAAGCTGTCACCTGCACTGTTTGGTGATGTCACCTGGCACAGGCTGGGGCTGCATGGCCTCCTGCTTGGTCCTGGTCCTGACTCCATCCACTGGGACAGGTTCCCTGGGAAGGTCCTGGCTGATCTGTCAATCCCTGGGCAAGGTGACAGAGTGACTGGCAAGCGGGACCAGCAGAGAGGTGCAGGTCTAGATGTGCTCCCAGCCCTGCATGCAGAAGATGGTCACCTTACTAACTTGGCCGTGATGTGGAGGTCAGGGAAATTCAAGCTTTTGGGGTTTGTTCTCATTCTTTGACAGTTTGATTGACTGAAGCAGGTTACATTGATGCCAAAGGGAAGCACCATGGCAGAAACTCTCCCTGATCCATGTTTGGGGGCTTTCCTCCAAAACTGGCACAGTAATAGCCGTCCCCCAAGTATTTCCTTCTGCACACCAGTGCATGGGCTGGCTGAGTGCCCTGGAGAGATGACCTTCGAAACCCTTTGGTGAAGGGATATAAAACCAAGGTTTTGCTCATGTCCAGCAGTAAATAAAGGCATTTTTGGACAACGACTTTGCCATTTCCCCTTGAGTGTCAAACTGGTTCTACCCAGTCTGAACATTGAATCTGTTCCCAGTGGCAGTTTAAAAAAAATAAAGGATGACAAGGGTGCCATGCCTGAGGAATATGTGTGCAGAGATGTGCTATGGGACTGTCTGAGGGGATGTGGCACCAGCTCCAACTCTGAGAGCCTCTGCAGAGCAGAGGGAGATGTGGACTTCACAGCAAACAATGCAGATTCTCAGGGCTGATTGCATTGGGAGGAGCAGGGCTTTGGACCTCTTGGAAAGGTGGAAATACCTCTCCCTGCAGTGTGGGAGAGGGATAACCGAGGAAGTGACTGGTAATTAGCAGGCTGGTAATCAAGGTGGGGAAGATGCAACCACGTGAGGTGGTATGTGGGGTGAGGGTTTAGACTACCCATCCCTCATTGCACTCTCTGAAGGTGGAAGAGGGAGCAAAAGGATGAGCCCTGCACTGGCTTTGTTAAACCAGTGTGTGGAGCTTGCCTGGGGAAAAGATCGGGGCATGGCGAGTTTGGGGCTGTTCAGAGGAGCACCACAAATGTCTTTCAGGGAAATGCCCTCACCAAAAATGAAAACAAGGGGAAGGGAATCCCCCTCCTTCTCTAAAGGAGGTGCCAGCATCAGAGGGAAGGACACTGGGAAGTTCACAGGGCTGCTCTGTTCCCTTATCTGTGTGCGGCAGTGATGGAAGTGAGGCGTGATGGACAGTGGGATGCTTCCCTTCCCTGGGATGCTGATGGGGCCATGGGCTGACAAGCATAGGGAAGTTGCTGGATTTACCCCTCATCCAAGACTCTGCATCTAAGAAACGGTCCTACAGAAAGCTTGAGGCCATTATTATAACTGTAGTTGAGGGTTTTTTCCTCTTTTTAAAATCTTCTACATATTTCTGCAGGTGGTAAATGTGTGTGTTTCATCACAGTTTCCAGGGAACGGGTCTGGGGACTTGCTCTTGCTCACCAGCAGCTTGCAGGCTCCTGCTCAGGGTGCTGCTCCCACGTCAGCACCCTGCCCTCTTCCCTGGGCTCTGCTTCACTCCCTGGGGAGTGATGGATCCCTCAATTAGGGATTAGTCACCGAATCCAGGTCACCTGCGGGAGGTGGGGGCGAGGGGAGCAGCACCCAGCACCTCTTGAGCAAGCAGCCGAAAAGTGTTGGATCAGCCACCTCTGTCAGTGCTGGGAACTGAGGTGGGGAAGGCGTGGGGACATGCCTGGGCAAGGAGATGATTTTGAGGATGGAGCAGGAAGATTTCTGCCTGACCCATCAGGGTCAGTGGGAAGAATGTGCAGCTTGCACCAAGGTGTCACCCTGCCCCACTGGCTGTCCCCATCGTCCCTCTGTCCGGTTCCCTTACATGGGGAATGATGGCAGCTGGAGTTGAGCTGGGGCTCTGTTGAGATGGAGCCTATCCTGTGTCCCATCTTCATGCTTGGATCCTTGCCCAGGAGTCTGCCAAAGCTGAATGATTAATGATGGAGCATCTTGAGGGGAAGGATAGGAGGAAGAATGGAGGGACCCACTCTGATCAGTTCCACCTTGATGAGCAGAGAGGTTCATGGCACTGTGGCCTTGGTTTGGCTCTGGGTATGTTTGAAAGAAGGATCTATTTAACATTTTGAGAAAAGGGGAAGGTGTTGCTGCCCACTACACTGATCAGTGGGTTTCATGTCTTATGATGGTGGCAAGTCAGGGTCAGCTGAAAGGGCTGGCAGGAGATGGAGGCAGAGCTCTGCAGGACCCACACCTCATCCTGGTGGGCACTGAAACAGGAGGGGTTTCAGCCACAGTTTGAGGAAATACTTGTCTACACATTGTGTTGAATGTTCAGCCCTCTGCCCCTTCCAAGTGCCATCAGGCAGGAGAAGAACAAGTCTCTGTACATGGCCTGGACCTCCTGAAGCATGTCCCAGGAAAATTCTCTTGCCTGGGGCTGCTTGATCCTCTCTGCTCCCAGTTCAAAAGGGCTTTCAGCTCCTGCCAGGGCTGTTGCAGGTTTCCATCTGCTTGGTGACTGGCAAGGTTAGGTAGCAGATCATCCTGAGTGCAATCACACAGCACCTACAGGATGGACATGGGCTCAGACCCAGCCAGCATGGATTTAGGAGGGCAGGTCCTGTCTGACCAACCTTATCTCCTTTTACGATCAGGTGACCCACCTGGTGGATGAGGGGAAGGTTGTGGATGTGGTCTCTCTGGACCTCAGTAAAGCCTTTGACACTGTCTCCCACAGCACATTGCTGGAAAAGCTGGGAGCCCACGGCTTGGACAGGAGCACTCTCTGCTGGGTTAAGAGCTGGCTGGATGGCAGGGCTCAGAGAGTGCTGGTGAGCGGGGCTGTGTCCAGCTGGCAGCTGGTCACCAGTGGTGTCCCCCAGGGATCAGTGTTGGGCCCAATTTTGTTCAACATCTTTATCAATGATTTAGATGAGGGCATTGAGTCCATCATTAGCAAATTTGCAGACAACACCAAGTTGGGAGGGAGTGTCGACCTGTTGGAAGGCAGGAGGGCTCTGCAGAGGGACCTGGATTGGCTGGAAAGATGGGCTGATTCCAATGGGATGAAGTTCAACAAGGCCAAGTGCCGGGTCCTGCACTTTGGCCACAACAACCCCCTGCAGCGCTACAGGCTGGGCACAGAGTGGCTGGA
>JAOXXN010000150.1:3395883-3418702 GCA_026770055.1 Myrmophylax atrothorax
AGGCTGAGGGAGCTGGGGGGGTTTAGCCGGGAGAGGGGGAGTCTCAGGGGAGACCTTATCACTCTACAACTACCAGAAGGGATGTTGTATCCAGGTGGGGATTGGTCTCTTCACTCAGACAACCAGCAGTAGAACAAGAGGGCATGGGCTTAAGCTCTGCCAGGGGAGGTTTAGGCTGGATATCAGAAAGAAATTCTTTACAGAGAGAGTGGTCAGGCATTGGAATGGCCTGCCCAGAGAAGTAGTGGATTCACCGTTCCTGGAGGTTTTTAAGATGAGACTGGATATGGCACTTAGTGCCATGATCTAGTAATCAAAGTGGGATTGGATCAAGGGTTGGCCTTGATGATCTCAGAGGTCTCTTCCAACTCAGCTGATTCTATGATTCTATGATTCATCCAAAGAGCTCTTCTGCTCCGGCATGAGTGTCCAAAAGGGCATTAGCCTTTGGGATGCATCTCAGCACGGATTTTATTGTCCTAGTCTGGGGAACCCTGTCCCACAAATAACAGCTATTCCTGCCAGTTTGATGTAACTATCAGCAAGCTGAACTTCTCAAGGGCTTTGCTGGGACTTGTTAATGATGCACTGGGTGGTAATTAGCACTTTGATCCCTGGGTGCAGCTTAGAGAGCAGCTTTCTCCTGTAATCCCTGGCATCAGAGGTCTAATTAAAATGATGCCATTTTTCCATGGAAGTCCTGTGTATCTTATCTCCCTGCCATCCTTGGAATCCCTGCACTTGAATTTGGTTCACATCCTCCAGGGTATGAGCTTGCAGATCTTGGATCAGGAGGGTGAACACGGTGATGGAAGACATCCAAGGCAAATCTGAGGTTGGCCAGGTCTCCCGTGCATGTTCTCTGACAGCTCTGGGTGTCTCAAGGGTTTTTGGGATGGTGTCCAGAGCTCTCTCCACCCAGTGATCCTGTCCCACAAAGCATCACCTTAGAGGGGTGTCTTGCAGTTGGTGACAGTCCTGCTGCGAGACGTTGAACTAGAGACCTTCAGAGATTACCTACCAGTATTAATATGAAACTGGTGGCCATGTTCCTCCCACTGTAGCCTCACAGATCTCACAGCAGAACTGGTTCCTTAATATCTTCCAGGGCATGAATTTCCCTTCCTTCTAGGGAAGTGACACACGGCAGGGAGCTGGAAAGCTGGCCCTTCATGAAAAAGGACATGGTCTTTGAGGTCTAGGACTGCCGCCAAAATGTTGCCAGGCAAGAGGAACTAAGTCTCCCTTGTCCCAAGTCCCAGGTAAGTATTGACACAAGTCCTTCTGCCCTGCTGGTAATTTTCTTACCCCTTCCCATGGTGCTGGCATCTGCCACCAGCATGGCTGCCCCTCCACCCCCAGCAACACAGCCAGGCTGGAGCTGCTTCCTGAGGGCACGCTGGAGGCTGGTGGTTCCTTTATCAGTGCCACCACCCTGCAGCAGTTTGTGTTGGTTTTGTCTTGAAAACACCTTGAACAGGTGCAGATTTCCTCCTGGAGGCAAAGGTCTTCCGCGGTGCATCACAGGATGGGGAATGTCAATGCTGTGGGACCAGTGAGAGCTGGAAATGGAAAGGAGTGTCCTAAGTTCACCCCTTTTATATCCTACCTGCAATATGAAGGGGTCTTACCATATCCACCTGTGCCTACTCCTTCAGGAAGAGATTTGCCTGAATTACTTCTTGGATTGAGTTCGCCCAGTGGGAAAACCCCTCGGTGTGGCAGTACTGACCTATGAGCATTTTATAAAATCCATCAATTCCATGGCCGTTCTGCAGCTCTACAATTCCTGGCACGGTCTCAGCATTGTACAAGGGGTCCAAAGGTTGGCTGGTGGACGTGGTAGGAGCTGGTTTATGGCCCTTTCCTCTTCATGAGCTGTTACTGGTGCAAAGCAATTTCCCAGTGCTACATCAGGTTTATCCCACTCATGATACTTTATACACCACAAGCATAAGGAACCAATAAATATATGAATACCTTATTCCTATTACAGTTCTTGGCTGTCAAAAATGTATCATAACCAATAGGAAATGGCAGTGAGACTGTGTTACACCTCCTCGGGCTGCACTCCATCGCCCTGATGATTTTTGGAGTCCTGTGTGGAGGGTCCTGTGGAATGGGGGCTCTCATCCAACCCCACGGCTGGTTCTGTCTGTGCTGCTCTAGCGCTGTTACCATCCCTTAAAAAAGTCTTTGTGGGTGTGTAGTCGGGATGATCTATGTCTCCAGCCCAAAGCAGCAGGATTTGGTGCACAGACACTGTAAGAACCTCTCCTTCTGAGAAGGACTTTGGATCAGGCACACTAAGCCTGGGACAGTAATGACACCAAGTGGTGGCAGTGAACTTTCACTGACATCCCTCTGAGCCAGCTCCTACTCTGAGTCAATCCCACAATGAAAGAGAGAAAAATGTCAGTAGTGAAGGTGACTTGTCTCCATTTGTCTCACTTCATGTCCTTTTCCCATCCCTGGGGTCATGCCATGGCCTCAGATTGTGGGGGAAACCCAGGAACAGTGATGGTCACAGCTATCCATGAGCTGCCAGGGCTTCTGAGGATCTGTGTCACTGGTCCGTGCACCCTAGGGAGGTCATCCCAGTGACCTCACCTGAGTGGCCTCATTGCATCTCTGCTTGTGGTGTGCAGATGCAGCAAGTTCTGCTGTGAGCAAGTCTTAAGTCCAAGCAGCAGCATGGAGAGTCATCCCTGAACTCAAGCAGCAAGGTTGTGAGGACGTGCCTTCCCCAGGTGTGAAAATGCTTGGGGGATGGTTGGTTGTTTCCAAAACCTGAATCAGTACTCAAATACTTATATTACACTAATTGATAGTAAATTAATTTATATTCCCCAAGCTGAGTCTGTTCTTCCCATGACAACAATCACCAAGTGACTTCCCCCCTCCTTATCTTGACTCACAGCGATGGGGGGTGGGGGACAGACAGACAGGGCAGGTTCTGGCTAGGTGTGTGGTAGAAAGAGGATGTCACCTGGGTGTCTCATGGTCAGGAGCCTGCTTGCCCTCCTGTGAGGTTTCCTGGGTGGTCCCATGACAAAACATTAGGTCAGAAACCCCATTAGGCTGTCAGTCCCTCTCACGCTGCCAGCTGAGGGGCATCTGGTCTCCTCCAGCATCAAACATGATCCACAATGTCATTATTTTTCTTGCTTATAATTAGTTTTAAGCCAAGGCTTTGCTCCAGCTAATGAAAGGTGATCCGGGGGTCACCCACATCCTAGTGCACAAGAGCCAGTCCAGGCAAAGAAATACAGACTGGAGGAAGGATTCCTGCATGGATGACTGCAGGACAGTGAGAAACCTCTGGAGCAAAGCTGGTGAGTAGGAGACCATGAAGGACACAGGAACGGAATAGCTACAGGTGGTGCTACAGGTGGGGTGTTCACCAGCAGGTTGGAGAACCTGAGAGGCTCTAAGTGGCAGGAAGGTGATGTTCTTCCCTGGGGCTGCAGCCAAGCAGCTGCTCCAGTGAGGCAGGGGAGACTTTGCAAGATCTGAACTATCCTTGAAGGGATTGGAAGCAAGGTGGGACAGTCTCCTACCCTATCTTTCATCCCTTTACTAGTTATCAGCATGTTCAGATGCTGAGTGATCCCTTGGGTTGGTGTGATGTGTCTCTGGGCTACCGTTGTTCTTGGGAGAAGGGCTCCCCTCCCTGTGGGATCAAAGGATCAGGCTGAACTCAGCATTGGAAGTGTGGGGAACAGGGTGTGAAAGCTTATGATTTTATTTATGGCATCGCTCTGGGATCTGCTGCCAGGTTTAGCTCTTCCTGGGGACATGCCCAAGGCCATGGAGATGCTCTGAGGCCTGGAGTGCCTCTCCTATGAAGAAGGGCTGAGACAATTGCAATTGCTTAGTGTGGAGAAGAGAAGGCTTCAGGGAGACCTTAGAGCCCCTTCCAGTGCCTAAAGGAGCTCCAAGGGAGCTGAAAAGAGACTTGGAACAAGGCCCTGGAGAGGCAGAACAAGGAGGAATGGCTTCCCACTCATACAGGGCAGGGTTATATAGGACATTGGGAAGAAATTTTTCCGTGTTAGGGTGGGCAGGCCCTGGCACAGGTTGTCCAGAGAAGCTGTGGCTGTCCCATCTCTGGAAGTGTTGAAGGCCAGGCTGGACTGGTTTTGGAGTAACCTGGTCTAGTGGAAGGTGTCCCTGCCCATGGCAGGAGGTTGGAACAAGATGAGCTTTAAGGTCTCTTCCAAACCAAACCCATTGTCTGACTCCAGCCACTGCTGGGGGACATTGGGTGCATCTATGAGCAGCACCTGCAGCAGGTGCAGGACTAGAGTCAGCTCGTTGGACTATGTTCCAACACCTATTTCAGGCAGGTCCCACTGGTGCCCTTCTCCCACTGTCTTGCACAAGGGAGGGTTCCGGGGCTGTTCCTCTGCACACGAGTGTTTAACTACGTGCACCAAGTGATCATCCCAAAGCAGGCTCATCACTGGTCTGAATGTTTCATGGTCCAGCCAAGGCCAACAAACCTGTAGCTAATCCTGGGGTCCCACGAGACAGGGACTCTGTTTGAGCCAGAACTCCTACGATTACCATGACAAGATTTTGCTGGTAATACCCCCAAGCAAGCAGGGTCATGAAGATGGTCCAGTAGTGAATGGCATGATCAGCTCATGCAAGCATGCTGCTTTGTCATGTTAGGGTCTCCTTCAGTGAGCAGAGGCTGCAGGGACTGAACCCAAGCCCTCCTGGCTGCTGAGAGCCAGGAGCTTCCCTCTAACCCCCACTAAGGTGCTCCCAGCTCCCCACTCTCCCTGCACAAGACCCTGGGGGTCTGCTTTCCCACCCCCACAGATGAGTCTGTGCAAAGAGCCAATTTTATTCGTAGGGGAACATCAGACATCAAGAAAACACAAAACATACAGGAATTATACAGGAAGGCTCTTTTCATACACACAATCACTATTAACAATATTACAGAAAGAATAAATAAAATGCTGTTGCTATAGAAACCCACAAGGACGATGCTCTCCTCCGTTCACCACACATGGCCAACCTCGCAGACCTCATCCTCTCCAGCTGCACCTCTTCAGTTTGAAAAATACTTCTCCAGCACCTTTGTTAAAAGCCCAGCCTCCTACAAAACAAGGCACAATGGTAAGACACTGACATCACCTGCTGGGTGGCACAGGGCAGGAGAGGGGCCTTATGTCCTGTGCTGGAGTGTGATGGCATTTCCAGGTGTGGCTTGGGACAGACCATGCGAAGGACAGGGCAGGAACCTGGCTCCTGCCTCCCACTGTACTCCAAAGGCTGGACCACAACTGTCAGACATCAGAGGGAAACTTCACCAGCTCCCTGAGCAGGGCCACCAGGCTGTGCAGGGAAAAGAGCAGCCTCAGGGCCTGGTTCAGCAGAGAGTGAGAAAGCAAAGAGAGACATAAAACACAGCAGGGGAGAGTCACAGAGGGGTTTGTAGTGTTGGGTACTGCCCAGAGGTCCCAGAGCCATGCAGGTCAGCACCTGCACTCAGGCAGAAGGACTCTGCCCACACTCCTGGAGCCATTCTGCTCCATGAAATGTACTGTGTCCTGGGGAAATACAGCCACATGCCCAAGTTGATGACAAGGATGGGGACAATCCTCTTCCACCAGCCAAATCCTTGTCACTCAGAGCAACAGGGTGGCAGTACGAAACCCCAGCATGCTGGGAGGCACATGTGGCTAGAAAGTTGAGATGGAAGCGACAGATCCAGAGATGGGTGTGGACAGGGAGTTTCACAAGGAAGAGCTATGAAAAAGCCTGTGAGGAAGGTGGGAACACCACACACAGATCAGCTCAGGCACAGGCTGGGTGCTGACAACAGATGTCCAACAACAATCATGCCAAGGGGCTTCTGGGCACTAAGGTAGGCAGTGGCCAGCCCCTGCATGGCCATGTGCCAAATCACTCTCCAGCAGCAGAGCTTTGACACCCAGTGCCACACCTGGCTGGTAGTGCCTTTGAGCACTGGGAATGAGCACTAGTAGGACTGGCAGAGCACCAGCACACAGTTGGCATCAAAGGCACAGTGCCCCAGTGCTTGGGGCAGCCTCTGCCCAGGCACATCTGCAGGGTGAGCAGTGACCACGTGATTTACCTACACAGGGAGAGCCAGGGTTCACATTTACCAAACTCACATCACATGTGCATCAATGAGGTAGGGCAGCACCTCCACCAGCTCTCCCATCCTCTCAGCAAGTGCCCTCCTGGTCAAAGGCTCCCCAGGGAGCATGGAGAAGGGTCCAGGATCTCCCCAGCCCTCTCCTCCCTTTCAGCTGCATCCAAGAAGCAAACCCTGCAGCAGCACAGCGTCTTACAGGGAGTGGAGTGGGCTGGTGCCTTCAGCTGTGCCCAGCAGTACCTTCACTGTGGAAAGCCCTCTATCCTGATGGCTCTCTAGGGAAGCCTCAGTTTACCTTAATCTGCTGAAACTAAGTCAAGAAGGCACTTGAACAATCAGTGGCACTCAGGCTCACAGCCCTGCAACTCTGCTCCACCTGTGCCTTCCCACAAAAACAGAGGGGCAAGCCTTGCCTAACTCTGGATAGCAGGAGTAGCTTTACCTGCATGCAGTGTTAGTGGATAGTTCCTCGAGTTCCTGGCTCAGTAGGACAGTGCAGGTGGGACCCATCTAAGAGCATTTCATTCCTTTTAGGCTTTCAGTTACTTCCTGCAGTGGTTGGAAAGGGTGAGACACCAGGGAAGTGTGCAGGAGGCAAGAGACAAGCAGAGCCACATGGACTGAATAACTTCATCTCTGGACTGAGCAATTCCACCTCCACATCTTGCTTGAAAATCTGTGTCTTTGCATTGCTCCCAGGGGCAGGTTTTCCACTAGGAGGTGGGTGAGCTTCAGAGTAAAAGCCACACTGAGGATTACCAGAGCTCCTGCCCACTTCCTGCTCCCCAATATCTGATTTGCAGCAGCACGACCAACACGCACCTCACCTCTCCAAGGCTTCATGCCCCTCAGTAAAGAGGGGTCCCAACCTCAGCAACACAGAGCCAAGGTGGGGGCAGCCAAAGTGCAAACCTCTTTGCCTGACACATGTCTTTCCCTTCACATACTGTGTCCCTCTGCAGGAATAAGAGAGAGAAAGGATTTCCCTGTTCCTGGAAAGGGGACACTTCTTCATGGCAGCTACAGTGGCCACCATTCTCTTCTGCATCTGGCAGAGGAAGACCCAGATGCTTATTAACAACCCCTAGGCTGGAGATCACCACTGCCACAGCTCTGTTGCAGCATTCCTTGCTCATCCTCACACTTTTCCCAAGTACCCGGGACTATTTGTCACTGTCCAGGTACACGTGGGCCTTGGGACAATTCTCCTCTGCCCCCTTATGGCTGGTCTTAAGGAATGGTTTAAAGAGGGTTAAGAGAAGTGCAAAGAGGAGGGATGCACCTCCAGCAGCTGTGCAGTTGCTCTCACCTCCAGCACAGCTCCACCACCTCCCGGCTCTGAGTATCTCCCTCCAGCTTAGTCAATATTCACCTGGTCAGTGAGGTCATATTTGCCTTGGTTCTCATCCAACAGTCTTTCTTGCAAGAGAATTTTCAGGAGCTCCCGGGTCAGCAGTTCCATCATGTCCTCCAGCAAGGCTCGGAGTGAGGGACCGAAGACCATCGGCACTGCAGGCTCCTCTGGTGACTCCAGGTGTGGGGACCCTGTGACACTCTTCTTCCCCATGAAGTGACCTGAAACACCACGCCCCGTGTGTCTGTGGGGACCCACTCAGGGCTCCGGCTCAACCGGCACCAAGTGATCTAGTGCCCAAATCAGCTGAGTCAAGGGAAACCCAGAAATTCCAGGTCCTCATTCCACTTAGGATTTTGGGGAAACTTTCCACCCTGTTCCTGCCGACAGGATTTCCAGGGTTACAGACATGCCGGACCGGACGCCCGGGGATGCCGGACTGATCAGTTGCCTGGGGACGTTGGATCTGCTACCCAGGGATGCTGGACTTGCCTTCCGTGAATGCCAGACCTGCCGCCCGGGGATGCGGGTGGAGGTGGCCTCACCTAGCCTCCCCCTGCCCACCACTGTCCCACCAGGATCCCCCTCCACCCGTGGGGCATGGCGGGGAGTCGGGGTTCCGCACAGGCAGAGATAGGGCACTCGGGAAGGCAGAGGGTCCCCGTGCCCCGCACATGCCGCGTGCCGCTGTGCCCCCCCCGCCCGGTACCTGTGGCCCAGAGGTTTCCGCGGGGGTTAACCTTGATCTTGGCGGCCTGGCTGCGGTGCTCGGCGAAGTCGAGGTGGACGGCGGGTCCCAGCGCGGCTCCGCAGAGCAGCAGCAGGAGGCAGCGCAGCGCCATCGCCGCCCGCGGGACCCGCGCCCGCTCCGCCGCCTCCCGCTTATACACCTCGGGGGGAGGATGTCTCGGCACGCCCTGCCCACCTCCTCCGCCCCCTGCCCCGCCCCCAGGGCTGACATACGTGGGAACCGAGGTCCACGGGGTCCTGAACCCTCTGCATGTCCCCATCGTGTGTCATCCCACCGCCCCGACGGGGAGGGAGATGGTCCCAGAACCACCACCGAGGTGAACAGTGACAGACCCATCAGCGGCTGACTCACATTCCCAAAGATCTCTGTCATGGCCCGTCCATAGTTCCACCTTCTCATGCTGCCTTTTGGCACTGGAGCTCAGCCACGAACTTCATTCCAAGTTTAGCCAAATCCATCTCCCAGTACATCTGTGTGCCTGATTATTGGGATGGACTTGGAGGATCCCGCCCTTAAGGACCTCCCAGCTTTGCCCATCTCCTTTAGTTTCCAGAGCAGCCTCCCACAGGATCCCACCGCTACCTGTAGAGAGTGAGGACCAGAGCCTGGGTATCACTTCTCACCTTTTCCACTCCCTTTAGGATTATCAGACCTCTATTTCCCGATGACTACACCCAAACCTTCACTGGATTATCACATCCCCCATCAGCTCCTCCTTTTCCATTAAAGGGATGGAGCTGTGCCCAGCAATGCCAGGGACACAGATTGTGGGGGCCTGGGGCAGGGACTGTGCATGCCCGGGGCTCAATTGAAGCGAAACCCATGTGAAAAGCATTTGATTAGAGGGCTCCAGGATACAGGCTGTGCTGTGTTTCCTCTTGTCACTTGCCTGCAGCCCACAGAGGTTCCTCAACATTCCACATTTATACAGAAGCAGGACTGCTGCAGGCTGGGACGGGGTCTGGTGGGTGTAACCAGGGTCAGATAAAGTCCTGACAGGCTGGGACCACCACTTGGGCTCTGGAGTTCCCAGCCAGTCCCCACATGCTGGTGCTCCAGCTGGACAGACAAACAGAGACTCCTCCAGCCCTTCTCTATTTCCTCTCAGAGTCTGGGTCCCTTCCCCAGGGTCCTGCACTGCCACTGCCCTGACACAACACAGCTTGAAATGGACCAATATTATCCCAAGCCTTTTCTTCAAAACGGTTTTGAATTCCCTTATGGTGGTCAACGTGCTGCAAATTTGGGGTGTCTGGAGAAGGCTTGGGATGCAGGAAGAGCAGGAGGAGGGAGATGAGGAGGATGTGAGGCCCAGAGAAGGTTGCTGGATGGGAAAGAAGAGCGTGGTGCTGTCCAGCACTGGCACAGCTGAGTCTGGTTTCTCCTCACTGGGGAAGGGGTGCTTTTTGGGAAGCTGAGCAGCGTTCCTCAGCTACAGGGAAAAGCAAGATGAAGGGCTACCTGTGGGATTACGGAGGGTGAAGCCAGGGATAAAGTGATCCCAATTACAGAGGGCAGAGGAAAGAGCCCTGGGCAATTACAGCACCAACTGAAGCATGACAGGGTTAAGTCCTGTTCCTTCAGGGAAGTACAGTCTTCTCACAGGCAGCCCCAGGGACAAGGGATGAGCAGTGGGAAGCAGCACAACGTTTCTAACAGGGTGAAGGTTTTTGCACTGCTCTAACTAAATACACAACTGAATGGACACACATCTTTCTTCTTTTTTTCAGCTGGTGGCTGCAGGCATTACCTCAGACAAGGTGAGAGCAGAGGAACAGGTATTTTGATTCCAGTGGTACTGCAGGCTTGGGAAAGGCTGGGAAAAGGAAATCAGAGAGTTTTTACCCTGTTGCATGGTCATTATAAACTCTAAGAAACTGAGGGGACACTGGATTAATTGCTGAGTACTGAGGCTTGACCAGATGGGGTGTGTGGGAGATGTGAACCCATATCCTGATTTCAAGCCTGGGAAGAGCGATGAAATAGCTACTCAGGGACTTGGTGGAGGCAGGAAGAGGGAGCACGACTCAGGGCAGCCAGTGGGGTTTTCATGGAAATCAGCTGGTGAAAGGGCCCCGAGCTCAGAGCTTGCTGACCAGCAGCAGCAGCAGCAGCACTGGGATCCAGGCAGGGCTCCGAGAACAGCAATTCCACAGCACTTCAGTAAATACCAGCCCCAGACAAGAACAGAGAAACCAGGTTTTCTCTGGATTTTCCAGTCTTCACAAAGAAGTGATGTACCTAATTTTGGAAAAGTAAGTGGCACCCTTGGGAACAGCACAAGGCAGGAGGTGCGCTCAGACCCTGCTCACCAGCCTGGCAGCGGTTGGGGTAAGTTTTCTGCCTCTGCCTTTGTCTTGCTTTGGCACCCAGAGTGAGGTGCCCCACCTGGAGCCTGCCAGGACCTCCAGCATTCCAGACAGGAATTGTCACTGCAGTGCTCCTCCACCACTTGCTCTCCAGCTCAGCAGAGATTCACTTTCCCAACAGCTACCAAAATTCCAAGGGAATCTTCCCAGCTTATATGTCAAATAAAAGCAATAGAAATTCTACTTTATGAACAGATTTTGCTGACAGAGCTCAGCATGACCTCCACAGGTGGTGCAGGAGATGGGGCTGTTGGGCACCAGCTTCCTACAAGGAGGCAGGGAGGACAGAGGTGACTCCTTGGAACATGCCAGGCTGCTGATGGTTATTTCTCAAGGAAGGGGGGGGCTGCACAGCTAACCCTCCCCTCTCCTGTGGGATTTACCCTCTAGGGCTGGGCGAGAGCAGCCCTGAACAGACTCACCCCCTCCAGGAATGGGCCCTTCTCACCCCGAACACCTCAATGCTTCAGGGATCCTCAGCTTCCCCCGATGCCTCCAGCTGGAGGGAGCAGGAGTTGTTTTGCTCTGTTTTCCCCCAGTAATTCCCAGACACCATTTACTCTCCCACTGGCTGCTGACCACAGAACTGACATTTTCACAGCACAATCTGTCACAACTCCAGTGTTGCAGATGGTAACACTTAACTTGGAACCTGTTGTTTTATAAATAGAGTTAAAATTGTTTTTTTCCCCTGTGCACCGTTTTATATTTATGTACATTTGAATTCCATCTTTTTTATTGCCCAGTCTTTACCCTCTTGCCTCCAACCTTTTGTTCTTTACCTTTTAGCAAATGGTTTTTCCCCATAAGGATCTCACCACCTGTTCCACGGCCACTTCCTTTCTTCAGAAGCTTTGCTGAGGGACCTTGTCAAATACCTTTGGGAAATCCAGGTGGATGATCCCAGTGGGTTCACCTTGCCCATACACCTCCAAACTCCTTCAACAAGCTCCAAGTCTACTCTTGGGGTGTCCTGTTCCTTATCAAACTCTTGTCCATATAGGGATAATACGAGCAGTAAGAGACCTGTGAAATAGGCACCATTAGCAAATTCTTCAAATGTACTTGAAAATGAAGTAGGATTTCACCAGGCAAAGGAGACCATAACTATGCAAAATAAATGGATTTAGAAACTGTACAGCCAAGAGGTCCTCACCACCAACAAATATAACAGACCAACCTCAAAAATACCCTAGTTCAAGGGGTTTAAAGAAAGGTCCATTTTGTTCCTTCTCTTTTGAATTATGCTTTGCATGCAGGTCTGGAGTCCTCAGGACAAGGCAGACATGGACCTGTCTGCCAGAGAGGTGGCCAGACAGGCCTGGAACAGACTCTGAGCTGTGGAGCTCCAGAACTCAGTGCAGGCTTCCCAGGCCCTGCAAATATCCACCTGGGCAGGCAAATGTGTGCTCAAAACCGATGGCTCTAATAAAAAACAAATACAAAGAGCAAAGGCCTCCAATCCCCCTATTTGTCTCCTTCACAGAGCTCCTAGTGCCAATAAAACTCTCAGCAGCAGTTAAGTTGTTTCAGCCTCTTCTTCACCAGTTTTCCAAAGCCAGGTCCTGCCACATGCCTGAGGGTCTATTTTGATGCATTTTCCTCTTGTTTACAAAGATTAAATCCCTCTGTTACATCCATCCGTCCACAGGCAATAGCTGTTGTTTATAAAAGATAAAATTTGAAATCTCGCACATCTTGTTTTCAACTCATTTTCAATTTTCATTTAAGCTGTAAATGAGCTGTGGTTTTCCCTGAGGTTTCCCACTCACTCCATGCCCGCTGGACATATTACAAATAACTGCTCTGCAAGAAGACTCAGAGAAGAAAATCGTCTTTTCTTGCAGGCACATCCAGGTTGACCTCAGAGGTGTCCGAGCCAGAATTACATGGCAGAAATCTGACATCCCAGTTCGAGTGAATTGAGGTTGAGAGAAGTTCATTTTCTCCATATTATTTTTACTTCAGTCTCTCAGGTCAGTTTCTACAGGGGAAGGACAGTTTGGAAAAGGTGATACCAAGATGTTCATCAGAGACAGCTGCAGGAAAGGGTTTTTGAATTATTGAACAAAAGGAGCAAAAACAGCCAAAAGATGAGGAGCTGAGTATAGGGAGCAAGAGACTCGGAACGTGTCTGCTCCTGGATCACACATGTCCTGGATCACAGAGGGTGGGTTTTTAGTTCATCCCTATTTAAACTATTCTTCTCTGTGAAGATGTTGATTCCCCCCATGTTTAGGGAGCCCTGAGAGATCAGGCATTAGCAAGACCTGCTAGAACTGAACATGTGTAGGAATTTCCCCAGGAGCAGGTTTAACACACAATGTGTTCAACCAGCATTTAGGCAAGTCCTGCTCCACAGGGAAGCAGCACTGTGTGTGATGGAGCTGGTGATATTTTACAGCAACTGGGGGATAAACAGGGATAAGCCAACAGTTGCTATTGGGCAGACTATGAATAGCACGGGCACCCAATTAGGGTGAAATAGATCCAAGAAGGCAGATTTCCCAGGAAAGCCACTGTACTTCTTCTGAATCCAACATGCTCAGGCTGGTGGAGCTATCCCTGCAGAGACCTGTGGCTCCTGACAGGTGAGATGACAAAGGGACAGAGGTATTACAAGGGAGAGAGAAGGTAAAAGGGGTTGGCAGTTGTTCAGTTTGGTCAAAAGGCAATGTGGGTGCTGTTTCTCTCCTCCCAGCAACAAGACTGTGGGGATCAGTCACCCACCATGCATCAACTGCTGTCCTGAGCTGCTGACACTGCTGAATGGCCAAGGCTACGCCTCTCTGGCATCACTCTGGCACTCCTTGATGCTGGAAGATGGAAGGAGGACACTCCTCATCTGATTCAGCCACTGATTCACTGGCCCTGTGTGGGGCTGCAGCAAGGCTGTAGATTCTCTGCATACCCCCTGCTCTGGCTCAGGAGGTCCCCAAGGGACATGCTCTGCCTAAGCCACCTCTCCTCTATTCTCCTTTTCCTCTTTCTCCTGGCCAACTCTCTGCATGTTCTGGGAGCTCCACACTGGGTTTGCACAGTGCATTCCTCCAGCAGAAAGTGGTGATCAAACCATGCATGGACAAGGTTTCACCTTGAAGACTCTCTTTGGAAAAAATACAGCTTACCTGTTCTGATTTTAAGGACAGGAAAACCACCATGAGATTACCCAGTCTCCAATGATCTTACAAATCTGAGTCCTGTACACCCCTGCTACACCAGCATGCAGAGACATATCTGGATGAGCCACCAGCTCGTTGCTGTTTCATCAACAACTGTGCATTTAAGCATCATAAATACACAAACCCAGCCTATCTTCTGGCCCTTCAGCTTGCAGCACATCACCCCTCACAGCTCACCTCCCAACCACCATGCTCTTGCTTCTGCATTTAGCTTTGATATGAAAAAAAATCACCCAACAGAATTCCAGCAGTGATCAGACACAGCCAAGCATGCCTTAGTTCCATGAAACTGCCCCTGCCCATGAAGAAATCCGTGCTCTGTTTGTGATCAAACAGTAATTAAACACTGGAATTGCTACCAGAAGACCTGCCCTGTTTGGCTGTAACCACAACAGGAGCAATCTCAGCCTCGGCAGATTTTTTCTTCATTTCTCTTCTTCTTTATAAACCAGACCTTTCAACACCCACATACTTTACAAGCAAATCTCATTCCTGTGGTGACACAAAGATCTCCATTTCCAAAGCTGTCAGTGTCACAGGCTTTGCTGGAGCTGCCCAGAGAGCTTCACCTTAAAAAAAAAATAGAATAAAACTGAAATAGAACACAAAGACACATCAAGTTCTACCAGCAAACCCCCTGGCTCTGTGGGAGCTCAGCAGTGCTCCCAGACAGCTCCGCATCAGCACCCAGCTGGCTGGAGATCCTGCTCACTCCATGGCTTTTCTGCTCAGCAAAGCAGAACAAACCTGGTGGGGACAGAGCCAGCAACAGCTCTGTATCATCCTGCCCCCACATCCGCAGTTTCCAGCTTGTGCAGCTTGGTCCCCAGCCCCCTCATTCCACTGCGGCAGGAGAGGCCTTGCAGGGACGCAGATGATGTGGGAGGTGGTGGGTGCTGGAGTTGTGAGGGGATTGACTGTTCATTTATCCTAATTAGAGCCAACACCTCACTTGATGACCAAAGGTAAGGGAACCACGTTCTCAGCTGCACTGAGCTGAAAAGAGGCAGAGCACAGGCTGCAGAGATGAATTCCCAAATCCCACATTGCAGCCCCTGATTTAGGGCAAATGTTTCTGTTCAAGTACCTGTAGGCCCCAAAGAGAGAAGCCCCCAAAGCTGGGCTGCAGTGGGCTCTAGTCCAACTAGCCTGCATTTTTTCAGCACTTTCTGCTCAATTCCTTCATGCGAGCTAAGGGCACACCCTCCTGCAAGAGCCCACACGGAGGCTGGCACCCATGTTGGACACAATGTTGGCATCCACGCTGGTCACAAGTGTGTCCTCCAGCAGCAGGGATTCCTGACACCAACCATGCCAGCCAGGTCATCCCACCAAAGAACTGGGGGCTCAGCAGCATAAGAGCTAATCCTTGCTCCATAATTATAAATCCTTTGTGTTTCAGCCTTTTTTTTTGTTACATTAACTCAGTGACAGGAACACAACTGCTTCCACATACTCAGATATTTGGAGAAGGTCTGAAATTGACAGGACTCAGAGAGCAGCAGCACTGTCAGCAACGTATTGATTATCAGCTCTCAGATGAGCTCAACTCAGCCCTTTCTGTGAGCCTGACTTAAAATCTCATTTATGCACAAAACCTGTTCAATCTGAAGGCAGGGCAGGGACACCCTCAGCCTCAGCACAAGCTGTAAAGGCAGAAACACTGCTCCAGGTACTCAGGAAGGTGCTCCAAGCCCTTAGGAAAGTGCTTCATGGTGATGGCAGCACTCAATTACAGATCCTGTGTTCCCTCACTGCTTGTCTGGGTTTAACTTTTCATAGAACACCCCATGGTTAACTCAAGAGTTATAGAGAAACTGTATCCACCTTCTCCTCTCAAGGGCTGTAGCACTGGGAGCACGAGATGGAGATTTTATTACCATTTTTGTTACTAACTTATGATTGCTTAGAGCCACTGGCCCAAGGCTCAGTGCTGGGTGCTGGACCTGTTCATAGACTCTTTGCAGTGTCCCACAAGTGGTTTTTTGCTTTACCTTACCCAGGGAATGAAGCACCTGGTAACACCAAAACCAGCAAAATGGTCCCATGGACATAACTAAGGGAACAATTCAACTCCAGAGATGCGACATATCTGACAAACCTAGTGCAAGAAAATGGGAAGAGCCATAAATACCCTGCTGGGCTTCTGTCCAAAAAACCTTGCAGTCTTCAAGCAGATTATTTCAGTGTGATTTACAGAAACATAGACATATTGAACAGATCTACAGCTCAGGACAGATTATTCTCCAAAAGAGATGAAAAGAGCAGCTGCTGTTGCTCTGTGAAGAAAGGACAAGCTAGATGATGGCTCTAGGAGCCAGTCTGCAACAGCCAAGCCCAGGTACCCCCCGGAAACTGGGCAAGGAGGCTGCTCTCAGCAGAGCAGTAACAAAGAATGTGGTGGGGCTCATTCTGGGCAAGAGGAAAAATCTTTATTCCAGTTCTGAATTGGCAAAAAACCATCATGGCCACAACTCACCACTGGACAGTTCAGTCAGCACTGGGAGAGGGCACCTGGCCCAGCGAGGTACAGACCGAGGACACGGTCCCAGAGGCACTTGGAGAGGAAGCTCAGCTTCAAAGTACAAACACTAAACAGTTTGGCTGAAATTTTTAATATAAAAGTTCACTAAAAAGGCTAAAATGTGACAAACCATTGGAAATACTGTGACAAACATTTGCCCTTACGCAGTAAAAAACAAAACAAACCCAAACTGGTAAGAAGCTTTGAAATGCAGGTCTTCTTCCTCCTGGCACTTCACACCATCAGCTACTTAAAACGTTCATCTAGAAAAATCCATGGCACTTTCACCTTGTAGTTCAGTGCAAGGGGCTACTCTCGATGGACCAGCACAAACAAACCCAGTAGAAAGAGGACTGCATACTGGAACAGAGAGTAGAGGAGACTCAGGAGTGCACAATCACATCTACAGCAGCAAACATGCAGGGCACAGGGTGCTGCCTGTGTTCTCAGGAAGGAATTTTAGCTGGGGTGGGAAAAGCAGGTAGGAAATGAAAGAGTTCTTACCTTAAATTTTGGATAATCATTCATTAAGATAGTCACTATTCCAATATATGGCACGAATCTACAAGAATAAAGGTTTTCTTAAAACAAACACTGTTCCAGGCTGCAGAAGAAGAGTCATGCTGAGGGTTATTTTATGGTCAATGGGCTGGGGACTTGGTCCTCTCAGGCAGAGCAGCTGTGGCAGTGGGGTTGTGTGGGAGTCCCAGGGCATGTTTCAGCCCCTGCCTGGTTTGGATCTTACTTTCTTGCAAAGGTTGAGCCTCACAGAATAAATTTGATGGCAATTCGGATCAAACCTGAGCATGTGCTGCCCTTGCACCTGTGTCCATCCAGCATCACCATCTCAGGATGCAGATCACAACTTCATACCTCCCCTTAAGCCAAGCTCAGAACTGAACTACCTTTGCCTTTGAGCTCTCCATGCTTTCAGGCAGGCCACAGAACCCTGCAGGGCGAGCTCAAGAGGAGATTTCCAGATGGCTCCAGGGAGGGCAGTGTACAAAGCCACATCACTTTCAACTTCACTCACCCTCTTGCTCGTCCTACTACATCCTTCTTCTCCAGCCAGTGCTGCCCCCGTTTGTAGAGCCCTCTGTCATCCACAGCATTGTTGTCTCCCTTTGTCAGAAATTTGATGTCACCATTTTGCCTGGAAAAGACAAGACAGGCAGGTATGGAGCTCATTAAAAGCTGTTCTAGAACAAGCATGGAGAGACCAACACAAGAGCACTCGAAGAAACTATGCTCTGCAATTCGAGAAGGATGAAACAGGGAAACTGTCAAATGCAGCAGAAAGCAGAAGGTTTGGAAAAAACTTGCAAGGAAAGAATGAATTCTGGCCTCAGCCAAGCTTTCCAGCAGAGTTTAAAAACAGAACCAGCAGGATGAGGCACTTCTAGCACAGGTGCAGCTGTGGTCTCTCAGCTTTCGACCTCTCTCGTGTTGATGCTTCTCTTGTTTCACACAAACATTAGGTTTTGGGCTCCCTATACCACTGAAAAGGAAAGTCTGGGGTTGAAGTACACAGTTCTACTCAGCAGTGGGCAGAACCATGCTGAAACTTAGAAATTACTAGGAAAGGACAGAAAAACCCTGAATAATACCATGATGATACTGCATGAACTCATGATGTGCCTGTATGTGGAATGCTCTGGGCAGTGCTGAACTCCCTACATCCTTTTCTGCAATGGAGAGAAGAACTGGCAAAGTTCAGAAGTGGATGACAAGGTGTGGAGGCACTTCCATACAGGAAGCAACAGACCTTCAGCCTGGAAAAGACAGACCTGATGGTCGATGTGATGTAGTCCAACACAAATGACATACAACAATCAAAAACTTTTCACTGTCTCTTCCAATGCAAGACCCAGAGGGAACCAAAAGGAACTCAAAGCTAACAGGTTAAAACCAGCCACAGAAGGTGCTATGCAGAACTAGCCACAGCACAAACTAAACTATGTCTCTCAGCAAGGGTATTTTGGTTGCTAAAAAATTTTGTTTGTTCTAAAGATGATCAGGTAATCCATAGAAAAGAGGAAAGGAGGCTATTCATGAAGAACTGGGACTATGTGCTTAAACTCTGAACTTGGAGAAAGCAGGGAAATTATCACTACATACTCTTTAACTCATGCTGAGATGAATTAATTAGCTGGCCAGAAACAGGATCCTGGGGCAGATGAATCTGTGCTTTGATGTGGAAAGAGCTTTATAGATTCTTCCCCAGCCATTCCTATTCAGCTTGTGCCACTACCCAGGGATCAGCTGGGCACTGTCACCTCCCTGTGGCACCTGCAGGCAGGTGCTGAGCAGGAGCATTCTCAGTGCTTGGATCTCAGCTTTCTCACAGAAACAACACATCAAACACAGCACAGGAAAGCACACAGAAGGTCTTTGGAACTCACGTTGTTTTAATCATGCCTGAATACCAATGTGTGTTCCTTGACAGGAGAAACTTGGAAAGAAAAGCCATGAAAAAACCAGAACAGCCCTTTCTCCAAAGCACATCTGGCTTGTCATGTGGGACCAATAAACACTCAAGGAGCTTAGAGACATAGTCTGGGAAAAGACGAAAATCCCCAAAGGTGCAGGTAATGTAGTTTAGACCTGAAGAGTGATGGCACAGGAGCACAGCAACTTATTGAGCAGAGTCAAGGCTCTATCAGGACACAGCGTGAGAAGCCCCAAGCGCAGTTCTCTGCTGTCTGAGGGGTGAGTGAAGGCTGGTCTGGCTGTCCTGCTCCAAACCCACTAAGTAAATTTTGACTGCAGACTCTTTGTTAGTGATAAAGAATGAACCCAATTTTCGTCTGAAACAAGAAGAAAAGGCCAGCAAGTAACAGACACTTTCTCACTGACACAATACTGATGTGAATTGGGGCCTGAGTTTCCACAAAATCATGGAAAACACTGTTCCTGTTTTTTTGCATTTTGACTCCTGTCAGCTTCTGCAGAGACCTTTCACTTCCAAACTGGCACGAGAAAGCTACTCTTTATGTAGTGAAAGAAGCAACTGACACCTGAGTCCTGCCTTCAGGTCACAGTATGGATTTTTCAGTTCTTCCCTCCTAACATAAAGATCAGGTTTGTGTTTGGTTGTTTCACCTAAATGGAACCTACAATACTGGAGAATGGTTTCACCTCACAGAAACCAGGACTGACACTATGGTCCCATTACATTTAAACAAAAAATAGTGCTGGATATCTTAACACCCAGAGATAGAGCCAGGCAAAAAAAGAAGGGTGGGTAAAATCTGGAGAGGAACTGCTGCACAGAACAGGGGAGGCAGAGAGTTGTATTTCACTTAAGATTTCCCACAACACCACAAAAAGTGCACATGCAACATTAGGTATCAAATTCACCCTGTAAACTGACTTTCTTTTTAAATTGGCAGTATCAAAGAATGGCAGTTTGAAAACTGACATTGTTCAAAGTTTTGGGTACAGAATAAATCTGAACAGCAAAGAATCTGCTCTGCCTCCTGGGAAAGGTGCTGCTCCCTCAGAGCCAGGATCCCAGCTGAACTGTTTCTGTGCACAAAGATGGTCAGCCTTGAGCTGGACTAGACAACTGGTCAGCCATCAAACCAGTAGCTGTGCTCCATCCCTTCACACACACAACCTGCCCAGTGCTGAGACAGTGAACAGTACACGGAGACTCTCAGTATAACAACACACAACTTCCTACAGGGATGAACCGCCTGGAGTCTGCAGGACAACAGGAACCAGGACCAGAGAGACAAACTCTACAGTATCCCATGCTACACACGAAATACCCTCTGCCACAGCTCTACCTCTACAAACAAGAGTCACTTCGCACATACACACAAATGCAGCTGTACTATGGGAGACATCCTGGGCACAGCAGCTCAGGGTGGAAAGGATGGCATAGGACATAGTAAGTGGTATCAGCCCTCCAGTGCCTAAAGGGCTCCAAGAGACCTGGAGAGGGACTTGGGACAACGGATGGAGGGACAGGCCAAGGTGTAATGGCTTCCCACTGCCAGAGGGCAGGGTTAGATGGGATGTTGGAAAGGAATTGTTGGCTGTGAAGGTGGGGAGGCCCTGGCACAGGTTGCCCAGAGAAGCTGTGGCTGCCCCATCCACAGGGGTTGAAGGCCAGGTTGGATGGGGTTTGGAGCAATCTAGTCTAGTGGAAAGTGTCCCTGCCCATGGCAGGGATTGAGATGAGTTTTAAGGTCCCTTCCAACCCAAACCACTCTGTGATTCTACAACGTGCAGAGTCCAGCAGGCTGGCATGGACTCCTCAGCTTGTGCTTTCTCCTGAATGATTTTTCCAAGTAAACCCGGAGGGCACATTTTGTTTCACCGAAAACTCTGTGTTACTTCCCACAGCACCTGGATATCTATTATTGACATCCCAGCCACTCATTTACCCAAGAAGATGAGGAATAATATAATTTAGCCCAATATCTGCAGTAGAACCCCCCCAGATTCTTGACATACTTCTCATGGATCTTCAGGACACGATGGACTATAGGAATTTCCCTTCCTTCTATCCTAAAGACGACGATTTCTCCCACTCTGATTGGATCTTCAATGCGGTTTGTGAGGAACAGCAGATCTCCTCTGTGGAATGCAGGCTCCATGCTCCCACTGAAAGAGAGAAGAGGAGCAACTGAGCAATATTCAAACATTAGAATCAGGTTTCGGAGTTCATAGTCCTTCAAGAAAAATCTCACAAGAACCTTGATGAGAAGAGAAGCTGCGGATGCCCCATCCCTGGAAGTGCTCAAGGCCAGGTTGGAACTTTGATGAAGAGCTCCCAAGAAAATCAACCTGGAGATCAGGCAGGTGTGTAACCTCTACTGCAATCAGGTTTTTAATTACCACACTACAAGCAGTTTGGATTTGTTGGAAGAAGAGCACTATCAGCTTGTGTTACAAGCACATCCAACAGGAAAAGCTTTCTGAATAAGCAAAAACCTGATGACAAACAGTATCTTTAGATTTCTGAGCTCACCACTGGCAGGGCAATGCTGGCAGTGCTGCAATGCTGGAAGCTTTTTTATTTCATTTATTTTTTGCAGGTAGATTGATTGTCCACAGAAACAAAGCACTGAAAACACTGGACTCTTGAATTCCCATCTGGAACCAACAGATAGTGTTGAAAAAAAATTCCTTATTGTGATTCATCACTTTGCTTAATGATCTCATTTCAGGCACCTCGACTAAAGTTATTTTTCTCATGCCTTTTAAATGGCAATTGTTACCAACTACTTATCCTTCCAAATTCCACATAAATAATGCAAAACAGAAGGATGAACTTTAAGTACCATGTACATTCATGTTTTATCTTGAGACAGGAGCTGCTCTTCAGAACAGCAGATCCCATCGTTGAAGAGGGGCTATGACCTCACAGCCCCCACCTTACTCACTGGGAGGAACAGCAGGAAACATCTACCCTGTGCTTTACATCAAGGAAGGAGTTTTGGTAAATGCCACATGGTCACAGCATTACATCATTTCTACATCATGAACACCAACACAGAAACACACAGAAAGGCCAGTGTGGATGCAGAACAGGCCCTGTGTAATATCCATGCTACCATCTGATAGAAGCCCAGAGAATTTGTCCGAGGCAGCAGAAGGGTGGGAGTAACACTGGTGGTACCAACACTGATGGTACGTACTGCACAGCGCTGCTGCAAGGGCAACATGGGACACCTAAAACATCCAGTGACAGAGTGATAGCCCTGATCCTCAGGACCACGGAATCCCAGAAGGGTTTGGGTTGGAAAGGATCTTAAAGCTCATCTCATTCTAACACCCTGCCATGGGCAAGGACACCTTCCACTAGACCAATTTGCTCCAAGCCCTGTCCAACCTGACCTTGAACACTTCAATGGATGGGGCAGCCACAGCTTCTCTGGGCAACCTGTGCCAGGGCCTCCCCACCTTCACGGCCAACAATTCCTTCCCAATATCCCATCTAACCCTGCTCTCTGGCATTGCGAAGCCATTCCCCCTAGTCCTGTCCCTACCTGCTTGTGTACAAAGTCCCTATTTCTTTTTCACAAGCCTTCTTAAGCCCAGCACAACCAGCAGACAGAGCAGGAAAAGAGATGCTGTTTCGACCCACTCTCTCTTCCCTCGCTGTTCCTGAGCCTGGATTTTAGGGAGCCTCTCGCCCGCCGGGCCAGGGCAGGAGCCTCCAGCCGCCCCATCCCCCTGGGGAACCCTCTCGGGGGCCCGATGGCACCCCCGGGACTGACCTCAGCACCACCACGATGGGGCTCTCGCTGCCCGTCACCACCATCAGCCCCTTCCAGATCATGAGGGCGGAGGACACGATCATGCCGAAGTTCAGCACCTGGTAGTACAGCTGGGGAGGAGGGGAGGGCATGTCGGTCAGGCCCCGCCGCCCGCGCAGGGCAGGGCGGATCGAGTCCCACGCTTCCCGACCTCCCGAACCCCCCCGGGCCCCCCGCCCCGTCCGGCACCTGCCGCTTGTTCATGCGCCGAACATCGTCCAGAAAGTC
>JAOXXN010000150.1:3420075-3451565 GCA_026770055.1 Myrmophylax atrothorax
ACCGCATCCAACCAGCACCCCCCCCGACACGCCAACCTACACCGCACACCCAACTGACACCCCAAGGAACCAACACCGCACCCAACACAGACCTCACTTATCCACCAAAACCCCCCAACACAACCAACCAACACCCCACATCCAACTGACACACCCTGTCCAACACCACGGCCAACCGACGCCTCACCCAACCTACACCCCACATCCAAAAAACCCACTGTCCAACACCCCACGTGACACCTCACCCAGCCTACACCCCACATCCAAATGACACAACCCCTAACACCCCATCCAACACACACCCCACACCCCATTCAACTGATGCCCCATCCAATCACCACCCCATTCAGTGAACACCCATCCAACCAACATCCATCGAAATGAACCCCTATTCAACTGACCCCACCCGACATCCATTCACCCAACACACATCCACCCAACATCCCATCTAACCAACCCCCCATCCAACCAATGCCCCATTCCATCATTGCCCCATCCTACCAACACCCCACATCCAAACTCTACCCATCCAACCAATACACCATCCAATGTCCAGACAGCCCCAACGGGATGTATCAAAATACAGCGAGACGAGATGGCGATGAGCCCAATGCAAGGAGATAAATAGTTCTTAAATTATTTAAACATTGTCAGAGTAAACAATAACGAGCAAGGTTCTGGCTCAACAGAATGAAAAAAATAATGGTATAGAAGGTAATTATATTACACGAAGCATGGGTGTGACAGGGAATGAGGAAGGAGAGTCAATGTGACTACATGGAAAGAAACATCTCCTAAGTGATGGGGAACGTGGAGCTGCAGCAGGAGAGGAGCTACTGCTGGAGCACCAGCCCCACTGCACTGCAGGACAATGGCTCCCACTGGTTCCAATGCCTCTGTGGGCTGTGCTCTGCTCCTTTCCCCTCAAAATGCAATGGTCAGGGATCCCTGGCGCCAATGCCAGCAGGAGCTCCAGGATGGTTTCACTCCAGTTGACCCCACAGACAGGGCATGGGATATATTCCCCTTCTAGTGGTAGTGGCAACCTGTCTGAACTCCCCACCAGGATAAGCGACTGAGCACTGGGCCTGGCAGAACCCACCCTGGTCTGGCTTCTGGCAACACAACTCCACTGACACACGAGGGGAACCAGACCCTCCTTAACTTTGCTCACCCAGTAGGACAGGGGCTGCAAAATCCTCTTTGAGGATGATTCAGGTCCAAGACATTTAATTAAATTGCATTTTAGAAAAGAAGGTTGTTATTGGGGCAATTAAAAATAATCAAGAAAATTATGAATAACCAGCACAACTCACAGCTCAAACCTGTTCCGAGTGATGTGGATTCTGCACCAGCACAGTCCCGACAAGAGAGTTTTGCTGAGCCAGCGTTACGAGTTAAAATGAGTAACACAAAGGCAGGATGGGGAGAGAAAAAAGAAGCCATAAATAGGAGAAAGAAGGGGAGATAAGGAAGGAGAGGCTGGGGCTCCGGGCAGAGGCTGAGGCAGTGCACACTCGAAAGAGGAGAGCTCATCTGAAGGAAACTGCAGCTGCAAAGTGCTCCTGGATCCTCAGGAGCTGGCCAAGCTCCATCAAGGATTCTGGCCCTGCTTTCCCTTTTCACCTCTCTGGGCTGGCAGAGAGTTAGTGCTTAGGATGCAATGGCAGGGTTGGTTTTGTTTTCTTCTGTTTTAAATTTCCCTTACAAATAGAAGTTAATGGAAAGCAATGTCCATCCCAAGATATCAACAGAGTATTTCAAAGATTCACCCCAACCCCACCCTGCATTTTGAGTAAAAACCCCCCAACAAAAAAACCCCAACCAACCAAAAGGGCTTTTTTTTAAGTCTTAAGAGACTTTGCATGATTGTTCTGCGAGGTGCTGTTGGGGCCCTCTGTGCCACACATCTGACTGTGCTCACAAAGGGCTGAGTCACTTTTGCACTCTTTGTATTTGTTCTCCTCTTCCGCCATAGTGTTCAACTCGCCATTGTAGCCCTCGTGTCCATTCTCGCTCATCTCCATTTGATACTTCTGCCTTTCACCTTCCTCTTCCTCCTCTTCTTCTTCCTCCCGCTCCTCCTCCTCCTCCTCCTCATCTTTGACTTTATGAACAATGAAGAGATGTCTGCTCAGAGAGATGCTGGAGGTGTAGCACAGGCCACAGAACAAGCACTGGAAGGTGGAGCTGTCGGTCTTGTGCCGAGGTATGTGTTCCTGGAACTCAGTTCGGGTGTCTGTCGTGAAGCTGCACTTGGCGCATTTCCAAGGTGTTTTCAGTTTTTTGGCTGGTGGCTCATCCAAACCCACAGTGGTCTCTGCCTGACCCAGCTCATCCGATGCCAACCTCTTTGCAGAATTTGCCTTAAAAAATAAGATTAAAAAGTTACTACATTGTTTGAACCCATGAAAGAGTAAGTGCTAAAATCCACATGCTTGTCTGAAGATGCCTGAGGGTGAGGCCATGCCTAGGGATTCTTGGGGCATTCTTTTCCTTACCTGTACTCTAACATCTCAACCCCATGGGCAGGATCTCAACTGCGGTGTGAGATGGGAACACTGGGAGAGGTTGGCTGAGCAGAAATGTGACGGGGAAAGAGTTTAGAATCATAGAACCCCAGAATGGTTTAGGTTGGAAGGGACATTAAATATCATTCAGTTTCACCCACTTGCTGTGGGCAGGAACATCTTCCACTAGACTAGGTTGCTCCAACCCCCATCAAACCTGGCCCTGAACACTTAGAGAGATGGCACAGCCACAACCTCTGTGTAACAATTTGGTTTAGTGTGGGAACAATTTGGGCTTTGGTGTGGGAAGGAGGAGCCCACAGAACAGGGACAGCTGAGGGACACAGGGGTGGTCATTAGCCCAGACAATGCTTCTCAGATTTAACTCTGAAAGTTTTCCCCTCCACTCAGGCTTTGTCTTCATGGTATCTCTCAGTAACTCATCCTCTCCCTCTTAGAATCCTGCAGCTTCTCCTCCCATAAGGATGGCTCACTTGCTTATGTCCCTGCAGTGATAGGCAAAAAGTATATTTTTAAAATAAATGGAGCAAAGAAGCCCAATCAGCCAATCCTCCACTTCAATCCAAAATATAATCAGGAGAACAGTTACATTTCCTACACAAGATTACACAGTCCTACTTAGGAGAAATGCAGTTCTTACAGGTAATGGATGTAGGAAGTTTTTAAAACAGAAAATAAATCTTTTGTAACTAGCAGAAAACCTATGGGAGAAAGAAGAAATATGTATCATGCTCATGAACAGGGTGGCAGGTGAAAACAGAGGTTATAACAAACTTGAATTATAAAGTAGATTGATAAAGGTCAGTAAAACACAGGGCCATGCAGTCAAGAAAATCTTGAAAAACACACTCTCCCTTGCCCTGGTGCAGCTCAGCTGTGCTCTCAGTGCTGCTCCTGACTCTGGCAGAGGGAAGCAGGCTGGATGGAACAGGGAGGGGGAAGGAAATCTGCCCTATGAATGGGAGGGTTTGACTGGCACAAGGTTGCAGCTCAACACAACACTCCAAGTGAACAGCTACTGGCTGGGTAAATTTAACTATATATTTATTTTCCATGAAAATAATATCAGTTACTTCTGCTGTGTCTCTTTCTGGAGCTTTTGCTTTGGCCATCTGGGATAAGTCTGGGTTTTTGATGCCGTGCATGAGGCTGATGTGGTTCTCCAGCATGAATGGCTGAGGAAATGTCTGATTTTCATCTGTGCAGTACCTGGAAAATAGAAAGAGAATTTATTAGAGGAAATGCTCTTTGTATTGTGCCAAACCAAGAGGTGTCATTTGAGACAGGCTCTCGTGAGTAATTTACCATTAGATTATCAAAATATGCAGCAAAGTATCATTTTAATAATAAAACGTTGCCCCTGAGAGAAATCTAGAACCATTTGGAGTTTCCCACAGCGATCATGAAGGAGAGTGGGGTGTGTCTTACTTACAGTGCTAAATAAATGCAGGGACTAGTGGGGATCAGGCCCCCTGTGACACATCCTACACTGGATACATGATTTGGATGGAAAATGCATGGGGAAAAGAAACAAAGACTGAGAAGAGAGACATACATAGAAGGAGCTGATGACTTGTTTGACACTGAGGAGTCCTGTAGCAGAACCCAGTCCTGAATCCAGCATTCCCAAGTCCTGTGGGAACCAGCTACACATCCACTAGATCATTTTAACACACTTAAAATCCTTACAGAACTGCTGAAATGCCAACTTCAATACCAATAATCTAGGCAGAAGCACTCATGAACATGTCATTTATAGGTAAGTCTTCATGTTAGAACTTGGTAGGACTCCAGAGCTGCCAGAGAGCTGGCTGACATTTCCAAAGGAGCTGTGAAGGGGATGTGCCATCTCTACCTTCTCTCCCAGACGACTGAGGTCTACTGGAGTAAGTGCCAGACCTTGCAAACACATAAACCAGCCCCCCTGAAGTGCACAGGGGGCTCTGTTAGCAAGTGGGAAGTCCCAAATTGACTGTTTGTGTTGTTCTGCTGCCTGTCAGGTGAAGGTCCATGAGCTGCACATCGACCCAAGCAACGAGGCAAGTGACACCAGAGCTCCCCGAAATGCCCAAATTGCAGCTCAGACATCGGCAGCATGGGATGGAAGGCAATAGAGAGGAGCTGAAGTGTCTCTGGGCAACAGAAATGTCTTTTTAAAGGAGAGAAGAAGATTCCTACTGATCTTCCAGTAGCTAGAGAGAAATTAAACAACAGCCAACAATGATGTGAAAATGCAGATGTGGTCATTGAATACTTCTGGGTTTTAAGAGGAATTGCTTAGATGATAAATCAGTATTTAATGATGATAGAATTTTTCTCCCTCACAGAGGAAAGCTGAGAGGTTATTAAGTGGTATTTATCAAAAATAAATATGCTGAAAATCAAGTGTTCCAGACAGTTTGTACTTAAGACTTGGAAAAGAAGAGTAAGATCTTATAACAATAACCAAGTGTATTATGAAAGAAAATACACAAAACATCATAATATTTTGCAATTTGCCCTAATTTAGAATTCTTTTTATGAAGGCAAAGATGCTTTCTTAACCTGAACTACTCCAGTGGTGAGCGTGGCAGAAGGCTGTTCAAGCAAGTCCTCTGTCCCTGGTTTCTCCCCACAAATTTAACTGAGGGCAGAGACCCAAGCAGGGCAGGGGGAGATGGGGAAATTCCAGCTGGGAATGTTAAAAGCCAGAGGGAGGTCACCTATAAGCCTATAAGTCACAAAAACAGTCAGTTGTCAGATCAGTGGCAGATTTTATTCGTGTTTCACATGGAAACCCAGCAGAAGAGTGTGACATGAACTTAAGGCACCAATACCCCTGAAGAGAATATGAGGCTGGAGTGATACAGAATGCCAGGTGGGAAGAAGTAAAAGAGACCAGAACTGGGGTTAAAAAAAACCCAGTGGAGATGTGATGCCTTTACAGAGCCCTGAAAGGAGCCAAGAAGGAATTCAGAGATGGGAGGAGATGATTTTCAGAGCAGCGCTCTGGACAAGCTTAGAGAGTTCAAAGAGGAGACAGACAGGAGACCTTGGATCCAAACAAAGAGCAGCTGTGGGAGATGCTGGGAAAGTATTTCAAGGAATAGGTTTCATCTGAAGAGTGCTGTGATTTCAGTAAGTCTCCCAGTATGATGATTAAAGAGAGCACAAGCACTGTCCAGTTAAGACTTTGTCAACAGATTTTGAGAAGGAGCAACTTCAAGCTGGAGAACTAAATACAACCACAATTCCCTTGGACTTCCATCTGTGTCTTCTCTGCTGGCATGACTGTGGCCTTTGGGTGAGGCTGTGGATCTGCAACTGTGTGTCATTCTGAACATCAACAAGGTAATGCACAGAGCAGTCTGGCATGTCCCACGTTGTTTGGAATTTCCACACAAATCCTTTTTCCCAAATTATGCTCATTTTGATCCTGATACACACCACTTTGAAAACAACTGATCCAGAGAGAACAGATCTATATAGATCTAGTGAATGCAATACAAAAGACCATCACCCAGAAACTTAGAGAGCACAATGAAAAACTGGGAGGCAACATTTCATCTCCTCCAGAGGTTCCAAGTCAGGGCACAGTTACAAGAAATTGAAAGTTAAGAAGTCCTAGATGAAACAATGTGTCAAGAATGGATTCACTGTGATAATGCCAATACTGTATCCATTCATGAAAGCTACTGTAGCTCACTAGACAGTCCAAAGAAATAAGGTACCTGAGGGATGTATTTATACTCTTCAAGATGAGCTTTTAGCAACTTTAGTGCAGTAAGGTGACAATACACTTCAGATACACTTGCATTAAACCAAAATTTTAGACAAATCCTCCAACCTACATCACTGCAAACTTCCAACCCAAATGTGCTTTAGTCCTGCTGCAGAATGATGTCTCAGAAGGAGGCAGGAGCTGAGTCTGCATGGTTGCTGTGTACAACTTTCTCTGCAGCAGTTGTAGAGGCAGATTCGTAAGCACTGGGCTTTGTCCTGAACTGACACTGTATTCACAGTTAAAACATGTTCACCAACAATGATTTTTATTCACTGATGATTTACATAACTCATTTGAAGTCTCCAAATCCATTTTCCAACTTTAAGGTGTGACTTCCCAAGCAAATCCAGCAAGACTAATTCTCCATTGCCCTGCAGCCTGTGCAGTTAGTTCTGCCTGTACACAGTCATGGCAAGATCTGGTTCCTTAACATTTTACACACCTTCTGCACCCAAGGAGAAGGGACAAGAGTGGTGCATGACCACACCGACCATGAAGCAGTGAAAGACTGGCCCCTTATTTATTGGCTGTTTCACAATGGTACACAATGTAAATCTTATTCTGCACCTGCAGATCTCAAATCACACTTTCCCCTAAGATTCCAAAGGGCATTCATTGTGCAGTCAAAAGTAAAGACTTGTTCTAGCCACTACGTTTCTTGTGTTTAACATATTCTTCTCCTCACTGTCCCTCAGTAACTTACAGCCTGGAGTAGACAGGAGCAGCAGACACGAGTATTACAACTTCCAAACTTGAAGGATTAGCCTGTCACTGAAAAGCAGTTTGGAAAAGGCTGTTGGGTACGTACCAGCAAGTGTAAACTTTCTTTGCTGTGTCGTGGTTATTGCGGATGTGTCTGCGCAGGCTGTTGGAGGCGTTGAACGAGCGCTCACACTGGCGACAGGGGTATCTCTTCATGGACTAGCAGAGGAACAGAAACAGCTTTTAACAGCAGGGAGATGGAAGGCGCTGACTGGATTCTATCGCTGCTCTTCAACTGGATATGACCTCTCAGATGCAAAAAAAAATCCCTAAGGTAACATGTGATTGCACTGATAAAGATCACTGAGATTTTGGGGTCCTACTTAGACTCAGCCCAGCTGATCTTATTAAAACCAGGACTAGATAAAGCACATGCTTGACTTTATTAATTTTTTAATAAGAATTGTATTAGCTGCTTCTCCTGTGCGCTCACTTCACTCCAGGACCCCCCACAGAATGAACTCAGTGGCAGGTCCCTTCTGCCCCAGGAGGCAGGAGGAGCCCAGTGAGGTACAAGTCTACTTACCCTTCTCTCTCCTCATTATTCAGCACAAGAAAAAGGCAAAATGTTAAAGAGCATCACACATTCCCTCCTGCTACCCATGTATGATATCCATATCCCCCTAATCAACTCTGCTCTGTAACCAGCCTCCTCCAAAATCTTCCTACAGCCCTGCATATAACCTGCATGCAGATATTATTCCACTTAAAATCTTCTTAAGACTTGTTTAATGAACACACAGGTACATTAAACTGAAATATTTGGCCAATTTTCTACCCCTACAGAATTCAAATGGGAAAATTCAGCATTCTCACCCTGTCCTCATCTTCCTTTGATATTTATCAAGTGGCACAACTCCCCAAATCAAGTTAAAAAGAATCAAAGAGCATGATCCAGATTTCCACAGCCTCTGCTCATGGCTGGGTGACTCAGGATATCAAACAAGAAGTCCTGATGCCAAAGTACTTAGAAATCTGGCTGCACACAATATCTTGGCCTATGTTCTGCCAGTGACAAGGATTAGCTTGACACAAGTAGGTCAAGGCAACACGAGGCTTGAGCTGGATGAAATCCCCAACACTGAGATTTGCCATTCTTGTAACAACAGCCCTGCACAAGAGCTTGGTATTCCTCCCCAGTTCCCCAGCTCCAAGTCCTTACCCTTCCATGATTTCTCTTCATGTGGGACACGTAGGTTTCCCGATCAGGAATCCACTGTGAACATTCCTTGCAAGTCCAACCAGTTCTTCTCAGTCTGGACTTGGATTCGGGATTGTGTCCTTCCACCCTCATGTCCTTTCTTGTCAGAGGGGAGTGGGACGTCCCATTGGCTACTGACAGCTCCTTTGGTGAGGTATGAACCTGGTTCCTCGAAGCTTTCTCAGATTTCTGCCGAAAGTTTGAGAGCTCCTCAGGGTTTTGGGGGACTCCATGAACACTCTGCAAACAGTAATAGTGGAAATACAAATAACATTTATATGCAATTCACTTACACACCTTTATTTGTAAACAAAGACCATTTTTTATTTAAATACATAATTTAGAAGTCCCACTGCCCTAACAATGTGTTGATGTCTTGCTCCTGTGTGTTTTCCCATTTCTCCTGGAAGCTGGTTGTGGTGCTTTCCCCAGCAAGAGATTTTCCCAGGGAACATGAAGCTTTTACTTGCTTCCTGCATGACAGCAGCAGCTCCGTGATGCTGCCTGTTTAGCATTTTGGATGAGCCCTGGGAACTCTGGTTAAACAGGGAAGGTGTAATAGAAGAGAAATGTTAATTGCCATTATTTCAAGAGACTAAGCTCTAAAAACACAGGGCTTTGGTAAGCTCTGAATTAAACATTTGCTGGTACATTGGAGGCATCAAAGCTGCTTCATCTTTGCTCAAGGGAGGGAAGAGACAACCTTTAAGTTTCTTCAACCTTACTTCCTTCAGTTCCACCCCAGCTATTGCTATTTACGTTTTTCACAGTTCAAATGTAGCTTCTGCCATATAACACCAAGCATAAAGCCAGAGACCAGCCTTATAAGGAATATGGCTCCAGGCTCTTTGGTTATTCAAAAGGCCAAAATCCCCCCCAAAAGTTATTTTAACAAAGAAAATTGAACATAAGGAAAATAATCCAAAAACGAAGAGCTGTGGGAAAGCAAAAGCAAGTAAAACAGCAACATGAAGAAACCTCAAGAAACTCCCCTAGGAACAACAACAGTTCATCCAAACAAAAGGCTCATTTAGAGCTTAATTGTGCACAGTAATTAATAACGGGTAAAGTTTCAGCACACGAAAGCCTCAGGCCTTTGGAACTGTTTCTGTGGGTTAGACACCAAACAAACCTCCAAACACAAGATCTCAGCTGAGAAGTCTGTGTGCTTTGTACCTGAACCAGGTGATGGCCACAGAAGTTTTTCATGCTCCAGGGCACTGCCAGATACTTTGAGAACACAGACACCCCTGCTTTCTACCCACCTGGGAATCTCCAGAATGCCTCAGTGCCCATTCACTGTTGCACCACTGGGGATAAATAAACTAGGAGCATGGTAAAACAAAGGGAAGCCAGAAGGCCTTCAATTACCACCTCAGAGACCTGCTGATGGCCAAACAGAGCCTTGTGGTTAACAGGCAAAAGTTTGTGGTGGAGATCTCAGGGTGCTCCTGAACCCTGAGGGCGGGATCTGCAAATGAACCACAAGTTGTGTACCTCAACTCCAGCCTTTCCGCATTGGGGTTGAATGCCTCTTTGAAGGTCCCAGCCTTAATCTCAGCTCTGTAATGCAGGGAGATTAGCAATCATCGACTTCACAGAAGGGCTTCAAATTGTAATTCATTACTGCACAAAAAGCACTTCCAGATTTGCAAGTTAAAGGCATGGGAAAGACAGCAGGGATTTTGAATGGGTTTTGCTTTCAGGAGTGAGCTAATGAATCTTGTTGCTTTTTCAGTAAGTATAAACAAGATAAAGTCACTGATAAAAGAAAAGTATGTCCTTTTTTTCTCCTGATCAAAGGGAAAGAAGACTTTGCAAGCTCTTTCTTCAGAATGCCACCAAGAAACCTTCAGAGAGGATTTCCAAGGCAGTGTTGTTAGACATTGAACATAGAAACATACTGAGTAAGATAACAGAAAAATGAGGCATTTGTACATTCATAAGATAATCAGATCTGCAAGGCTGGTACCTCCAGGGCATTCACTTCTGCCTCTGTCACTCCCCTCCTGCAGGCTGGTGTGGTTCAGAGCAGCCAAGGAATCAGAGTGTTAAATGCCAGGTAACCTCCCTTTGAGGCAGCTGCAAAGGGGCCAGAGCTCTCCAGGTGAGCACCCAAAAGAGGCAGATTCAGCTTTCACCATATAAATGGACTAATACTGTGGGCAGAGAATAATTCTCCCTGTCTGCCAGCCAGACATAAAGCTGCCACCCTAATTCAATCCCTTCTTTGGGTTTAATAGGTGTGGACTCCCCATCCCTGGAAGTGTTCAAGGTGAGGTTGGACAGGGCTTGGAGCAACCTGGTCTGGTGGATGGTGTCCCTGCTCATAGCAGGGGGTGAAACAAGATGAGCTTTAAGGTCCCTCCCAACCCAAACCATTCTGTGATAAACAAGGCTTTGTCATACAATTAAAATACATCTAGATGAGAGGAACTGCAATACAAACCACTCCACTGATGTTTCCAGATCCTATTTTCCCACTAATCTATTCCCCAAGAACCTTCCACTTCTTGAACCAATTCCCTCACATGGTTGATGTAAACTCTCTGTGAACTCAAAGAACAGGACGTTGCATTAGTAAGTAGGGGAGTTACCTACCTTAACATGCTGCATTAGCTGCTGTTTCTGCATATACACCAGCTGACACTGTGGGCACTTAAACACTCCCACTAACAACTTGTTGGTGTTCTGCTGGAAGTGCTCTTGGAGCAGCTTCTTCTTGTTAAAGACTGTCTCACAAGAACATTTGTAGATCACCCTGAAACAATTAAAGAAATAAAATTCAGTCTCTCTTCCTTAAGAAGACAGTGGAAAGAGTTATCTCAGCAACACCAGACAGGGATGGACTTCTGAGGAGGGCTGTGCTCTCCATGTATTGTCAACATACTCCCACGTGGGCAAACTGAACCAGTAAATCAACTGGGAAGAACAACAAAATGCCTGGGGCACATACCACAGCTTGCTAAAAATAAGTTTACTTCTATGCATATGCATAACTGTGTGTGTGTGTGTGTGTGTGTGTGTGAGCACAGACAGATGGCAGGAAACTCAAAGTATTCCAGCTGGCTACACACTGCTCTCAATTCCACCTTTCAATAGTTCCTCCCTTAAAACATGCATTTTTGGCACTAGCTCAAGCCTTGGAGGGAAAAGCTACAGAGTGGAAAAATCACAAGGTTTCTGTCTAGTGATTTTTGGGGTAACTCTGCCCTTGCTTTTGAGTGCCATGTGCAGCAGTTGCCCCAGAGCCATCTACCAAGAGGTGCCACCATGGTACTGCTGGACAAAGAGGTGACTATTAAGTTCTTTTTATGGATGTTCAGCTCTTCCTTGCCCAAACTCCTCTCCTCCTACCCAAGAGACCATGTTTGTACCCAGGAGAACATGCTCTGGCTCGGAACAGGCAAAGCAGGAGCTCATCTTATATGAGGTTGGAAACCAAAAACAGAAAAAAAACGGGAGGGAAAGCAGGAATCCTGGAGCTACCCAGCAATGGAGAAGAAGAGTAAGCCAAACCACTTACTGAGTAGTCTTGTGAGGCTCTGCTGGGTGCTGGCTGGCCATATGAGCCATGGTGCTGTCAGCTGACTTGAAGGCCTTGGGGCAGAAAGAACACTTGTGGAAGACTTCGCAGTGTTTCTCGTGGATGTGCACTTTGAGCATGGCGAGGGTCATGAAGACAACTCCACAATGGATGCACCTGGAGGAGGCACAGAAAAGAACGGAGTTACAGCCACAGCATCACTTCCATCACACATGTGGAAGCAAGGACCAGGCTGCAGTGGGTCCTTAGTTGGTCTCTTCCATATCAACATGGAAGAGTCAAGGAGGAATATGATAAAGGAATTTCAAGCAAAACTCACAACCATATGTTAAGGAACAAGAAAACAAGATCTACAAAAGAAACCTTCATAGACTAGAACAACCCAAAAAATAAGGCAGACGTGATTGAGTAGAATGCCAGCTGTCTGTGAAAGCCAATTCCAGCACAGGTACAAGTGAAGGAGTAAAGTAAAAGCACTTGGTGAGACCTCCAGGTAGCAACAAGCACCACAAATACCAGTTAGTCTCCAGTACAAAATAAAAAGATAAAGAATACCCAGCTAGGAAATCTTTAGCAATTGCTTCTCATATTTCACCAAGCTGTAGAAAATTATGACAGCAACAGCAAAGATACTGAAAACAGCAACAGAAACACCTAAGGAACTCATTAAGCTAATTAAAATCTTCACAATGCAGGTGCTGCCTAGAAAGTGCTTGCCTGAGTGAGCTGGATGGGTGCTCTGGGAGGAGAGAGAGGGGGAAGCAGAGGTTTGCACACTGAGTCAAAGAACTGTTCTTGGCAGCTGGAAACATGGCCAAGAGGAGAACAGGGCTACCCTGCTGGCCCCAGCCCGCCTCTCCTCCCAACGCACACCTGCAACAGGTCTTGCCTGATACTCCCACAAGGTGGCAACAATCAGCAGCCTTTACTGTGTTTAATACTCAACCGGAGACCCGCCTGCCGCGGTCCAACACTCCAAGGGCACGCCAGGGTGCAGACACCTGCCTCGAGCACACCAGTCGCAGGGTTTACCATCCCAGGGGTGCATCTCTGCTGACCTGGGACCAGAATAGTCTCTCCTAAGAAGATTCCATCATAATGACAACAGTGGATCTCTGCTTAAGCCAGCACTGCCCGTGCTCCATTAGAGTGGAGGAGCTCAGCCGGGCAGTTCAGGGGCCGACCTTGTGTTAGTGGGATGTGAGGGACACACAGCAGATAATCCCCTCCTTATAAATACCTTTCTTCCTCTACTCTGAAGGCTGTATTTGCCCATGGTGCTGTCAGGTCTGTGTTTGGTGCAGATGGACCTCAGCTATCACACAACTGGAACAGCTCCAAGCCCATATCAGAAACAAACAAGCCGCTGAAACATCCTTCCCTCCAAATGGAGCCTCCCAACAGCGCTTAGGAAACAAGCCCAGGCTTTGAAGTTACACTTCAAAAGATCACTAGGCAGAAACCAGCCTGAGTGGAGCCAAACCCTTCCCTCTCACCCCCCAACTTTAAGAAAACAGAGAAATGCTGTTTTCTTAGTGCTCAAGAGGGAAGCAGTGACAGAAGCTGGTGTCATTTTTGGAGAAGCATGAAAACATTCTGCTGGGGCAGCTTCAAGCCTAATCCTCATCCATGTGAGACAGGGCAAGAGGGACTTTCTAGTACAGTAACACCAGGAACCATGTTATTATGGAGGAATATATTCCCCAAGCATAAATGGAAGAACAAATGCCAAGCCCAGAAGTAAGGAATGGCTGGTACATCCAGGAATATATAAGGGGCTCCTTCCACAAACACTCCCTGAACTCCCAGAAGATGGTTCAACATTACGTTTGGTTTCAGGAAGTACTTAATTAAGAATAAGGGATGAAATAAGCAATAACCCAGGGTCAAATGATCACAAGTTAATTTAATTTACAGTAAATAGAAGCTTAAACAACAGCCACTTTGTAATTAAGAATCCCAGTGCCAGAAGGAGAAAGTTTGATAAAGTAAACTAATTAGCTGAACAAAGTGGATGGAAGATGTCAAGAGGCTTGCCATGTAATTCCTGCAAATTGCAAATTCTGCTATCATCCCCAGCACTCCCGGATCCCTCAGGGCAAGGAGGGGTGGCTAAGAGTCTTGGAAAGAATCCTGTGAGAGGAGATAAAGCTACAAAATGTTGTCTTAACCCTTTGAACACTTCCTGTGCCATCACCTTCCAGCCCCTCAACTCTCCAAACGGCACCAAGCAGGAAAATGAGTCCCAAAGTGGTGGGGACAGGTGGAAGGGGCTTGGAAAAGGTGGGGAGGTAAACCTGGAGCCAAGAACATTTAGGACAGACCTGTTTGGTTTCATTTTTAACTGCAGAAGCCCATTCTCATTTTCAGTGCAATCAGCAGCCATGACTCAACCTCAAACCAAACAATTGTACCCCAAATTTAACTGAATGCACTGGGGTATTGGCAGAAAAGGAGACAGAATTAGGGCTTATCACAAAACCTAAACCAAACTTATACACCAGAAATTCAAGAAAAACAGGAATATAAAGAGACACAGCAAAAGTCAAGCTGATCCTTGGGAGGGATTTAAAGAATTCCTCAGCTTTTCAGCTCTGCAAGTAACAAAAGTGAAAGGAAAGAAGTCAAGCCACTCCATGGCCACAGGGCAGATGCCACGGATTATCTGGATATGGTTCTCCAGCCAAAATTTCTCTCTTCTGTTTTCAACAATGTCACTGCAATTAACCCTGCAGCAGAGACAAGCAGGGTAGCACTGATGGCACGGCCACATGGTTACCTGTCTAGTGGACTCAGTTTTCCCAGATGAGCTTGAGTAGATGTGAATTAGAGGAGAAGTTAAAGAAATTCAGCTTCTAGAGAAGCTGGGTAAAGCTAAAAAATCCACTAGTGTCATTTGTGAGCTCTGTCTTGGTTTAGATCTTCATTAATGTCCCTGGCACAGAGAGCAGGTATCTGCTAAGCACATCTGTAGACAGATGGAAGCTCTCATTGCTGGATTCCCAGGTGCCACAGTAATCCCAAGAAATACACCAAATCCAGGGATAATTTTCTACTCCATTTCAAATTTTCCATCTCAGGAAAAACATTTTTTTCTCTAGCTTTCTTCCTTCCCAGGTGAGCTCATTTTCAAACAGACCCAGTCTCACAGCCACTTAATTTATGATGGAATTAATTCTTTGTTGTGGGCTGGGTCTCCTCAAATCAGATCTCACATTAAAAAACCTTATCTGTATATAATTAAACTTCGAATTTGTTTGTTATGTGCCTCCTGTCTTCACAGTTGAAGAAAAAGCCCCTGAAAACCTCAGTGTGATTTCAGACCAAACCACACAGTAGAGGCTTCCTCAATTTGCAGACATCTTAAAAGAACAGCTCCAAGGGCACAAATTGCCCTGCTCATTTGAAATCTCAAAGTATTTAATGGCATTCAAGAGGAAAAACAGAATTTTAGGAAAACTAAAAAGATCACCATCTCATCTCCTAAGCAAATCCTCCTGTGTGAAGAGCTGAGCTGCACTTGGGCTGATCTCAACATGCCAAGGAGGAAAGGCTGGTAGGGAAAAGTAACCTCTTATTAAAGCAAACAATTTGGCTAGAGAAAAGACATTGCACCACATGCAGAACCTTGGGAGCCTTTCTCCTCCTGCTCCAGCCCAAGAGAAGTGTTTGCAGAGTTACAGGGGCATAGAAGGAAATAATCAAAGCCCTTCTCATGAAGGCACATATCCTCAGTCCTTAAAACTGACATAAATCTAAATTCAAGCCTTCAGAACATTCAGAGGATTAAGATCTGCAATCTCTTTGCTGTAAATATCAATCTTGAGACCCCGTCTGCAACTTGAATTCCATACAAGCGCTTTTCAGCTCAAAGATGCCACAAAATAATTTCTGCTTTCAGAAACCTCCCTTAAATCCAGTTAGTAGTTCCCCATTTCAAATGTTTATTGTCATGCAGAAAACCACACCAGGCCTGAGCTACATCCACATCCTACATTTGCTTCTGCTGTAAGAAGGACACATTTCATAGAATCACAAAATAGTTTGGGTTGGAAGGGACCTTAAAACTCACCTTGTTCCAATCCCTCTGTCATGGACAGGGACACCTTCCACTAGACAGGGTTGCTCCAAGCCCTGTTCAACCTGGCCTTCAACACTTCCAGGGATGGGGCAGTCAGAGCTTCTCTGGGCAACCTGTGCCAGTGTCCCACCACCCTCACACAGAACAACTCCTTCACAATCTCCCATCTAACTCAGCCCTCTGGCAGTGCTGAGCTATTCCCCCTTGTCCTGTCCCTCCAGGCCCCATCCCTTTCCAGCTCTCTTGGAGCCCATGTGGGCTCTGGAAGGGGCTCTGAGGTCTTCCTGGAGCCAGGACTAGGAATAGGTGTCCTGGTTTTGGCTGGGATAGGGTTAATTTCTTCTCAGTAGCTGGTACAGTGTTGTGGACTCAGAATGAGAATAATGTTGATAACACACTAATGTTTTGGTTTTTGCTAAGTCCTGTTTATCCTAAGTCAAGGACTTTTCTGTGTGTGTGTCCTGCTCTGCCAATGAGAAGGAACACTAAGAAAGTGGGAGGGAGCAGAGCAGGAACAGGAGCAGCCACAACCTCACAACCACTTTGCAAAGATGTAAGTCCCAGTTTGGCAGAGCCCCTGTGGGGCAGCACACACCTGAACCCGACTTTGCGGGAGTAGTGCAGGCAGTTCTCCTTGACGTGGGTTTGGAAGTAGGCTGAGCGGCACACGGCCCCGCACTCTGGGCAGCAGTACGGAGATTTGTGAGCGTGGATCCTCTGGTGGGCACAGAAACTGCACTGGTTGGGCAGCATCATCTGGCACACTTGACACGTCTGATGAGACAAAGGTTACATTGAGTTAGTTTTTCTCTACTTAGGGTTTTTCCCTCCCCCTTCTGAAATTCGCCTTAGAAAACTTCAAGGTTTAGAGGAGGCTCCAGCACATTCCTCCAGCAGCAGCATTAACTCTACAGAGCTCTTTGGCTACTCTTCTTATCATCTTTTCCCAACAACTTCCACCATTAGCCATTCCCAGTGACAGTACACATGTTTAAACCACATCCTTTGTGGTTTATTTGCTTTTTTCCAATAAAAAAGGAAAATAAAATCTTTCACCTCTATGCTCTGATGAGATTCCACTTGCTCAGCACTTTCATTTCCGCATTCAGAGAATTTCTCAACTTGAGAAGGAGAGCACTTTTCTTAACAAGCCCCCACCTCACACCAAAACAACCCAAAAAAGCAGAAAAACTCCATTACAGCCAGACTCCAAACACTTGCTGCTGAAGGCAGTGCAGTCCTGAAGTGTTCCTTCCCCACCGAAACCACTGCTTGCAAAACTTCTTCGGGTCAGATAAAATCAGAATTTTCAGACCACAAACTAGAAATGATGCAAAGCCTCTTTCTCTCCCTGTTCCATCCTTTATGAAATCCATTTTTCCACACACATTTACTATCAGAACTGCTTTGCAGAAGCATCATTTACTTGACATAAAAAGTTTTTTTATGTAGATGTATCATCCCACTGTCATCAGCTGTCCAACCCTTGCTCCCTTTCACAGGTGTCTCAACTCTCTGTACTCTGTCAAAGCCCAGGAGCAGCTACTCATCCTCTTGCAGGACACACATTACTGCGTGCCTGAGCAGGAGTAGACACCAGCCTGCTCTGAGCCCTCCAGGAGCCCAAACTCTCTTCAGACATTAATAATCCTGCACAAAAATCACTCCTCTAGCTTCAGAATGAACTACAGCAAGCAGCTAATTATGGATTATCAAATCAGGTAATTTAACTAAATAATTTCTGTGAACTTCACTGCTGGCAGCCAGCGTAGAAACCCGGGATAGAAGCCCCAAAATCTGACAGGGAAATAAAATAAAATTATTGGCCACCTCCCTTTTCTGTATCACTGCTATTTCATGAAGCATCTCTGTGATGCTCCAGTACACAACATCCATCAGGGAACTGTCAAAACAACTGCAGGCAAGAGAAAGCATCACTTATAATAAAATGCAAAGCTATGACAATCCTGGAAGGTTCATGGGGCAGAAGGGAATTATCGAAGGTGGAAACTGCAGAAATTGCCAAATGCATCAAAAGCTTCAGACACGTGATCTGGGGTATATTGCAACTTCAGTTGAGAGGAGAAAAGGCTTCCCTAGGAAGGAGAGAAATGAGTGTAAGAAACCACGTGGTAGAACACCCATGCGCACACCCAAATGCAACTCAAGGAAACTGAAGAGCATTTCAAATGCTGCAGAAGTCCCCTAACTTCAGCAAAGAAAACCAATGTTACTGAGCCATGGGAATGGGAAAATGGGAAATAGAAAAGCCCCCAGGACGTCTCCCTGAGGAGCTGAGCAGGACCTTGTATTCTCCAATGCACTCTCAAATCCCCAAGTGAGAGAGCTACAAGAAAATTATGTTCAGGGCAGTTTTATTGTGTTCTATGGTATTTTTTTCTAACTGGCTTGAGATTTGCAATGGAAACTTTATCTTCTTGGCCCCGTTAAAACGGGGCTCCTCTCACTGTGATCCCGACTAGTATTTAAGGCAAACTCAGCAGAACCACAATTTAAAGCACCTTTGCCCTTGTAGCTCTGCAGACCTTGCCTTGTCAAAGCCAATTCTGTTTCGATTTTAAGTCAGTTTGAGGCTCACCTCTTCCTCCCCAGCATGTCATACCCACTGCTCACACAATCAGTCAGCACACGTTAAAACCTTGTATTTTCACTGCTCTCCATGTGCTCGTGCTGGATCTAAAATAGGCCCAAATCGCTCAGTATTTGGTGAGCTCCAGCCTGGGGAAGCGCAGAGCTGCAGTGAGCTCCCATCATGTCCCGCCTGGCAGGAAAGGCTCTGCAGGGACCAAAAATATGCTAATGAAGGGCTGAAGAGTCTGGGGACTGCTACAAGAGGCATCAAAACTGTGGGTATCTCCTTGAGGCTTGGCAGGAAGCTGCCAGAAAGTGTGGACACACGATAGGGGAATAAAAAGCAAGACCTTGTGAGGATAAGGCTAAATGAATTCACTGCTCCTGCAGATGCCAGAGAAGGAGCTGGAAGGATTCCCACGCTGACACCACACTCTGCAGGGGGGACAAAAACCAGCCCAAGCCCTCGAGCTTGGATTGTCTTGTGGAAGAGTCAAGAAGCTGAGGGGTAAATGGGGAAAATGAAGAGTGATGAGTCACAGGGATGTATTTGTAAGAATATGGAAAATGGTCATCGTTCTGGACTTGGGAAAAGTCAGCGCAGCTTTGCTTTTTCTGCCTCCCGCAGCCATCTGGGCTCTCCAGAGGAGTCAACAATCATGTACCATGTGGGTGACCAAGAACTGAGCTGCAACAGGCCAGGCTACCTCGATTTCCAAAACAGTTTTGCAGCATCCTTCACTGAAGGATTTTGAGGAAATTAAGTCGCCATCACATAAGAGAAGGGTTTTCCTTGGGTAAATAAGTGGTTAGAAGAAAGGAATAAACAGTCCTTTGATGAAGGAAGGTCCCAGGAAGTTCTACTGGGATCTGGGCTCTTCAAAATAACCTCAAAGTATCTGGGAAAGTGAAACACCAAAGCTTGATGATTAATTCTACCCCAACCCAAACCAGCACACTGACCCAGTAACTTATCAATTTACAGATAAAGGCTGACCACGAGGGCTGCAAAGAGAACACATGGGACTGAGTGACCGGGCAATAAAATGAATCAAACAAGGAATAAAGAAGAGCTGAAGAAAGTTCCAAATAGAGAATAAATTATAACTGGTATCTTCATGCTCACTCTCATCCTTTTCCCAACATCTGCAGCAGACACAGGGCCAGAAAACCAGCCCAGGGGGATCACAGGGGGCTCTGCTCACCCATTTGACAGCAGGGGCTGCTGCCCTTGTTGGGAGCCAATGTGCAGCCCTACATGGTCTTCCCCACTGAACTCTTGGTCTTGGAAACAGTGTTTTTTAGTTTTGCAACTCTTTTGCTTCATAGGAGAAATGGTAACTTGGTTCCAGATGTCACATTTTTATCTTTCTCCTAGTTTTCCATGACTTCTTCAAAGAAGTCTGGCAGCAATTTGAGACATTCATTAGTCAGTTATTTCTAAAGCATGTTACCAGGATAGGATTTTGAGTTGTGTAACGTCTGTGTTTTCCATATACTCCCATAGCCTACTCTTTAATCAAGAGTTATTTATTACAAGTTTTCTTTAATTCTGGTTTGTCTGCCACATTTCATTTGGGCCTTTCTTCAACAAGTCCCATTCACAGACACACAAACGCTCAGAAGCTCAGCCGTTACAGAACACTTGAGTTGATTCCCATTTTTACTTATTAGCTTCTTCAGAAGGGAAAAAAAATAAATAGTCACTGAAATAGAGTGAAGATTGAAAAAATATACTACTCAGAAAAAGTTTGTGTATTAAACCCAACTCTATGGCCACAGAGGTGTTTGCAAATCAGGGAATTTATAGTTAACATACAGTTTTGTTCTGGAAGGTGACTGTGGAAAGGGAACTGGTTTCAGCACAAGCAAAGAAACGTTACTTCAGTTTTAGTGTAGTTGCTGTTGCAGAGTTAAGTGATGGTGATAAAGTTCATGTCTACTTAAGAGCTGCCCCCAGACTACAAGGGTCCTCCTTGATATGACCATCACAGAGCTCCAGTTAAAAACACTTGGGCACCAACCCTAAGGCATGGGACCAGGGCTGGGAAAGGAGATTCACAAGCCAAACGATCTCTAAATGGAAAAGGAAATTATTAAGGACTCAAAGTGAAACAGTCAGAAGGGAACAGAAATCATATTTGCAGAATGTTAATGTTTCAAGAGTGCTTGTTCTTTACATATTCAAAATAAAAATCCCCTACCAGTGGTGCCCCAAAGCCCCAGTTCTTCCCAAATCCAGCCTTTTGCAAGCTTTAATTTTTCTGCTTCAGACAGAGCTGCAAGGGCAGCCAAGGGATCACAGACAGAGATTAGCAGGATCCTCCAGCTATAAAAGAAATAATGAGCAATTACTACTTAAAGTTAACCTTTAACTTCACCTGAGGTCTCCCTGACGGCCTGGCTGGGATCAAAGGCAGGAGCCTGCACTCCTCAGTGGAGCTGCTCCAGCAGTGGGTGCTGTGCTGGCTCTGCCCAACACCTTCACCTCTGCCCCTCTGTGCTCCCTTCCCGCATCCCAGAGTGATGACAGTGTGCTGGGCCACACTGTAACCAAGAGTCCCATGCTTGGAGGGTCATTTTGACTGATTTTAACCATCCAGGTGACAGCACTGCTACACAACATGTCACTGGTGTGAGACACAGTGAGCAGAGAATTTCTTTTGCTGTAACTGTGATAACTGAACCACACTCCTGGCCAGGCTCTCTCTAAATGAATAGGCATCACTGCATTACCATGTTCATTTATAGATGAAAAATAACCCTACAACAGAAACTCAAGGTTATTAATTTGAAGAAGAAAAACTTTGAACCCAGTTGATACCCTAAAACCAGTGCATCCAAGCTTCAGTGACAGAATGCGGTCCTAACATGGAGGTTTTATTCTAGTTAACACTAAGGTGCCAAGGCCTCTGAGGGAGTCTGCTTGACCTTCAGCCTAAGGACATGACCACAAGACACCCTTTAATCCCAAACTCCCATCCATTCTCTCTTCTGCTCCTTTCAGCTCATTCTCCCTCATATTTATTCATCCTCAGGCTCATCATTGCATCTCACCTCCTCCCATCAACCTTGTTCTCTCTCATTTATATCCCTGAACCTCACAAACTTCCCAACACTCCCAAATCCAGTGTCCTCCTCAGACCCTCACCAGGAACAGCTCCTACACACTCACATCGAAATCATCCCAAGACATCAGGATGCTTAAGCCTCAACAAGGCACTCAACTAAAACCTTATCCCTGAATAATCCATTTTTGTGTATGTGAAAAAATGCCTGGTTAAAGCATCGGTGTAAATCTGGAAACTCAACAGCTTTAGGAAACAAAACGGAATTGCAACGGCAAGAGCCACCAGCACCACAGGCCTTAGACAACATTGCATCAAATCAGCTTAATTCTGAATTTGCTCAGTCTGTAGCTTTTTATGATCTCAGCTGTAATTTCAATAATTTCAGTTTCCACACCTTTTCTTCTCACCCACAGTGCTGTTTACATGGCAAGGTTTTGGCAGTGGGGGTACAGGGGTAGTCTCTGTGAGAAGACACCCGAAACTGCCCACAAGCAGGACAGAGCCAGCTCGATGACAGACCTGTGGCTGGCCAAGCCTGAGCCCATCAGCAATGAGGGTGGCACCTCTGGGATAACAGATTTAGGGAAGGGCAAAGGATGCTGTGCCGCAGCTGGGAGAGAGGAGTGAGAAGATGTGAGAGAAAAAGAGCAGAGATTCCCCTGCAGACCCTCCACGAATCCATGGTGACACAGGCTGTGCCCCTCTAATCCATGGAGGACTGTAGTGGACATGCTCTGAAGGAGCTGCAGCCCTTGCAGAGAGAGCCCATGCTGGAGTAGTTCTTCTGGCAGGACTCAGGACCCCTTGGGGGACCCAGGCTGCTTCAGCCTTTTCCTGAATGACTGCATCCCATGGAAGGGATCGATCCCAGAGCAGATCCTGAACAACTGCAGCTTGTGGAAAGGACTCACCCTGGAGCTCTTGGTGAAGGACTGTCTCCCACAGGAAGGACTCCATGATGGAGAAGGGGAAGATTGTGAGGAGGAAGGCTGGTTCCAAATAGAAATCTGAACTCCCACTTACTAAATTGATCATTTACTGGATTAAATGATTCCTCACATCCCCACTTACAAGTCACCAGTATGACCCCATGGGCTACAAGGCACTCTCTTCTCTGACATTAGCAACATTCAAGGCCTCTGCTCTTCCCTCCACCCTGCAGGAGTGATTCCTGCCAGTCAGGGGTGATGCCCATCTCACAGCCTCCCAGCTTTGCCTCTTTCTTCTTACCTTGCACTCCTCAATGCTTTGCATCCCATCAAAGACAGCACCACAGGTGTTCAAACACCAGCTGTGCTATGATCTTCACTGACAGTGCTTTTTCAGTGACTCCTTTCTTACTTGACCCATCGCTTATTTGCTCCTGCACCAGAAGGAGGATATACAGTAAGCACCTCCACCCACCCCTTCCAATAGCCTCTCCCAGTCCCAGTCCTTACCAGTAAGTTCTTGCTTCCTGGGATTTCCTGACTGGTTTATGCCAAGCCAACGTGTTCCTAGCACACAAGGGGCAGTCACAGAAGGACTGTGCTTGGAAAGGACTTCCAGAGATCATCTGGCCATCCAACATCCCTGTTCAAGGAGGGCCACATAGAGCTGCTTGCACAGAACGTGACTAGATAGATGGCTTTTGCATGTTCCCAAGGACAGACTCCACAACCTCCTTGAGCACCCTGTGCCAGCGCCGAGGCTGCCTTTGGCCTTCACATCCCCAGTGAGCTACTCCTTGCAGGTGAGTATTCCCAGCTGTGCACTTCTCCTCACTGGCTTCCCTATCACTTGGCTCAGGGCATTATCATCACGGCTGCCCAGGAAACTCCTGGGCTGTTTACACCCTGCCAGGTTATCCCACTAGCACAGATGAGCATGGCTGATGCCCTCCATGGACCAGAGTCTGTGAGTGTGAGGTCTGTAAGCTGCCTCATCCACTCTTGTTCCAGGCCAGGTGGCCTGTAGCAGATACCCACCACAATGTCACCCAGACTGTCACCCATATCTTTAATCCCAATCCGTAAGCTCTCAGTTGGCTCCTTACCCATCCCTGGGTAGAAGTCCAGGCACTCCACCTGCTGCCTCACATTGAGGTTAACTCCTTTTCCTTGTCTTCATTGCCTGTCCTTCCCAAAGACCCTGTGTCCCTCCATCACAACATTCCAGTCATGCAACACATCTCATCACCTCCCTGTGACACCAACACTTATCAGAGTCCTGAGAAAGCACACAGATCTGAAAACCATGGAATGGTTTGGATTGGTGGCGACATTAAAGCTCACCTTGTTCCAGTCCCTGCGATGGGCAGAGGCATCTTCCACTAGAGCAGTTTTCTCCAAGCCCTGTCCAATCTGGTCTTGAACACATGCAGAGATGGGGCAGACAACTTCTATGGATTTCCAGTTCCTTGTGTTTACTCCCCACAGTGTATGCATCAGCATTAGACACTTCAGAGGCAGGATTGTGTAGACCACCACCATCAGGGCTCTCATGGCCCTGCCTGTCACACCCAGAGCTCTGCAGTCAATTGATACTCTTCAGGTTCTCTGGGTGCCCCCATGGAAAAGGAATGTGGGAGTAGGATTCTCCCTGTTAGTGCCAGCAAACACCAGCTTCCAGCCTCAGTTCCCACCCTCCTCAGACAGCCTCTGTCTCCAGCTGCCCCCTCCTCCTCGCTCTCAGCCATGTTCTGGCCCCCAGTTCACACCCCTGCTCCTTCTCCTTTTCCCCAGCTGCTCTCAGTCCCCGGGGGCTGCAGGAGCACCAGGGCCAGGCGGGCAGGCATGGGTGCTGCAGGAGGAGAGGGTGGGATTGCTGCTCCCTGACAACAGATCACACACTGATGGAAGCAGACTATGGAGCCACACCCCAGCTTTTCTTCCTCCCCAGCCTCTCCTCCTCCTCACCCCATGCTCTGCTGTGGCCTCAGGGTGCAGGCTTTGCTCTTCTGCCACTCATCCTTTTGTCTGTGCTCTCAGCAATCCCTGTCTGGAGCTCCATTCCCCCAACGTGCTTTCATCATAACATCTTCCATGTCTTTGCTTCTACAAAATCTACAGGGAAAATTTCCAAATAAAACAAAATCCATTCTTGCTTGTACCTAAGGATTGCATTAATCACCCTTAGTTTGAGAGAGGGAGAAAGCAGTGCTTTACAGGGCCAAGGTGATTTTTTGTTGATTTTCAGCCCTCTTGTTTTCTAAAGTAAAACATGAACTTGGGGAAGGGCAGGGGGGAGGAAGAGAAAAACATCAAAAATACAGCTGCTGCCTTTCTCTTTTGCTGCTGGGAAATTACCAGGGCAGCATGTGGTCCTACTAGCTCCTGGCAAGGTTTATCCAATAAATTATAAAGCATTGATTTAAGAGGGGGAAGGAAGAAGAAAAAGAAAAGGCAGCAATAAAATTGCTTTTAAATAACTCCAGTGTAGGTGGTGTGTAAACAGGATACGTCACGACTCATTGAAAAATTCTTACTGGGAAAAAAAGGAGAGAAAACAAGGAAAAAAGTAGGAAGAACAGGAGCACAAAGGTTCAAGAAAATTCAGAGGTCTTTAGTTTACCTTTTGTACTTTGAGTTCTTGGCTACCTCAGGGGATTTTGGGTGGTCAAGTCAAAAAGAAAGGGGGAAAGAAAGGAATTAACAATCTCTGGTTACCAGTAGATGGACAATTATGCCCAAGAGGGCCCGGAAGTACTCTGAATTCTTGCACATGTTATTGTGCACTGGTCTGTCCTTGCCCAGAAAATAAATGGGCTCCATCTCAAACCCAGTTCATGTCTTTTGTTCTGTTACTTCTGCTGCAAACCTCTTCTAGAATTCACTCCTCTGATGGTTACAAAGTGTCCCCTAATTTTCAGTTACATCTATTTCAGTCTGTTCTTGCATCACTGTTGCCCCTAAATTTCAAAGCTCCTTTCTACAAACATCACACCAGATACACAGCAAGAGTGGATACAGAGCACAAAAAGCACATGCAAAATGCAGGCACCAGGACCCTCATGGGCTTTGTTCCTTCCTGTAATTTGAGCCCTGAAAAAGCTAAAAAAACCCTGCCTGATGCTGATGAACTGCCCAGGGCGATCCCCTTGAGCACAGGAAGTGCTTCTTTTTGGCAGATTTAGTTTCTGGTAGAAAAAAAAATGCCACTACCCTCACCCTTAATCCTTTGTCTGCTTCAATGCTAAAGGAGACCCACCCTCACCAGGCCTTTGCCAAGCTAAAATCATAAAGGGTTTTTCATTCCCCCACAAAAGATCATTGCATTTCTCTGGTTGTTTTTCCCTCACTTATTCCAGTCTATCCTGATAAACAAAAACAATTCACTCCTCTGCAGCTCAGTTACTTCTAGCAAGAGGGAGCATCACTGTAGCCCTGCCTGGTGCTGCAGGATGACAAAAATCTGCTGCACAATTGTCATCTCAGTCATTCACGGACTTCTCATGACCAAATAACCTGCTTTTGGTTGCTTTTCATCCCATTCTTACTCAGCCTTCAAGATCACCAGGGTCCTCCTGTAAAATATTTCCAATCTTCCATGACTTTAGTTTGGTTCAGCAAATTTTTCTACACATTCACCCTCCAAGGTCCTTAACACAAACATTTACTGCACCTCAAGCTATCCCTCAGGAGATCTCACAAGAACTTGATCCCAGTTGCAGTTACTTCCCAGGTTTTACCAGGTTCTGCTCCACCCTCATAACCCAATTTCTCCAGTACATCTACTGCCCCTGTAGCACTCTAAAAACCATCTCATTGAACATGAGGATCTACTCATTTCTCTACTCCAAAAATGTATCAGAGATGTATATCAGATTAATTTAGCATAAACTACACCTACTTAAATATCTTTCTCTCCCCCCACCCCAAACCCCCAAATATCTGCTGTGTCAGACCAAACAGACCTGAAGTTACACAGAACATCTGCTACCGCCTTTTGAACATCTGGACAAGCATAAGACCTACCTGCTGCACAGCTCCTGGTGTGAACAAAATCCAGCCTAGCAGCTATTCCAATTCCCATGCTGCTCCCTTCCTGCAGTTCAACCACGCAAAAGCAGCACACAGGTCCCATCCACCACCTCAAGTCACAAGCTTGCAAAAATTGCAGAATTGGCCTCACAGGTTCCCAAAAAAGGCAAAGTCTCTGTGACCCATTATGACAACCCATTCAAAACATCCACCCAGTAAATCCAGTTGTTTCTAAAGTAGATTATTCCAGTCTGCATCCTCCCTGTAAGGCAAGAAGATCCCACCACGGTGTTTGCCTGGGAGCAACTGCCTTCATCCTACACATACTCTTGACCAAAGTAAGCCAGGTAGGATCTCCCTGCTGTACTTAGAGCAACTGCAATCATGTACATGTCTAAAATACAACATTAAGGTCAAGCTCTCAATCATCCTTCTAAAGGTCTTTCCACTCCACCTTCTCAACCACAGCATCTCCCCCTCTCCTTCTCCCATGCTCCAAATCTCCTGCTTTCCCTGATGTCCAGATCATATCTTTCTTCCTTCCTGCAACACAACTGTGATCCAGCCATGCCATTCTCATTTTGGCCACACCCAGGAAAGCAATTTACCCATTACCTGTCCTATTAATGTGGGATTTACCCAAGGCCATGCAAAAACTTAACACTAAGTTTTTCCCAAGCCACCAATTAGAATAAAGAGAAAACCCAACAATGTCCTTTTAAACAGCTCCGGAAAACCTGAAAATGCCAGAGTAATTCACAAAGTCATGCTAAGAAATTCCAATTAAAGTGAGAAGTCTTAAGTATCAACACAGGATAAGTTTTCTCATAGAGCAGAGCCAGCTTAGGCTCTTGCCTTCTCCAATCCAATCATTCCGGCCTCTTATCACTGTGTGCTTGGCCTTCAGCTTCTGGGTAACTGAAAACATACTGAAAAAGAAGTCTCTTTCCTGCTGCTTCTTTTCTCCATCAACCCTGTTGGATCAGCCCTTCCTTCTCAGCAAGGTGCCACACTAATGTCATATCAGGTCCAAAATGGTTTTGGAGCTAAAAACACCATAACTGAGCACTTCGAAGCCTGTTCAGTCCCTCAAATTTTGATCACCTGGGATGTGCAAGTTAATAATTAGACTTGGTGTCATTTAATAGAAGAGCTTCCAAAAGAATCCATCAAAAATCCACCTGGGCTTATTCTTGATAGGTCAGCAGTCTCCACCTTCTAGTATAAATGCAGGTTCTGTGGATAAATTGGTTTTACACTTTGTCCTCAGACAAAGGTACTCTTTCCATCATACATTCATCCACCCTTTCCAAGAATCCTCTTTTTCAGGGACAACCTGGTACCAAGCATCTGAATACTCACAGATGAAAAGCTTTCAGCCTGATAAAGTGGGGACCTACCCCCCGCTACTTCTTGAAGCTCTTTAAAAGGCATAAATTAAGACATGGGTTTATGTGGAAAAAGTCAGTACTTTATAGTTTCTCAAGAAGCCATGGCAAAGAGTTTGTGTCTGAACTCTGGGATTAAGTAAAAAATTTTAAAAAATTTCCAAATGATCAGAGTTCCAATTTTTTTTAGCTTTAAGAAACTATGACAATCCCACACCATACCATTGTTTCGATACAGAGAGAAAGACACCAAGTATGGAGAAAGAAACACACACAGTTTTTTGCTCAAATGCACAAAATTACGATAAACACCAGATAATTATCTCTTGAGATCTGGGGATGTGGTTCATGTCCGAGCCTGCTCACAACTATTAATGCTACCCCTGCACCCTGACGGATTGTCTGGCCAAGGCAGTGTGCTCTGGATCAAGCATTGGTACATGACTGGTGTGCTCTTTGGTTTTTTAATGAGATGTACCAGCACATAATTGAACACCCTGTGGACACTGTGGGTTTGAACCACTACTGGGGGCACTAAAAGACATTCACTACAGGTGTGTTACATCAATGCCTTTCTCAGCAACACAGTTTCACAGAGTCAGAGAATCACAGAAGAGTTTGGGTTGGAAGGGACCTTGAAGATCATCCTGTTGCACCCTGCTGCCTTGGGCAGGGACAACTTCCACTAGACCAGGTTGTTCCAAGCCCCATCCAACCTTGCCCTGAACACTTCCATGGATGGGGCAGCTACAGCTTCTTTGGGCTCCACCACCCTCCCAGGGAAGGATTTCTTCCTAACACCTACTTTCTACTACTGCCCCAAAAAACAAGTCTCCTGGCACATGTCTGGAGATGGAAACCAGAGTTTTCACCACTTCAACCATCTAAGGAAGTGTTTGCAAAATTAGTCACTTGATCTGCTCCTGCTCATACCAATACTCCTCTTTTTTCTGACCAAAGTAGAAACAGCAACCCAAGGAATTAACTTCCTTAATGGAGAGCCAGGGGTATCCACAGTACCGTCTCAGAAGGGAGTTGGCCAGTTCATGTTCTCCTATTCCAGGAGTTTACAATGCACACTCCAACAGCTTCAACTACAGCCTTCCCACACCACAATTATTATCATTATTACACTCATTAATACCCGATATGCTAAACCTTCATCTCCTCAGGCCTTGTTACTGCTGGGGGCTACGCAGTGTGTTACCCGTGTAGGACATGGGATGACAAGGCAATCCACACCTTCTCCCCTGGACAGCTCAGAGGATCACTGAATTTCACCCATCCTTTTACCCCCTCAGCCCGGGGCCATCAAACCCTGGGTTCTGGTAGAGGGCACCGGAATGGTTTCCATCAGCTCCTGCTAAATCCGGACGCACACAATTACAGGCATATGGGCATAAACCCTTATTTCCTTTAGAAATGTAACAGCTTTACTGAAACAGATGTTCTGGGAACAGCATGGAGCACCACTGAGCAGCCTGGAGGACAGGAGATATAGTGGGAAAGGACTCCCAGAGCAGTGCATGCATCCTGTGGAGTATTAGCATGGGAAGATCAAACAGGGAGGAGCTGATTTCACAAGCTCAAAAGTAGCCTCCTTTTCCAATGCTTCTGTTCAGAAAAATAATGCAAAAATAATCTCACATCTAGCAGCACAACTTGAAGTGAGAGGCTTAAACTCTATTCTTGGTTAAGTTACAGAATAAATTATTTGATTACAAGCTAAAAATACTTACTATCAGACATCCTTTCCCTCTTTAAGGAGCTCTTGAATTGATAATCCCACAACAGCAATAGGAAATACATTTTTAATGCCACTGATTAACATTTTAGCTCACTTTGGAGCACTCAATGTATCCTTTCTCCTGAAGGTTTTAATGGCAGACTGCTGACATTTCCTAAAAATGCATTATAGTTGAAAAATAAGTTGGGGTGATGACAGAGTGAAGTGCTCACTGGGCTGCCTCGGGCAAAAAACCTGATTATGTGGCCACGCTGATCCCTCCTGGCCTTGCCAATTCTTATGACATCAAAACCATTCAGCCATAATCTATTTTTTTGTGGCTGATGAATTTAAGATAACAAAGCACCTAAATGGGACTGCAGCAGCCTCAGTACTCCTGCAAGCCATTCAAGGAGCTGAGGGAGGCTCTGGAGTGTGCAGGTGCTACAACAGCCATGGCAAACACCCGGTCATTTCCCCCAAATGTTGGCATGGAGTCCTTGTTTGTGGAGCCCTTGCACTGGGAGCCTGCCAGCTATGCTGGCAGCCACACAGACCTGGAAAGCTTCCTCCTCACCCAAAGAGATAAGGAGAAAAAGATTCCTCCTCCTCTTCCAACTTTGCATTGGTTAATACTTAAACAGGATTGACCGTGTCTTCCAAAATTCAAACCCTAAACAAAGCATGTGGTCTTAGTACGCAATGCAGACCATCTCCTTCTCCTCATCAGGAGGATCCTAAGCTGCAGTTTTTAAGGGGATTCCAACCCCTTGTCTGTACCTACGAGCAAGGTCCACAAAGGCGGTGGAGGCCTGAGCAGGGCAGCACAGGAGGAAGGCAGGAAGCCACTAACAAGGCTCTTGAATACTCCTATGCAATCATGGCACCCACTTGTCCCTCTGCCACCCAAAGGGCAAAAAGTAGCCCAAACCAGCCCTACACCCCACGTGCTGCAGTGCTTGGCTCTTGGCCAGGCCCGCCCCAATACACACCTGACCACACAGCAGCAACAGCACCCAATGTGCAAAGTGTTATACAGAATGTTCTGGCACAAGTTCCAGGAAAGGCAACATTAAACTGTTTCAGATTTCCCCCAGCCACGCTTAGAGCACAAAAACCTGTTTTAGGTAACACTCTGCTGATCCTCCCCTACGGCACTTGTGCACACCTCATCCAAGAGATCTTTGATCTCCAGCACCTTCCTTTGACACTCAAGGATCTCCACAGTCTCCTTACTATGCTCTTTTTACTGGCAAAGGGTAGAAAGAGGGCAGGCAAGCAACACTAAACGTCTTTTCATGCCCACACGCCTGGGCTCATGTGCATTCCAAATCCTCCCCACAAGCACCTTTTTAGGCAAAGTGACTCATTTGCCACCATGATGCCTATTTTTTTCCCCTTGAGGACAATCTCTTTAAACTCATAGAGATTTAACTAACAACATTAAAATGATGACTTACCAGTCTCTCATTATCTTCTGAGGTTCTCTGGTAATGAGCTGCTAAAGAAACATAATCCTGCTCCTGCTTGTTACACTCCAAACACTTAAGTCCATGACGGATTAGCCTCTGTGGGTCTGTGTAGAGAGGCAAGGCTGGCTGAGTGTTCGCTGAAATCCCCACTCCACCTCCTGAAGCAGAACTGGACTTGGGTGGAGGAGAGGATGAGTGCAAAGTCTGAGGAGCTGGAGAGGCTGAAGCCTCCTGTCCATCCCCAAGCGCTGCGGCACTTTGCACCACCTCCCCTCCTGAGGCGCAATGCTGTGAACTCAGGAATTATCCTTTCACTTTTACAATGCAATTAAAAGCCTTTGCTGAGCCCGCCAAATGTGGTGACATCCAGGAACCGCCAGCCTGACTCACAAAGC
>JAOXXN010000150.1:3459136-3494339 GCA_026770055.1 Myrmophylax atrothorax
CATCAGGAAACATTTTTTCCCTCGTGAGGGTGACCAAGCACTGGCACAGGTGGCACAGGGAGGCTGTGGAGTCTCCATCCCTGGAGATGTTCAAAAGCAGTCTGGAATTCCTGAGCAACCAGCTTTAGGTGGCCCTGCTTGAGGCTGGACCAAATAACCTCAAAAGGTCTCTTCCAACCTCACCTACTCTGAGAGGCTTTGAAGCATTTTGTATCCAGGTGTGACTATGTCACCCTCCCATTGCAATAAATAAACAGTATTTCTTGAGGTTTTCTTTCCCATGTCCTGGCATTTTAACCATCTACCCTTGGTACTGGGCGTACAGCATTGCTCACACGGTATTTGTTTCTCATGTAGTTACATAATTATTTGTTACTTGTTATCAGTCCCACAGGCAAAAAATTTCTTTTTTCTAACTGACACATCCTTGATTTCTGATTGGTGTCATCATCCTTCTCCTTTTGGAGGAGGTGGCCAGTTTCTCCAAATCAGCAAAAGCACAAAAGGAGTCACAAACAGGAAACATTTTCAATATTGCAACTGTTAACCTGTAATTGTAGCACATCTCTATGAAAAGCTCCAAGTTGTATCTTAAGAGAGCTGACATTTGTTACACAATTTCTGAAGAGCTGTCACAGTCCTGAACAAGTTGTGGCTTGCAGGAAAGCTGTGGTAATTTGAAGGATTGTGCTAATTAAGAAATATAATGCCAGTGGGAATTTAGCTCCATCCCAGATGGCCGAGAAGGAGAGGCAGCCCTGGAGCGGCTGGGGTCCCTTCCTCAAAACAGCAGAGACACAAAATGCACTAAGGAGATTCTGTATCCTTCTGCATGATCTAAAAATCACTTCTTTTTCTTATTTTTAGTCCAATGTGGTGATTTGACATATCTGGAAATAAAAAAATCTTTCTCCCTTTTTTTTTTTTAAATGTTTAAATTTGTCCCTTTAGGCTTGTTTTGTAAATGTTATGGAATCCCCATCTCTGGAAGTGTTCCAAGCCAGGCTGGATGGGGCTTGGAGCAACCTGGTCTAGTGGAAGGTGGCCAGGAGGGTGGAGATTTTAAGGTCCCTTCTAACTCACATCACTCTCTGATTCTGTGCTTTGATGTGGAAAAGACAAAAGCCGTGGGTCTAAGGAGATGATGTCCAGAGCAGCCCTCTGGAGCGGGAGCTGCATCGGTGGGACCTCTTGTGCCCTGGTGGCACCTCAAAGAGGGAAACCCCTGGGTGAAATACTCTCAAGTGATGCCCACCCAGCTGCATCTGAGAACTTCACTCTGCATGCTTAACCTGCTTGGGGTTGTTAGTGCTTGATTTTGGCTGGGGCAAAGCAGTTCTCCCCAGGTGCTGGCTATGTTGGAGAGTGTCTGTAGGCAGACAGGCTGGCAAGGAGGACGAGACCCATTTTATTTACAATGCAAACATCACAAAGTCTTGAGCACTCATGCCCAGGCAACTGTCAGTTTTCACATCAGCAACATTTGTTTCTGTCAGAGGTCACTGTTAGAGAGAATTACCTTGAGCTGGTTGCAAAACTAAGGTGTTACAAAACTATACTTAATGTTTCAGAAACTCCAGGGAAGGTTTACTATTGGCAGGGTGAGGATGAATCCCCAGACACAAACATTCCTCTAAGATAACAGCATAGCCTTCGGCGTTATCTACACACACAGAAAAAACCCATGTAACTTAAATCAGGGTAATTAATTACACAGATAACTCCTGTATACATTTGAAACCATTTACACCTATCAGTTTGGTCTCACTCCCAGGGCATGCCCTCTGCATTGCCACAAACTTATTTTTCTCCCCTCTTTTTCTATATTTACACAAACATGCATGACCCAATGCATGTCTTCAATGAAGATCCCTCTGTATAACCACTGATCCAGCAGGAACATAGAAAAACTTGCCTCTCTTCCAAATCCATGCTCAAGACAGCTTGCAGTAGTCATGATACTCTATGACAATGATGGAGCCCTGACCTTAAATTCCTGAGCCCAAATCCAAGAGAACAAAGCCATGTATCCCAGTGAGTTTGGAAACAGGACTAAAAACCTAATGTGGCAAAATCCTATTGGAGAAGAACTGTTTCGTGTCCGACCATGCTTCTGATGCCCATTTGTTGGAATTTGGTGGATTTCCAGTTGCAGATGTGATGAGATAGGCTGATTTCTTGCAGGGAGGTTGCAGTCAAACCCTGCTGAAGTGCCAAGGATGCATGTTGCTCATATCATTAGTGCGATACCAAACCTGTTCTGCTCGACTGGAAAATTGGGACAATAACTTCCAGACATCCAGTTTTCTTCAGCCATGAGAACTGCAGGCTCCAGTGCAGCATAGATGTGCTGCAAGGTCTGGGCAAGCAAGGAGCCTTTGCACAATCCTCTACTCCCCTGGGCTCTTTGTTGCTTTGCCCAAGGAGTGGTGATGTGAGTGCTTGTGCAGCTGTACATGATTGCTGTACATGATTGCTGTACATGAGCAGGCACCCCTCTTCTTCTCCAGATGCCTCCAAATAGACTCACTCTCATGCTCCAAGCTATGGCAAGATCTTCTCAAGATGTCTCCTGCTGAAAAATGTTTCATGTGGCTGCAGCCTTGGGCCTGGCCATGGGACTGCGGTGGCCAGGGGACACGGTGGTTTCCCCATACATTTCCCAGGATGACAAGGCAGCCTTGAGTTGTTCTTGCCTTTGTGCCTCCAGGTGCCCCATGCAGTGGCAGTGTGACAGCTCTGTGAAACAGAAAGATCAGATCCAGGCTTGTAAACCTCTTCAGGGAAGAAATCAAACTTTGAATCATCCTTCGTCATAGAATCATAGAATTGTTTAGGCTGGAAAAACCCTGTAAGACCTCTGAGTCCAACCATTAATGCAGCACTGCTGCGTTCACCACTGAACCACATTCCCAAGAGCCACATCTACACATCTTTTAAATCCCTCCAAGAACGGTGACTCCACCACCACTCTGGGCAGCCTGTTCCTGTGCCTGACCACCCCTCCAGGGAAGCAATTGTCCCAATACCCAACCTAAACCTCCTCTGATGCAACCTGAGGCCATCTCCTCTCATCCTGTCCCTTGTTCCCTGGGAGCAGAGGCTGATCCCCATTTGGCTCCACCCTCCTGTCAGGGAGTTGGAGAGAGTGAAAAGGTGCTCCAGACCCTTCCCCAGCTCCTTTCCGTTCTCTGGATATGCTCCAGCCCCTCAATGTCTTTCTTGTGGTGAGGAGCCCAAAACTACCCGAGAATTTGAGTTCAGCTTACGCATACTTCTACAAGTGGTTGTGTGGGCAAAAGTGAAGACTGGGGTAGTCAGCTTCCAGGTGGGATCCATCCTGAGTAAGAACTGCTGGGGCAGGGATACCAGTGGCATCGAGCCACATGTGATATTGCTCTTGGAAACTCACCTGAACTTTGCTAGCAAGTTTAACGAAAGCTTGAGAAAACTGCAAGAAGAGTAATTCACAGAATCACAGACTATTCTGAGTTGGAAGGGACCCACAAGGATCATCCAGTCCAACTCTTCAGTCAACGGCCCACATAGGGGATTTGAACCCATGACCTTGGCATTATTACAACCAAGTTTTAATTAACTGAGCCAATGTCAGGGTCAAGAGAAATTCTCTGAGGGTTTTCTGTCTTACACTGCAGGAAGCACCCTCCAAGCAATATCAAAGTCTCCCCAAGAAAGCTCAAGACAGTGCTTTGTATGCTCACAAAAAGAGGGATACAGGACTGTAGGCGGTGGCCAAGGTCGGAGTGTGGTGCAGGCTTAGCTGAGAGGTGAGCTGGATGTTTATCCCAACACCAGGAACAGTCAGTCAACATGACCATGTCTGAAGGTAAGGTAGGAAAGAAGAGACAAGCAGATGAAATCACTCTACATGCAAATTGTCTCCCAGAGTGGAAGAGGCATTTAGGAAAATGTATGGCTATATTTCCAGGTGTCAGACAAGGACTAAGGGCAATGTAGCCCCAAAATGAGGTACAGGACTGAAATCGTGTACAGAAGCTAGTTCTAGTGCTAGAGTAAGAATGAAATAGGTCAGAAATGAGGGCTTCTGGTGCACAGCCCCCTGACCTTGCCATTTCTGCCCTGGCCCATTCATACCTGAGCACCTTTGTTCTGGTTCTGGCTGTTGAAATGACCTCAGGCACTTTCTCAAGTGCCCACAGAAGTTCTGCTGATTCTCCCTGGAACAAAGGGGAAAGGTCTGGAAAGGTCTCCAGGGAACTGTGAGGCATCTGAGCAATTTAATCTGCAGTGGGATGGGTCCAGCCCCAGGCGGGGTGGTGCATGTTGAGGCTTTATCCCACAGACTGCACTGAGGAGCTCCACTAGGATTTGAAACTGTGCCAAGTCTGGGGTGGAGGCTTTTCTTCATAACAAGGGGCAGGATAGCTAGCAACCAAAGGATTTATCTTCTTGCCTACAAACATTGTGAATTCCTAGGAATCCCACGGGTGAGGCAAAAAAAATCCTCCGTGTTTGATCTCCACCCTGTCACACTAATGCATTTGCATCAGGAGGTGGCATCGCCTGAGTGGTGCCCCAATGTGTCCCCCCTGAGAGAACCGGGGTGTGCTCTAGGGAACTCTGCTGCTCTCACTCTCTGGGTAATCCCTCCACCAAGCTCTCAGTCAAGAGAAAGGCCAGTACCTTGGAAAAACTGCTAAGTTTTCAATTTGGTTTGGATTTTGTTAACTCAAATGTCTTGCCATCAACTTTGTGTCTCACATTATTTCACACGTGAGGACAGAGCCCTCCATATTTGCAGCAGGGGAATAAATGTAGACAAGTCTATGTTGCAGCTGCACCTCCTACATCTCTGTCCCCTGCATTACCTCTTCATTTTTTCCTACTTCTCCTGCACCTCCTCTCCCTCCTGCACTGTCATTCCTGCATTGCATTTGGCCTTCTTATGACCTTTAGTTTCTGCATCTTCTGCTCCACAACAAGTGACACTTCAGGGATGGGGCAGCCACAGCTTCTCTGGGCAACCAGTGCCAGGGCCTCACCACCCTCTCAGGGAAGAATTTCTTCCTAAAAGTTATCTTTGTTTGCCAATGGATTTTTTTCCTTTCTTCTCTAGAAGTTTTGTAATCTCTAGAGGGAGAAGGACCTTGGGAATTCACACACCATATCTTACCTTGCTTTGTCCTTAACTTCAAACCTTGCTTTGACCAAGACAACTGGTGGTGTGCCTGTGTGTCCCAGAGGCATGTGCTGCATTGTAAGACAGAGAAAGCAGAACTGGCTTCCACTCTGCCTTTGATATTAAGTTGCCTTCCTAGTCATATATCCCTGGGAAAAAGACCAGCCTTTGACCAGAGCTGTGCTGTAACAGGAATTACAGCCTGACAGGAACTGCAGGGCCTGTGAATGCCTGGCTCCCAAATCCCATCTCCTTGGGAATTGGTGAATTTGGGCTACAAGTCAATAAAACATAGGAGGGTTCTGGCCCAGAAGGCCATGTTTTTGTTGTTTAATGGTAGAGATGATCTCATTTGATGACTTTTTGGTAAATATAACTGGGATGTGGAGAAACAGAAAAAATAACACCGTATCATAGAATCATGGAATCATAGCAGGGTGTGGGTTGGAAGGGACTTTTAAGACCATCTCATTCCAATCTCCTGCAATGGACAGGGACACCTTCCAGTAGACCACATTGATTCAAACCCCATCAGGCACAGGTTCTCATAAGAGGTGCAGGATGCTGAATACTTTTTGTGCAAACCAAGCTTTGAGAGAAAATGGAAGACAGATAAGAAACTACAGGTGGATGCGACAAATGGGCTTTTCAGGAAAAAAAAAAGAAAACAATTTTAAGCTTTGTTAAGCAGAAAATTCTTTTTATGCCTTAAAACTACAAGGGACTGTGCTGAGAAAGCACTGTAATAGCAGAGTGAAAAGTGACCTGAAAATGAAGTTTTCCATCGTGGGCCTCTTTCACCCAATTAACTGTGGATATTAAGAGCATTTTCATGGGGTTTTTTATCCTGTTAGACATCCACAAGGCCCTCAGTTATGCTGGGCTGTCACTCAGGACACTAAACAATGGGCTGTGGTGGCTCTGATGTGTCAGTGAAAGATGTTTAACTATAGGACAAACAAATGTCTCTGGCCTTCAACAAACAATTTTCCAAAGGTTGAACTCATCTTGACTCACGGCAGTGCAAGCAGAGAAATGTGCTCAGCACTCCCATTGCAGCACCGGGAAGCAGCAGCATTTCCTGGGAGAGCAAATAGTGGAGAGGAGCCAGGAATGAATAAGCAGCCTTATTGCATTGTGGATTATAAAACCTCTTCCTGTGAAAGGGCTGAGTAGGGCTTGTTAAAGAATTGATGAAGACAAAGAGTAAAATTACAATGAGGTAGACAGTAAAATTATAACCTACAGCTTTGGGGTAGGAAGGAAACAGGTAATAAAATAATTGGCCTGTCGGGGAGGTAGCATGTCTCACCTTTTCCTGGAGCACCTTGCCATGTCATAAAATGTTCGGGGAAGAAATCCTGACAAAGCATGGTGCTCCAGGGTAGGATCTCACAAAAGAGCTGAAGATGCTCATGTATCCAAAATTCAGGCACTGGCACAGGTTGCCCAGAGAAGCTGTGGCTGCCCCATCCTTGGAAATGTTAAAGGCCAGGTTGGACAAGGCTTGGAGCAACCTGGTATAGTGGGAGGCGGCTCTGCCTATGGCAGGGGCTGGAATGAGATGAGCTTTCATGTCCATTTCAACCCAAACAAGTCTGGGACTGTGATTCACCAAAATTCCAGCCCATGCTGGGGCTGCTCCCTGCCCACAGTGCTGCCCCAGGCAGCTGGAGTTTGGTCCATGGTTACAGCTTTGGGGCACTTTGCTGCTTCTTGTGATTTTGGTCACCAGGCTGGGGCAGCAGTGACTCCCTGGCTTTCAGGAGGGGGAGGCTGGGGGCAGCCAGTGTCCTGGGGAGCCCCATCAGTGATGGGGCATGTGCAGGTGGGCACACGAGATGGTAGTGGGTCTCAGCGGTCTTTTGAGGGAATCCAGTGGCTCTGTTATGTCAGCAATACACAGGGAAAGATTATCCCCAAACTGAAAATAGTGTCTTAGTTAATTAAATTTCAGATTTTCCCAGATGCCAAGGAGACTTCTTTGAAAGACACAAAAAGTGAAAGGATGAAAGAAACTCAGCAGCAGTGGGACTTTAGAGAACAGCACAGTGAGTGGAGGTATCAGTTTAGCAGTGATAGTGGTGTGAGGATGGAATTGGCAAGAGGTGTAGAGAGAGTATAAATCTCACTAGACCAGCTGAAACTGGTGTGGGGGGAAAGACAAAGTCCCCTGCTGAACCTCCATTCCTCATCCCACACCACCTTTGACTGGGAGCTCTCCAGAAAAAAATATTACTGAAATGCCACTTGAAGAGGAAAAGCAAACACCCTCTGAATTCTTTTCCCTTCACATGGTACCGAAGTGACCATCCAAACCAGACTCACAGGGAGCATGCCAAGCCCAGCCCCACACTCAAATCCTGTCTTGCAGACATGGTTGGGATCACTGCCCATCCTGGTATGACCAAACTATGCTGTGTGCACCTCACACTGTGAAATCCCCCACTCTGGGAGGATTCAGATGGTCTCACTGAAACAAGGTGAGAAACCCAACCCTGCTGCATGAATTTGCATACCAAACGTGCATGAGAAAGCCCCATCAGCAACGAGGACATCAGCCCCCTAAAGCAGCTGCCCTGACCTGTCAGGCATCATCCTCCAGGGATATCTGCAAAATAACTTCAAAAAAAGAGAATCACAGCTTTCAGTAACGGGACGTGTAATTCGTATCTCCACCGAACACCAGGGGTGCACCAGCCTGCTCTGCGCCTGTCTTGGCTAAATGCTTTTGTGTTCCACAGGCAGTGACAACTACTATCCTTTTCTCTCTGGGAAAGATGTAATCCTGCTGTCCAAGCTAACCTGCCATCTGCTCTCCAGGAACCACTTCTTCCTCTTCTGTTACTTGATCTATTAACACCATCACACTATGCTTAGAATTCCTCTCTGTGAGGGTGGTGAGGCCCTGGCACAGGTTTCCCAGAGTGCCCCGTCCCTGGAAACATTCAAGGTCCAGTTGGATGGGATGAGGGTGGAGATTCTGCCTGAAAACCAGTTTTTTACTGATGTTTCTGGTGTTAGAAATGATGACAGGCCACCTCGGTGCCACATTGGTGCTCTGCTTTGGTCTGGAAAGCAGAGAAGTTATCAGGCCACCACAAGCTCCACGCACAACACTAGGGCTGTTTGGGACACAAGGCAAGGGCTTAGTAAAAATTAAAAGCCTGGGGAAAAAAACAATAACAAGCAAAAATCAGACGAAATGAAGGTTTTGGAAGGCCCTTCACAGAGAACAGAGCGAGTGGAGGATCATAGTTATTTCTGTAGCTTTCTCTGGCTCATGAACTATGTTTCTTACCCAGCCCATCACTCCTGTATGGTGCAGCCAAGGTCTGGAGGCTGCAAACAGGGGCCACACCATGCCCTGAGCTCTTCAGGGGCACAGTGTGTGCCCACAGGTGCATCCTGGCACAGGCTCACAGGCAGGGGCCTGGAAGAAAGGACAGCAGCACCAGCAGCACTGGTTCATTCCAGTGCAGACATTGCTGCACAGGCACACCCCAGGAGCTTGTTGGACCTGTGGGTGCAGCTCCCTGCCCCTCACGCTGCAAAATGCACAAGGACACATATGTAGGGGCATCAAAACATGCACATCAAACTCTTGCCAGGCTCCCAGAGCTGACACCTCACATGTGCCCCACGCTGGGCTCTACATTGCCAACAAACCATATCCATGGTTCTCCCAAAGCAAGGCAGTGGTCTTTCTCCTTTCAGAGAGCCAACATCCAGCACTTTTGGACTTGCCCAAGGCACTGGCAAATCTCAGCCTTGCCAAATTTCGGCAGGATTATCTTTTATGTTCTTCCACATTACAACCACAATAACGAGCATCTCTGATGAGAGATCAGCTTCAGCTCTATGGTCCACCTCCAGGGCTGGACCAGGAGGTTCATGGCTAAGCACATAAGAAAAAAATCCTTCTCCCATCCCATCAATCTCCTGATAAATGGCAGTGGCAAGCTGGAGGGTTTTCTAAGCAGTTCTCCACCACCACCCCAGCTTTCCTCTAGACCTCTAGTATCACAGGCACATTTACATTTCCTGGGATGTTTCCCCCAACAAGCAGCCCAAGGACTCCCTAAATGAGCACCTGAAAAGATGCAGAGGCCTCAGATACCTGGAGATAAAAGCAGTCATTAAAAAAGCATAAACAAAGGGCATTGTGACTGTTTTGCCAAGTCTCCAGACATGAGAGGAGGCTGAAATAACCTTTACACAATCGCATTAGCATTTTCTGGTGAAAACAATGGCATTTTAGGAGGCAGAACAATGTCTTTCCTTATCATCCAGAAAGGTCAAAGGTATTTATCTGATTTAATATTTTATAATTGATATTAAGTGACACAGAAGAATAAGGGGGGCAGGCAGGTGACGGTTGTGGTGACACAGCAGAAGCTGTCCTCTGCTCTTCCAGTATTGCCTGGGGCTGGGCAGGAGCCAAGTCTGGGAGCAAAACCCTTGTCCATCAGGTCTACAGAAAAGAGGAATTTCTGTCGTGCTCTGCTGTGGTGAGGACTCAGGTCAAGGCCTCCACACTCAAAATGCTGCCATTTGACCCTGTTTCAGTGTCACGTCTGCAGGAGCTGACATTCCAGCCAGTGCAGGGGATGAAATATCTCAGAGAATGACAGGATCATTAAGGATGGAAAAGCCCTCTAAAATCTTTAACAGAGCCCTGCAAGGCCAGCACTAACCCAGGTCTTCAAGTGCCAGATCTACATATTTTTAGTACACTTTCAAGGATTGTGACTCCACCACTACCCTGGGCAGCCTGTTACAGTGCCTGACCACCATTTCTATGAAGATATTTATCTTTAATATCCAATCTAAACATCCCCTGGTACAACTGGAGGTCATTTCCTCTCATCCTGTCCTTTGTTTGCTGGGAGCAGAGCCCAACCTCCACCTGTCTTTACCCTCCTGTCAGGGAGTTGCAGAGAGTGAGAAGGTCCCCCCTGAGCCTCATTTTCTCCAGGCTGAGCCCCCCCCAGCTGGTCCTCATCAGACTTGTTCTCCAGACCCTTCCCCAGCTCTCTTCTCTGGACATGCTTCACCATCCCAATGTCTCTCTTGGAGTAAGGATCTTCTTGTTGAGTGTATCTCTACCTGCCTCTCCTGTGTCCTTCCCCTAATCAGGCAGGGTGCCAGCACAGTCCTGGCCAGACGGCTGCATCCTCCACAGTGGGAAGGGGTGAGACAGAATCTCTGTGGAAAGAAGAGGGAGACTGGGAGAAGAGGGAGGGAATAGAGGCTGGGGTTTCAAACTTAGGTCACAATGCCCAGTTGGCACAAAGGCGGTCAGTGCATACGTGGTCAGGCACTGATTTTCTCCACGTGACTTTGAATCTGGAGGAGCAGCAGGCCAGCACCAGTACCCCTGTCTGGGTCCCCAAACAGCCCCATTTCACATGCCCCATGGGCAGGTAGAGACAAGGATCCAGCATTACAGTGGGTGCCTCATTGCTGTGCAAGGTCTGCGATCATGCAGCCCTTGGGTAAGTATCTCCTGTTTTCCCTCTTTTGTAGGGAATGGAAATGAGGAGGTTATTCTTTGCTGAAACATTTTGGAAAGTCACAGCTGAAATCTCTCACTTGTCTCTTCCATCTGTTTATTTTTACCACTTAATAACACGTCTGTCTCGTCAACTATTCCTGACATCGCGGCAAGAAAATCCAACTCCGTGAAGACAGTTTTATCAAAGAGACATTGCCTCTTCGTTACTGGGTGACACCACGTCAGCTCTTCTCCTGTGCATGAAGTCTGCTCTGTAATTTCAAAGGGTGTCTTCTATCTCTTTGAGGAGGTGGTATGACCAATATATTTGAAATTGTTGCTTGTTATGCAAAAGGTTATCCAAACTGTGAAGATAAGAAGCAATTTCAAGTGCTTCAAGGATTCTCATTTGTTTGGTGATGTGTTTTTCTCTTCACTGCCACACGATGTCACAGACCTAATTTCAAGTGATTAGTAACAATGGCAAAACAGTCATTGAAATAATCTGTGATAGGGGAGAGAACCCTGGGACAACATGAAGAGGCTGTGCTATCAATAATTTCTCACCGTTAATAATAAAGTCCTGGTCTGCAGACACTAGACCTGCTCCTGCCTCTGCTTTCCAGAGGTGCCCCAGCTCTCTGCAGAGGGGCAGTGTGTCTGAGTGCAGGTCAGTGCTGTTCATCTCCTTTTAAAGTTGGGTTTATATTCTTGGCAGTGGATTGCTTCTCTCATGCCTTTTGTTTAAAACTATGCTCCTGGTTTCGTTCCTGAACCATCCACCTGATGGGGAGGCCTGGAAGAACTGAGTCTGAACCATATGACATTTTCAAATGAGCTGTTCTAACACCCTTGCCTTATTTTTCGGCCCTGCCATACTTTATTGGTTTTTTTAAGTTTTGGAACCAGCCAAGCTGAACCAATGTTCCTATTTGTTTTTTTGGACAGAGAGTAGGGAAATTTCACTGAAACAGAGTCTTGGAACTCCCAGTTTGCTGTTCAGAATCACTCAGAACATATAACACTCTTTTGGGCACATTCTGGTAACAGAATCCCAGCAGCGCTGGCTGGGAGGGACCCAGTCCAACCTCCTGTTGAAGCAGAACAGTTGCCAGCATTAGGAGAGAGGAGAGAGCACAGCCGTGGGTGTCTCCATGTGCAAGGCAAGATGGATGAAGGCCGTCTGTGACAGCAGCACCCGAATTTAATGATTCCAGACCTTCTCACTAGTCCTGAACCTGGTATCTCCTGGTATCTTGTGTATGGTCCTGCTGTGCTTATAGGAAGTTGACTGGTGTTCTAGTGTACCAGGATTGATCCTCAGCTAACAAAAGCAATCCTCAGCACTTCAGAAAAAAAGTCAATTCCTGTATCAGATCAATTTGAGATCATCCTGTTCGCTCTTTGTCCATGTGAATGGCAGCATAACTGCCAGAGCCCATGGTAACCTGCCCTGTGGGAAGCTCCTTCCTTCTCTGGGAAGGAATGGCCACCAAACACCTCCAGGATCTCTTCTGCCTCTGTGAGAAGCTACTTCCAAAAATTAAGGAAAGAGGATCAAAGCTGCATTGTTGAATCTTGGGAGTTTTCCTGTGTCCCTCTATATGTTCTATTCCACTGCAGGTGTATCCCATCAACAGCATCATGAGCTCTGCCCTGAATTACGGGGTAAGAAATGATCTGGCAGGTTCTGCAGATCATGGAAAATCTCTAATAAGTGGAAAATAAGGGGAACTTACCACTTTCTGAAAAATAAATTCAAATTCACTCATGTGAGGGAGAAGGGTTTGTTACAAAAAGATGGAAAGAGTTAAGTGAGCTTGTAAGTGAAATGGCTCAACATTGATTTCCCAAATATTGATTTTTTTTCTCTCCCAGAAATGACTCCTCCAATGAAGGACCTGCCTTATTATTCTTGCTTTCTCTATGGCTGAGACTGGAGAGTGGCTAATCTGAGAAAAATCTACCTTTTCCTTGCTTTGGTCACAAAAAACTAACTGAGAACAAAACTTCAGGTACCTGCTGCCAACAGAAGGGTGCCAGGCTCGGATGTAACTGCCTCCTGACTGTGGCTGGGCCCATGATTTTCCAGTAATGCACTGAAATGGCATTTCCTAGATACCCTGAATTCCCTCATTTTCACTGCCTTGTTTTCTCAATCCTTTTAGGTACACTTGCCTTGTTTTGTCAAGAACTGTCAAACCTCAGCAAGTGAACCAAGAACTGCGTCCCAAATGAATTCTGTAGCAGAGGAAGAGCAGATCAGGCTGTTGTCCATGGTCCTTCCCTTCAATATATCTGCATTACCAGAGAGGAAAAAAAGGGCATTTACCTAAAAATAAAATTACTGAATATTTAAGTGTTGCTATTTTCATCATATATTGTTTTAAAGCTTCTGTTCATTTGGTGCTTCTTAAAGAAAATACAGATGTGGGCGAAGGGAAGCACCTGTACTACCTACAGAAACGCTTCTGAGTGCTGAGCTGTTTGTAGCCTCTGGGCACAGGCTGGCCCAGAAACAGGGGGAAGCGGCGGGCAATGGCTGTGGAAGGTATGGAGGCAGAGAGGGAATGTAAATTAGAGCTGATTTCTTGGTCCCACTTTACCTGCTGTTGCCTGGGTGCTCCTTCCTTCCCACCCATCTGTCCAGCACAGGGAGCTGTGAAGCCCAAGGCTGCAGATTGGGAAGGATCAACTCCGTGGTCAAGAGACACACGGTGGTCTTGGGATGACTTGTCTGTCCTGGATGCCAGAAGATGGAAACACAGATAGGAAAATTTACAGGCATTCAACAGTTTAACCACCATGAGGGAGTTTGGATTACCCATGTGAGGGGGGAATGAATGAAGACACAGCTTCACTCCCTCCTACAATGACTCCAGCTGTCACGGCCAGAGGCCAAGGACACAATCCAACTCCACCTCTTCAGTTCAGCTTGTGTTCCCAGACATAACACACTATCATCTGAGGGGCATGGGAATGTGGTGGTTCCCCTAGGCTTGGCTGCAGGGTCTCCTTGAAGGAGCAGGAGAGCTGGGGACAGGGACAAGTGCTGTGGTTGGCACTACAACAGGAGGGACCCCGAGGCTGGTCCAGCGAGAGCCACACTTACAAAGGAGATGGATAGATCACAATGAATCTGGACATTTTCTATCTACATGTTTCACCTGACATAATTTCATCCTATCTAGTCATTTGATCCACCTTTTAAACCCACTTTCTAAATCCAAACTTCAGTATTTTTAGTTATCTAAAAAAAGAAACAATGCTCACACACAAGAGCCCAGAAGATAAGAGCTGAAAGCACAAAACTCAGTATTGATCTACTGATCAATACTGAGTCACACCCTGGCAACTAGAGGGAAAAGGAACACAGTTAACTCAGAGCCACATGAAGCTTTGTACATTCAAAAACACCAACAGTGTTTTATTCAGAAAAAAATAAGCATCCTGGCTTTGAATGAGGTTAACACTCACATGAGGTGACATTTATCATAACATGAGCCAGAAACAAGTCTTGCCCCAACAGTACAGAAGGGTGTGTATCATCCTCATAGAGGCAATGAGACCTCCCAGCTCCTCCTAAATTCCTGCAGAGTCATTCCCACTGACCTGTCCTCAGTGGCTGCTGGTGTTCAATTGACCTTTGGTTCTCTCTAAAACCAGTTTATTATTTCCTGGTTTAGTTTCTCTATCAGTCCATCTTATTTAAACTACATCCTGTGAACTTTTTATTTTTTTGAACTTTACATTTTTTGCCTTAGAGACTTTCTAGCCTGCAGCCAGATGGGGCCCCTCTTCTTTCCTTTGGCTCTACTCACTGTGAGAAGAATAAAAGCCTCCTCTGTTCTCTTTGGACAGGTTTCCAGCATTTGTAGGATGGTTTATCTGGAAGGAACATTTCAGATTTTTCTATGCTGCAACAGACACCATAGACAGGGATGTATCTTCACTGCTGAAGGAGAACAAAACTGAGAAAATGCTTTCTCCAACCCTTTTGTAAACAAGACAGAGCTTGGGCCCTCTTCCCACCCCACTACCCTTGACCTCTCAAGGTGTTTTGCTCTCTAGGCTCTTTCTTACACAGGACCACAACAGCCACAACGGATCTCTGGTGGTCTCTGTCCAGTACTGCACTAGCTTGGATCAGGTCACCAGCATCTTCTGCAGTCCAGAGTGAACTGCCCTTCAAGGATGGAGACCCAACACTTCAGTGGGGTCACTTATCCCTGTGGAACTACTGGATCACCCTCTAGGCCCTTACTGAGCAATCATCTTTACAAAACAGGGAGGGACTGTGCCCAGCCAGGCTGTCCTTTGGGCCCTGCTCACCTGTGGCTGTCTCTGGACAGCTGGTTGTTCATGAAAGGTAGTACTTGAGGTTGCTCACAGCACAGACAGGCACTTAATAAAAACAATTTGCACTAACAATAACTTTTTTGAGGTTATTCTTTCTCAATCCTGCTATTTTCCATCTTTGCTGTAGGACATTCTGCACCTGAGAGGAACTGGGGACTGCACAGGACTGAGCACCCTTTAATACCCCTGTGGAGCACATGGGAAGGAGCATGTGTCAGTGTACCTGCTATTCCTGGTGGTTGTTCCTGCTGGAAAACCAGCCTCCACCCTAAACACACCCTGGATGGACCATCTGACTTTCCTTTTCCCGGCAAGCAACTGCCTCACCCCAATTATAAATACATTCTTCAGAAACACAAAATGCATAAATTAACACCTGCTTTGACACAGGCATGGGAAGGAAACCACACTGTGACCAGGAGGAGAGCTCACACCATTTCACCTGGTCCCCTTGGTGCAGCCCCATGTCCCTCACACAGGCGTGATGGCAGCCAGCAGCCATGGCGGGATTGGAGCTGGGGCTGTAGTGTTTGGGGGTTTCTCATCCCATTTAATGCTGCAACATTTGTTTTCAGGCAGCAAACACCAGTGGTGCCCTTGACTTGCAGCAATGCCAGGTTTGCCCTGGCAGTGTTATGACTGGCCAGGTGACCCTGTCCTCTGCAGACACCACAGTGACTCCCTGCTGATTCCGATGCTCCTGTGGGATGGGCTACTCCCAGTGGGCTTCAGGCCCTGCACACCACAGGGTGCAGATGGGAGAAGCCTTTCCAAGAAAGCATCCTTCATCTCACTGGGACAGGGCGACGCCAAGGTCAGGAGGCAGCTGGTGGATTCTGACGGATTCAGCACTGGAATAGCTGTTCCCTCAAATAAAAGCAGGGCTGAGAGTCAGGGGCCAGCCCGGAGCAGCGCCGAGCAGAGCTCGGCCAGGTCACTCTCATCATTCTCCTCAGGCTCGCTGCTGAAGGTGGAGGGGTTGCTGCTGGGCAAGCTGTGGCCAGAACCTGTCCTCAGGGATCCTTGTCCCTTTGGGTCCGACACATCCTGGAGGCACTCGCTGCCTGCACCGGCAGGAATTTGCTGGGAGTCTGGCTGAGAGTCGCTCCTCTGGCTGAAAAATTGTCCCAGCAGGGATTTCTGGAGGGTTGTTTGCAGGCTTTCACAAGTCCTCTGCTTCGTGCTCAGCTGGGTGTAATGCAAATCCAACTGCAGGACCACGTCTGTCTGGAAGGGAAGAGCAAAGGAAGCAAAGTGAATCAGAGACTCTGATTGGAAGCAGAGCTATCCTGCTGCTGCTGCCAGGAATGAGAGCCTTGGCTGACTGTTGAGCAGGCTCACAGCCCCATGCTGTGGCGTGATGGAGCAATGCTACTGCCAGAGAAAACGAGCTGTTACATACTCATACAGCTCATGACATCTGTGGGCCTCAGCCATGGATCCTGGATTTCAGCACTTCTCCTGAAATCAGGCCACCTCACCTGGGACCTCATCAGCCCGATCAGGGCACTGCCACTGTGAGCATCACCCCCAGGATGCTGGCAGGGGAGCAGGAGGAGAGACAGCTTGCACCTGGGCAAGGAATGGCACAATGTCCATCCTGGCCCTGGCAGGGACTGCTGCCCAAGGGAGCAAAGTGTGAAAGGGAGGATATGAACCACTTCCAATCCTGGCAGTGTTCAAGGCCAGGCTGAAGGGGGCTTGGAGCAACCTGTTCTAGTGGAAGGTGTCTCTGCCCATGGCAGGGGACGGAATGAGATGAATTTTAAGGTCTCTTCCAGCCCAAACCATTCTGGGATTTTGTGAACTAAACCACACATTGTTGGTAAAAGCCAACAGCTTTAAGCATCAGCACTCCACAGGGATCTGTTCACAGCCTAGCACTATTTTAAAATGTTACAAAAGATGAAGAAATCAGAAATGAACCACATTCATGGCAGCCAAACCTCTGAAAGCAAACCCCCAGAACAAGGCTGTGCCTGAAATGCCTGGCTGTACAGAGCAGGGAGATGTATAATGGAACAAGAAAATTTTGGCAGGCAATGCAGGGTCCAGGTCTCCTGTCTGCACTTAAAAGCAATGCAGAACACTTGGGAAATGTTCAGAAAAGAGCTCCAGGAACAATCAAGGGCTGAAAGCACTGCCATATGCTGAGGCACATCACGTACTCAGCAAACGGAGCTTGCTGTGGGCAGACTCAGGCATAGAGCAGTGCTTGGTGCTAAATCCACTGGCTCTGTTAGGGGAGGAGAAAAAAATCAAAGTAGACACAAAGTGCCGGCTGCTGTTTGAGGACAGCTGATCTGCTGTGAGAGACAAGCCAGGAGACCAGCAATTCTGCCACTCTCATGGTCTTTCAATAGTTTGAGAGTGTTTTGAAGTGTGTCAAAGAGACACAGTTTGGATCAGGCTTGGCAGTCTTATTCTGATGACAGAAGCTCCTGGCCAGCCCATGAGCTCATCTCTCAGGCAAGCACACAGCCTAGTGAGACAACTTTCATGTGAAGTATTTGTGCAAGTTTGACCTCCCCTACACTGATGGGGCAAAGAACAGCCTCCCTGGCCAGGTAGCACATTAAAAACAGGTAGCCATGATAGCCATGCCTCTCGCTGTTCCTGAGGCAGCTGCTGTGGATCAGGTTTTCTGTGAGGGCCAAGCAGGGGAGACAACACAAAAGCAAAGCGCACACATGCTCAGGCTCTGCAGGCTGATCTGTAAATCAGAAAGGTTTTGCTGAGGTGGAAAAGGTGAAGTAAAAGAGGACAGCACTCTGCTCTGGAGACAGGCTAGGAGAGCTGGGGTGTTCACCTGCAGAAGAGAAGGCTCCTAAAGAAGCTCCAAGGGAGCTGAAAAGGGACTTGGGACAAGGGCCTGGAGGGACAGAACAAGGGGGAATGGCTTCCCACTGCCACAGGGCAGAGTAAGACAGGATACTGATAAATTCTTGGCTTTGAGGGTGGTGAGGCCCTAGCACAGGTTGCCCAGAGAAGCTCCAACTGCCCCATCCCTGGAAGTGTCCAAGGCCAGGTTGGATGGGGCTTGGAGCAACCTGGGATAGTGGAAGGTGACCTCACCTGTGGCATGGGGGTGGAACTGGAAGAGCTTTAATGTCCCTCCTAACCCAAGCCAGTCTGTGACTCTGAAAGAGGATGGCTTTTGTGCCTTGAAGATCAACAAGCTCCTCTAACATCAATCCAGACATGACACTGACACAGGCATGTGGTCAGAAGGGCACATCCAGCTGCAGCTGTGCAGATGGGGAACACCAGTTACAGGAGGGTGCAGGAGAACTGTGGAGATGTGCACCTGGAGGCTCCCTACCTGAATTTTCTGCAGGCCGCAGAGCTGGAGGACGCAGTCCAGCTCCTCCCAGTTGTAGACGGAGGCAAGCAGAGTCTCCACATGGTCCAGACGGCTCTCCCTCTGCATGGCCATGGCCTCCATCTCCTGGGTCAAGAAAACAGGAGGAAATGCAAGGAAATTTCAGCATCGGCATGGAGCATTGTGGCACAAGTACCCATCAAACGTGCTGTCCCTCTGCACACAGTAGTGCCCAGGGCTTTGACTGACACGCTGCCTGGTGGAAACGCTGTGTATCCTAATGGAAGTACTATGGAGAGCAAGCAACAGGAATGCAAAGATTTTTCACACTCGCCTTGTGAGTATCAATGAGAGGACCAAGCTAAATAGCCCATGAGTACATCTGTTGAGAAAACTGAGGTATAATGGGATTTGCAGCAGAGCAGAGGAAAGGACCTTGCAGAGGTGTTATGGGATCTGTGTATTTAAAAAGTGCATCCTGTGGTGCATCACTGAGGTCATCAGGAAAACTAAAAATCAACCCTTTGTAATCTACCCTAACTGTTCCCAGCCATCTCCTTGTCCTTTTGGTGTTTGGAAAAGGCTTCCGGGGTTATTGGCTCTATTACTTTCTCAGGGATCACAGTAAGGTTGACCATCTTGCAGACGGTTCCCAGATCTTCACTCTCACCCTTCTGGAAGGAAGGAATGACAATGGCTTTCTTCCAGGCCTCAGGAGGACCATGAGCCAATGGATTCTCATCACCAGCTCCCTCAACACTCATGGGTGCACCAATTAGATTCCATGGATTTGTGAATGTCCTGTTTGTTTGGTGCTCCCTGATGTGGCCCTCCTCCTCCTCTGGGTCTAAGTCTTCATTGATCCAGACCTTCTTTCTAGTCTCAGGGGTAGAAGCTCTTCTTGTTGCCCCCAGATCCAGCTCCAAATGGCCTTTGGTTTTCCAAACCCCAGGCCTCTGTGTTTGAACCACACCTCTACAGTCCTCCTACATCACCTGACCCTGCTTCCACCTCTTGTACACCTTCCTTTCATGTGTGAGCTCAGGTAGAAGCCCCCAGCACATCCATGCAGGCCTGCTGCTACCTTTGCTTGACTCCCTGTTCATCAGGATCCTTGAAAATCCCCCAGCTCTCCAGGGTTGTGTCCCACAGGAACACAGCTCTCCAGCCTAGTGACTTCAAGACATTCACCTGGGAAAGGAATGACCTGATGTGTTTGCTTTAGCAGGAGGGTTGGACTGGATGATCTCCAGAGGACCATTCCAATGCCAAACATTCCGTGACTCTGATCTCAAGAGATCAGTTAAAGCCCTGACACACGAGATTCAAAGCCCCTTGGCTACAGCAATTCATTAACCACAAGAATCTGCACTCTGCTAAATTCCCAGCCTCCATAGCCGCCTGTTCCACAAATTGATTCCCTTCCACACTCTCCTTTATAATTTCCGGCTGTATAGGAGAAAATTATTTTCTAAATTATTTTTTTTAGCCAATTAATAATTATTTATAAACCTTTCCCCAGGGTGGAATACATTTTTAATGAAAATGATGCCCAGGAATTGGCAAGGCCAGAGCTTTAGTTAGCCCAGAAATACAGATACTATAAACAAACTGGGGGAAGGATGACTGGAAAGGCCACTAGGTCAAACAGTTCCAGATCAAGTGACTGGAAAACTAGGAGATCTAACATAAAGGTTTTTAAAAAGTAAGGATTCAAACAGTATAGAGAAAAAAATGGGAATGTCCTGGCTGCCAGCACAGTTCCTTTCTACATATGCTAGAGCAGCCCCTGCCTCTGAAGACAGTGCTTGTCAGGTAAAAATGCAGGTCAGGCAACACACAGGATGGGAGGGAATACAGAACAACTAAAGAAAATGGATCAGTGGTAGAAAATTCCATTCTGATTATCCCTGGCAAACCCACAGCAAGACCAGTTAAGTCCCTTTGATAAGAATAATGTGGCAAGTGCTGGGAAAACTCATTTCCTCAACCAAGCAGCAACCTGGGATCATTCCCCAGGGCTTGCAACCTTCCCTTCCGCCTGGTTTTGTTAGCCTTCAGCCTCCAGCTCCTGCACCTCAGCAACCCCCACTCCCTCGGCATCCCTTGGGAAGGGCTGGCACAGGGATTTGGAATGAGCCCTGTGCCCTCCTGCAGACATCTGTGTATCCCTGTGGTCACTCTGGATGAGCCTCCAACTCTAAATACACCTTAACCAGCACCCTACGAGCAGTTGCAAAAACCATCTCATCCGAAGTAACACTAGCCATGCTCCTCCTGTCTGTAATTATCTTAAGCAGCAGCTCGGTGTCGGGTGGCCTCTGTGGGTGGCTGAGGTGGGACAAGTGCCACGGCCACTGCGGTGGGAGCATGGTGGGAGGATGTGCTGCCACCTCAGCAGACACCACTGGGGGTCACTGTGAGCCAACACTGCCGTGCAGTGGGACAGGGATCCCACTGCCCTGACTCTACTGGGGTCCCTTTTTTGTCTCCCCAACCCTCTTGAGACAGCTCCAGAAGCAGGAGCACACAGCTGGGTCCCCCTTTCTCAGCCGATGTGGGGCGGATGCACACAAATACCTGCTCACACACACACAAACATGTTTTTCATGCATGATTAGAGAGCTCACAAGGGGAAATGATGCTCCAACGTGGGAACAGGTAGGATCAAGCTCCAGTACTCCTGGATACATCATGCTGCATCAGTGACCCCAATGTACTGAGGAGCAGTGTCTCTCCATGAGCAACAAGGGCTGAAAAATCCACTACAGTCAAGATATACTTCAGCTAAAGGACTAAAGAAAAGGAGGAAGATGATTAGCAGAGAGGAGTAGCAAGTTAAATTCTTAGGGGTGGCATGGAGACCACCAGGAAAGACCACACTGGGCATACAGTCTGTTAGGAAAGGTGTGGGAAAGGGTACAAGGAAGCTGGTACAGATCAACGGGGAAGAAATATGGAATATTAGCACAGCAGGCTAAGATGGCATGATTCAAAAAGCCACATCTGCTTCCAAACACACAAAACAGAACAGCTCTTTGCCTCAATCAGATTAAATACAATAATTTAATCAGGCAGGCCAGAAATCAGTCTGAGGGGTAACTGGTTAAAAGCATCAAACCAGTGCCAAATCCTTGATGTGATGTATGAGGAGCAAGGCAGGTGGCCTGCAGGGAACCCACTAAGGCATGGAAGGAGCCTCAAGGAGGTGTGTAGAGGAAGGGATCTTTTTCCACCTGGCATCAGCCTTTCCCTGGCCTCAGCCCAACCACACTCCCACCTGTGCCCTGGGGAAAGCAGCCTGGGAAGGGATGCTGCCAGAGGACTCACGTGGGGCTGGCAGAGCAGGAGCTGGGGGGCAGCGATGTGGGCCGGGGGGGGCTGCAGCTTGGCACACACCGACATCAAGTTGGAGAAGAGCCGCAGGAACCGGAGCTCCACCCGGGCCCCACAGGGGAAGGTCACTGTTCTGCTCAGCGGCTCTGGAAGGGAAATTCAAGAGGGATCAGCTCCTTGGAGCATCCTGCTGACACCTCTCTGCAGCCCAATGTTCCTGAGGGGCACAGGGACCCCCAGCTCTCTCCTCCCCATGCCCTGCATGGCTCACCATGGCCCTGTCCCCAGCACTCGGCGCCTGCTCCCGAGGGACAGATGGGGTCTGTCAGGGACCGGGCTTCCTTCAGGGTATGCTTGATCTCCATCACCTGCTTCCCAGTGACCAGAGGATCCTGGCCGATGTCTGTGGGAAAGAGTTGAAGGCAAAAGGGTCTCTCCAGGTTCCTTATTGAACTCCCTGTCTTTCAGACTCTGTATGAATGTCTCCATACTGCTGCCAGGCTACTGAAAGCTCACATGGGGCATGGCCTGGGATCTGGATTTTAGGGAGGAATGGTTGGCTGGCTGGGATGGGGTTGTGGAGAGCCACTCAGTCTCTGCACTCTCTTCTCACCTCTCCTACAGTGAGTGGTTTCTCACTTGTCCCTTACCTTCTAACACATCCTCCAACATATGCGTAACCTTTTTCTCTTTCAGAATGTGTTTCTTCAGGTATTTCATGAAGATCCCAGAGCTGAACTCCCCATCCTGCAATTCATAGGCTTCTGCATCTTCGCTCCTGCAGGAGTAAGGACAGTTCTTTAGAGTCCTCACATTTCTGTATCAGGCACAAAGTCCTAGTGGTGATTCTGGGCTTGCCAGCTCCATCCTGACTTTGTTGGCTGAGTCAGAGTTTGCTTCTCAAGGAATGACACGAAGTGCCTGGGTTTGGCCAGGAGATGGTGGGAAGGGCACAGGACAGGAAAAAGCAGTGGAAGGGTATGGGATAGGCAAGCACAGTCTCCAGCCTAGGCAGGTGACAGAAGGAGCAAAGCCAGCAAAGCTGGCACTGGAGCAGTAAGCAACACCCATCATCTCAGGAGGCTTCAGGTGGTCTGTTTGGGCCACATGAACCTGGGGAATCAGGCTCAGGCCTGAAGGACAGGTGACAGAAGCTGATTTCACCTTCATGCACAACCTGTAACTGAAGCACAGGCTGCCATGAGTGATGGTAGGAGAAAAGACAGAAGTGCCTGAACAGCGAATGCAGCAGATGGAGGGTGAGAGCCAGAAGAAATGTGACAGAAGCACTCTCCTGCCTCCAAAGCCACCATACATGAAAGAATGAGAGGAGATATGGCTGTGCCAGCACCTGATCCCGTGTGAGGGTGTGGGGACAGCAAAGAGCACTTACGTGGCATAGCCATAGACAGTATTTCCCCAGGGCTCCAGCGGCTGCACCTGGGAGAGAGCACGTCCTGGATTGTACCTGGAAGAGAAAGCAATGGCATAAAATCAGTGTCAAGGACATCTGTCAGCTGGAGGGAACAAAGCCCACATGAGAAGAAAGCTGGGAGTACCACCCAGAACCCAAACCACAGTGAAATGAGTAGATAGGTCCAGCTGTGACCTGTCTGCACTGGTGAGCTGCTCCCTGCCCTGCACCGAGCCTGGAGCTGTGGGGACAACCTTCCTTCCTCCCTCCAGAGGCTGGATTTTAACAACTCCAGGCAGCAGCACAGTGCAAAGAACACATGGGATCACCACGGCCCAATGGACGACTGTCCCTGCAGAAGTCAGAGGTCTGCACCAAGCATGGTTATGGCTCAACCACCTGTGCCAGTGTCTGGGGTACCCCACAGGGCCCCTCCAGACCAGGCATACGCTTCTGCCTCAAGGAACCAAAGCAAGTTACAGCTCATACACCCCTAGATCTCACTGAGAGATGGGATCAGGAGATGCACACCCAGGTCTTGAAGCCCAAAATGGTCCTGGCAATCCAGTCTAGATGTAGCTGAAGGAGCACAGCCCCTGTTATTTCAGGTAGAACCGCCTTTCCCGGTTTCAACCAAGAAAAATCTGATGGTTGCACTGAATGGTCAAGTCTTGCCCATCTGACTGCAGTCAGATTGACAGCATGGGAACAAGCTGCCCCCAGTTCACACCAGTGACTTGGAGCTGTTCCCAGTCACATAGAGACAAGAGCCAGCCACAGAGACAGTGTTATTCTGCATTATTCAATTCCAGCACAGCTTCCTGGGGCTGAAGCTGGAACGCTAAGGAGAACAGAAGGGACGGCTGTATTGCCAGCAGCCACTGTCACCTACTGCTGGTGGCACAGTCTGGAGATGTTTCATGGCAGGATTCAACTGGCTTGTCTGAGTTGTCTTAAAGATGATCAGAAAAGAAAATGTGGGGAAGGTGATACGCTTCTAAACATGAATATCGAGATTTATCTGCTCCTCAGCTGCTCCTAAACTAATGCAGAAATCTGGGATTCCAGGTCCAAGGATAAATGAGAGCATTCCTGGAAGAGGCAAGCGCATCCACCTAAAATCAGCACATAAACATATGAGGCTACACACAGGCTCTGTGTTCCTGGTTCCTCCTCTGCTAAAGCTGAGCATCTGCTCCCACTTGGCAAAGGAGGATGTGTTTTTCACCGCCTGGCATTTCTTCTGATGCCAACATATGGGGTGAGGGGATACACTGGGTGAGCTCCCTCTCAGCACAGACACAGCTCCTCCTGGTTCATGCACAGACCTCCTCCTGGTTCACATTGACAGATCTGCAGCACCCACCTGAGCAAAAGGGCCTTGGGAAAGGTGGCCCTCAGAGCCTTGCTTTACACAGTGGTGTAAACATATACAGCTATGAAATCCAGACACTTGTCCAAGCAAAAATGGTTACTTCTCGAATGCAAGGAGCTTAAGACAGAGTTTCTACAGCAATTCCCCACAAAATCAGGGATAACACCCATTTCATGACGTACTGTGCTTATTGTGGGAAAGGGGAGATGTGAGCTTTGGGGGAGGAGAGAGAAAGACAGCTGCACAACCTTCCCTGAACATCCCAGCAGATCTCGCACCACATCCTTTTCCCAAAGCCCATTAAGACTCCACTGAGCACAGGAACCACTGGCAACATCAAGGAAGGAGACAGCAGCTCAAAGGGAAACAGCAGCTCAAAAGCTGTTTTATAGATCATTAACAGTTGTGTTGGTGATCCCTGTGCAGCCTTCATGTTACCTCCTCATCACTCACTGCCCTTGGATGGGCTGCCAGCAGCCCAGAGGTGCAGTAGCCCAGCTCCTGCTCCACTGCATGCCATCCCCTGCCTGTTTTCCTGCTGGGGAGAGCAGCAAGGTGCTGCCAGGTGTGCCAGAGAAGCAACACACTCTGCTTTCAGCAGCAAGCAAGAAGGGAGAAAGGGGATGCTTCACTCTGGGGAGTTCAAGGCAGGATCAAGGGACATCAAGCTCCAGTGACAATGGTGATTCGGAGCTGCAGGGTTAAGTCCCTGCAAAGCCAGCTTTAAGGTATTCAAAGTGAGCATTCCCATCTCTGCAGCTAAATGGCATCAAAGATTTATCATCTCTCCAGGGGCTGGCAGCTCTTTCAGGGTATCAAAATCCCTGTCGTCTTTCTGGTTCTTCGTGTTGGAACCATAGCAGGAAGAGAGAGACTTTCCTGCATTTGCTCTCCAGGTCTTTTCTGACCTGTAAATCTGCCTCAGGAGACTGAAATAAATGAACTAATGACAGCTTCTACCGGAATAGTCCACCCACCTCTGCTGAAATTGGACAAGTAGTAATTTTCTGCAGCAGGATAGAGGTCTGTAGGCCAAGGGAAGATGATGGGCTTTCCACAGACAGCTGGAAAATGCTGATCTCTGACCTCAGTAGCAGCTGCTTCACAACACAACCACTTCAGAAGGATTTAAGGCCAGTAAAAAACAAGCAGCAGGACTTAAAACATTTCCCCCATCATGCTGCACTCTTCTCACTAAGACGTGAACAAGAACTGAGCCAGGAGAAGAGAGGTGAGCTGAACACTCCCAGCCTGAGCATGTGGGATACACGGATCAGGAGAGTACATGATCAGTGAGACCACGTCAGGTGGGTCACGCTTGAAACACAAAAGACAAACCCTGTGCTGAGTTTCAGCCAACAATTTATGGCAGGCAGAACCACTGCTCCATGGGGGAGGCAACCTGCCTGTATTTGTCAGGTTTCTTCACCTCAAAAAATCAAGTGAGGGTCTCCAGCCCCTTCTCTCAAGTAGATCTCAGACAACATATGATGGTCCTTGCACTAACACGCAACTCACCCAAGTTTCCAGAACATCCTGCAGGACTGACAGTGTTGCTGATTTTCTGACACAAATCAATAACCTTTCACGGAGCAGCACCACTAGGGCGGTGGCTCCAGCAATCCCTGGGAACAGCCCACGGGTGGTGTTGAAGCTGAGGCTGTTCCCCAGCCCCTCAGAGCACCCAACCCATGTGAGGAAGAGGGAAGAGCACCCTACCACTTCCTGCAGGTGTCCAGCAGGATGACGTTCAGGGCTGTGTGCTGCTGCTGCATCTTCTGGAGGATCCTCTGCACGCTGATGCAGTTCTCAGGGGCGTAGGGCTGGGGAGCATCAATGGGGACCATGTAGTTCCTCCCCAGATGTTCGTAGCCATGGCCAGCATAGTAGAATACAGCTGGGAACAGGGGGAGGACAGGATGAATCAAGATGCCAATCTGCAGGTCTACAACCAGCTCCCCACAGCCATGTCCCACATTCTGTCCTGAAGGGATACTGGTGCAGAGTAGACCTAGACAAAGCAGCACCTATGGAACTGGAGCTATGTTGTCCTCACAATTTTGATGTTTTTCCAGTTTATCCCCTTTGGCAGGGTTGGAAGCAGCCCTGAGACGCTCTCCTGTACTTGTGGATTCCCACACTGTTCACCTGAAGTCACTGAGTTTACATATTTCCAAACCCACTGTGCTACAACACCCAGGCTTGGCACCTTCCAGGCTGAATTCCACCTTTTTACAAAGCTCAGGTTAATCCTCAGCTCTTTGCAGGCAACAGAAAAGGATTTTACCACAATGGAAAATACATTAACAGCCTTTTAAATGAGAAACTCCTCAGCTTCCTGGTTTTGGAGAAGAGACTAACAATGGATTAGGTGATGGAAAATACTCTCCAGATTTCAAAGGTTTGCCTGTATTTACACACCTATAAGCTGGTGAAAAATTTGATAGAGAAAGATGAGTCCTCCAAATATCCAGAACATGTGGGCCAGGTGCTTCAACAACCTCAGACCAGACACAGCTCTGTTAGGCAGGAGAGGAGTCACACTCATCCAGGTGCTGGTGGGAAGTCCAATACCCAATGAGAATTTTGGTTTTTACTCTTAAGCACATGAAACTTAGTCATGTTTTCTGCCTTCACAAGAGATGGTAACACAGGGACATCCAGGTGGAAAGTACTGGAGAGCTCAGCATGGCCCATACTGGTGCTCCCCTCTGATCTCTGTGTTCCATGAAGGGCTTTCCTCTTGTACAGGGATCCGTATGCAGGATGAAGCTTCCCTAAAGGAAGTTGCACAGTGGTTGGTCACCCTACCCCAGTCCTGCTGACACTGCTTGGGGAATGCTGGTTGATGAAAGCCAACTTGGGGAACTGAAATCAGTTAGAAATAGCTCTGTGAGGTGACACAGTTGTGCTACTGCAATGGAGGGACGGTGAAAAGCGAAAGTCAGAAATGGGAACAAGCAGCTAAGAGGCAACAGCAGGAGAAATTCTTCAGTCAGATTCACTGCCAAAGCCCTCACTTCAGTGAGTAACCTCTTCCCTGTTTTCCCTCCACTGTTCCTGCCCCTGGACTTGGCAGGACACTCGCCTTGATCCCAATTCTGCAAGGGATTCAGTGACAGGGGAGGGAGCTGAAGGACTGAAAGCATGACCTCATCAATGTGGAAGATGGAAAACATGATCTCATAGTCAAAAAGACCTTGAGTCACCTTCAGTTTCTATTCTCAGGGGACAATGGAAAGTTTCTCAAATGGCTGTTTCCACAGGTACCCACGAGATTTGGGTTCCTCTTCTTGTGGATCGCCAGCCAGACATGGCAGGCTCTGATTTGCAGTAGCTTTGAACTTTGGTAACTTGCAAATCAAAGCCACAAAACCCCCTGAGACTAAAAAAAGAGTATAAAACAGGAAGCCTTCTGGAAAAATTAGATGCAGGCACTATAGGTGGGGCCCCTCAAGTTGAGCACTGATGGCTTCTGTCTCTCTGCCTCTGCCCCTGTTTGTGCAAGGAAGTGACGACATCTGTCACCAGGCAGCATCTCTGATGCTTGGAAAAAATGAAATATTACAGAAAAGCCCACAAATAATGATTGAATCCTTAAATCTTCTAACTTTTGAGGTCTTGTGCACCTGAATGCACCACCAGGCGCTCCCCATACTATATAAACCAAGAAGACTTGTGTTCAAATCCAACAAAACATGAGTTTCACATCAGATAAACAACTTCTCCAGCCTCTCCTGAGCTCAATTTCTCCTCCTGAACAGGAAAGTCAACAATTTGCCCAGAGAAGGAAAGGACTTTTTTTATTCTGAGCTCTTCCCACATCGTGTGAGTCAGAACTGCTGATCACAGACAAACTTCCGAGTGCCAAATTAAAAAGGGGAAGCTCCAGGCATTGCTTATAATGCAGGAAATGTCAGCATGAGGCTTAATTAAGGCATGACTCCATATTCCAAGTATTTCATTCACAACTTTCTGCTCTTGTTGCATTTCCGATGTAATTTTTTTGACTCGGGACTTTTTAGGACACTCAAAATAACATCTTGAGGGGATTCCTCATTCGCCTGGGGAGGGAGTAATTAGATCACTCAGGAGATGTTTATAGCCTTCAAAAATGCTCTGCAGCTTTTCTAAGAGATCTGGCAGAAGAGCAGCCTGATGACCCACCACCTCTATACAGTGAATTGGAGAAGCCTTTGGATCACAGAATCATTAGGCTGGAAAAGACCTCCAAGATCATCAAGTCAAACCTTGGACTGAATCCCACCACGTCCACTAAACCATATCATGCAGTGCCACAACCACTCAGTTGTTGAACACCAGTAGGAGAGGGAGAAGGAGCTAGGCTTGGATGGTCTGGAGATGTGAAAGTGGACAAAGGTCTCACAACAGTCTACAGTTCCTGGAGGGGCAGTTACAGAGACCATAAAGCCTTACTCCCCTCGCCAGCATGGCTCATACAACATGGGACAACAAGTACCAACCCATGGAGGATCATGTTCACCATCCAGCCCTCTCCTCCCCCTCATGTCTACACAAAGCTCTCCTGATTTCAGCTTGGTGGAACCTCCAGGTAAAGCCTAAGATACAAGGGGATTTCAGAGAGCAACCACAAAAGGAAGCTGCAGGCGAAGTCACAGGAATACGCTGTCACCAGGTGACATGCTTGGCCAGAGCAGTCACAGCCGTGTGCGGCCCTTCCCACCAGCTCAGCCTCCCTGGTGAGTCAGTGCTTCCCGGAACGAGGTGGCTGTGCAGCATTTCCCTCGTGGCCATGTCCCTATTATCCATTGCACAACTTCCAAACCTGTTGCTGAGTGCCAGGCTGGAATCAGCCCATGCTGACTTCCACCGTCTGGGTGCTACACAGCCAGGAGATAACCCTCACGCTGAGGTTTGGAAGCAAAAGAAATCCACCTGGCAAGGTGTTTTCAGGGTATCTGCTGGGCTGGGAGAACTCAGGGACCCCAAAGAAGATGCTCCTTTCACCACCAAATCTGAACACCTGCTTTAAGACCCACAAAATCTGCTGCTTGGGTTTGTGTTTGAGGAACACTTCCCACTGAGAACAGGGCATGACAAGCACAAAGTGCAACCTCAAAGCCATCTGCAGCTGGCAATGCTCTTCTGAAAAAGGGCTGTCAGGGGCCCAAATCAGACCTTCAGGAAAGAGAAACAAGGAAATCATGGCCAGATGCAGAAGACAGGGCTCAAAAGGAGCTCCCCTCCTCACACAGTAGAGCCTCCTCAACTTTGTCATCTATGGAAAAATGAAAACCTCTTTTCCAATTCACTATCAGAAGCACTGGCTCCCCAAAAACTCAATGTGAGCACATGCTGTTGCAGCTGGAGGCTGTCATGTGATGGAGAAACACTGCCTTTGCCTGGCTGTAACCTGCCCAAAACAGAACAACACTTATACAGGGGCTTCTGCCAAGTCTGGCACTGCTGAGGAGTTTGCTGCAGGTCTCCATTGAGAGCGAAAAGTTCAATTTCTTCTCTTTTAATTCAACAGCTGTTCAGAAAATTGCCAAATCCCTGCTCAGCAGGGGCAGGTGGCTGGGCTGGCTTGGCCTTACCATAGACTCCCTTCCCCAGGAGCTGCAGGAACTGACTGACTGCTGTTGCCATCTCAGCCTTGTTCAGATCCAGGAGGGAGACAACCTGGAAGCCCAGCTGCTCCAGAAGACGACTCAGCTCAAACACGTCCCTGACAGGAGCCAGGAGGTTGGGGTGATGCTGGTAGCAGTTGTTGCCCACTAAAAGTGCTATTTTGCCTGTAGCTGAAACAAACACCAAGTGACAAAGCTGTAAACGCTCAGCGGGAGGCAAGGTCTCACCTCCTCCTGACAGAGCGAGATATAGGAAATGTAAGAAAAGATCTCAGCAAGAAGGATAGACCCTAGGCTGCTGCAAGCCTGGAGTGCCCTCCAGAAGGCCCTTGGCTTTCTGAACATATTGACAAAATACACAATCATTTTGACAGAAAGGCTTGAAAAGTTTTCATTTGACAGCCAAAATCCCAGGAGTGCAGGAGGGTCTGCTCTACCTTCCCTTCTGTGACTGTGGAGCTGGTGTGCCAGCAGTGTCTGGGAGGGGGATGTACTGAGCCAGGCAAGGAGTCCTTTCCCTCACAGGGCTAAAGGAGGGAAGCCCTGGGCTCCTGCTTTAATTTTATCCCCACCTCCCACTGTAAAAAAAAAAGGGATTTATGTCACTCAGCAGTGGTGGGAGTGAGGAGCTTTGCCCTGCTCTGAGGAGGTATTTCAAGGATGTCAAAAGGTGTCATGTGAACAACACCTTTAAACTCGTTTGGCAGCCCCACAGCTCAAGACTCAGTTACTCATTAGGCATAATATTACTCCACTTGCTGAAAAAGATCAAGGCTTGTCAGGGGATGGGACTCATCTTGTGCTGTGCAGCTCTGATCCCAAAAGCACCGAGCCTGTGGCAATGCGGGCATAAAGGCTTGAAGCAGACTCTGCAGGAAAAGCACTCCCACTCCTCGTCCTCCCATCTACCCTGGAGCCTGGCTTTTAATTAAGGCAATAATTGCTCAGGAAGGAAAGATGACAGTACTCACCAAAACACTTTTCAGAGCCACACATACCTGGGAAAGAAAGAGGGAAATGATAAGCCTGTGCCCAGCATCCAGTGCCAGGTCTGAATCCTGCTCCAACATCCCCAGCAATGTACAGCTGGATCAAACACATTGAGGATCCGCACAAGCAACACTCCTGGGGCAACTTCTTCACAGACTGACTGCTGAACTTAAGCACATCAGTGTGATTTTAGAAGGATTTAGGAAATCCTGCCTGATTTATGACATCCTGAGCAGGTGGGAAGCAAAGCCTGGAGAAGGGGCAGGCTAGGGAAGGAGGGTCAGCACAGAGGAGCTCATACCTGGGCTTCCTGACGTGACTCACCTGCCCCCTTGCCACAGCAAAAGCAAAGGAAACACAATGACTCACGGTCAATAAAAGCACCAAAACAGAGCTACTTGCCATAAATGTCCAGTGCAGAGAAAGCTGCCATTTGCTTTTGATTGCAACAATATTCCCAGAGGTTTTGATCTCTCTTCTCTGACTTTCCCTACATTTTAGCAGTTCTGGCTTAGCAAAGCCATCCCAAATGTGACTCACTTTGATGACCTCCCCAAGCTCCCCTGCCCAAGCACTTTCAGCTGATTAAAATCATTGTTAACCCAACAGCTCCAGCTTTTCTTATTTAAATTAAAAATAAATTTAAAAATCCGTCCTAGGAGAAAATTCTATATCCTACGGGCTCTAAAAGAAGAAATGAAGAATAAATTGCACAAATCTCATGGGTCTGGAGGACCTCTGGCCCCTGAACCAGTGTTGCTGATGCACCAGGAATGCCTGAAAAGCTGCAGAACAAAACCACTCATCCTCTTCTGCCTCCGACAGAGGTGCCTGTTGCATGTTAAAGCTCCCCACCCGTAGCACTTTGAAAGCAACTAAATCTGGTATCCTTTTCTCACTGCCTGTCCTCCCTGGATGCTGTTTTTCCAGCTGTGAGGAGGCAGACCGTGCTGCTCTCTGGCTTCACAGGATCAATTTGCACTTTTGGAGAAATTTTAAATTCAGCCTAAAAGCCAGGATGAGAAGCTTATGGCATAGAAAAGTCTCTAGATGGAGCAAAGAGCCAGCAAAGCCAGCCTGTGCTGTTCCTGTCTCACACAGGGCAAAGGCAGGGGGCCAAAGCAGAGGCAGAGCATGCCCAAGGCTCTAGGGACACATCATCTCCCTGGGATACATCACTCACGCAGCATCAGCCCTAAGCTGCCAGCCTGAGGGGCCTAAACCTTCCCAAAATAAACCCCATGCTCTCCAGCTCTCTGCGTCTAAGTGCATCACCTCATCTCAGCAAGGCTGGAAATGCGTTTGGGCACAGGAGCCCACTGTGATTTGGCTGTGGACCTGTGAAATCAGCACCCTGGCAAGGCAAGAAAACCACAGGAAGCAGCTGAGAGCACAGAGCCTGCCCTAACACAGCAGGTTTCTGACAGACTGCAGGGCACAGCATCCCACCCCACCAGACAGCGCATCATCAGCTCTGGGGGATTCTGTTTTCCAGCCAGCGCTTCCCTCACTCCCTCTGAGCCCCAATATCAAGGAATCTTATTTGTCACAGTCCTTGTTCACCAGCTCAGCACTTCCAGACATGAGCACTAAATTCCTTTGTACCCTCTAATTACTCCTCATTCTGGGTGATGTGCAGCAAAGTAACAGGGGTGGCTCTGCTCACCTACGTGAACGTCCACAGCGCTGGTCCAGTGCTCTCCGTGACTGTTGGAGGCACAGCAGAGGTACGTGCCCGAGTCACTGACCTTGGCGTGGGTGATCTAGACAGATCAAAAGTTAAATCACATTATTTATGGTGAAAGCCTGCAGCTCCCTGCTGGGATCTGCCAAAGGTACCTGTGTGCCTGGAATAAAAAGTACTTTTCTTGCTGTTCACTGAGACTTTGCCTCACAAAGAATCAGGACAGGGATAAGAACTAGAGCAGCACTAGCTGGCAAGGACTCTGGTTCTCCATCCCAGGATCCTGCTCAGAGACGGACTAAAGCCACCACTGAGTCAGATTGGCCATAGCTCTGTCTATTCAAGCCCTAAACACCCCCAAGACCTTGCTGCCATTCTGGCTCCAGTGCAGCACCATCTACCTCCAAATGAACAATCTCTTCCTAGTGCTCAGCCTGAACTTCACTGTCAGAAGTGCAATCTAAGGCCACTGATCCTGTAGCACCATCAACTGTTACTGAGAAGAGACTGGATCTCTTGTCCTTGTACCCTTCATGTGATGCCTTGGAGTAAAATCCCCTTTCTCGATTCAAGAAACAGCACTGATTTACATTCCGCCAATGACACAAAATAAACCCAACCCTTCTGCTGCCTCCTTGAATCTTTTCTGTCAGGACTAACCACTTTTTCTTCCAGGTGTCCTGTAGGCAAACAGTATTCCCACAGGTCCATCATTCTGCACAAACAGACAATAGCTGTTCTCATGCCTCTGCTGCAAAAAGGCACAAGAGATGTGTTGAAAGCCCTTGACACATCTATGGATCAGTTACCTCTTAGAGAAACATCCACAAGTTTGAAAGAAGCCCATAAAACAGATTCCCCCTTCACCCAGTCGTCCAGCCAGCTACCAAAGCAAAGGGGTGATACATAGAAGACTTTCCCAGAATCCTGCAACCAGCTTCTCCCACCACCCACCTCAGCAGCCAAAGCTTCTGAACTATCCCCAGACAACCTTACCCAGAGTTTTTTTCTCTTGTACTGTTCCAGCAGGTTCCCATTCCGGTACCACTGGTAGGTGGGGGCTGGGACCCCCATGGCAGCGCACTGCAGCTGCAGCGGCTTCCCCACCTCCACCCTCTGTTCCGTGGGGTTGAGGACGATGACGGGCTCTCCTCGCCACAGCCGAGGAGGCAAACCTGCAAGGCAGCCAGAGCATTGGTCCTCCCTCCATCACGGCAAACAATGGCCATTTTTCACCCTCATCACTGCACCGTTCTGCTTTGAGAGCAGAGAATCCTTGGCAGCAACACCTGCAGTAGTAAATTCCAGACTACAGCCGTGCCTCTAGCTTCCCAAACCTGACCCTTGCCCTTTCCTGCCAAGGGTGCAGTCAACATGCTGAGGTAAACCACACCCTGAGTTATTTTTGGTCAGCTCTGAAGTAGCCAGATGGACTCTTCCAGTTCCAACACCCTGAATAGCCCTAGAAAACCCAGTGAGTGATCAGCAGGAGGTGCAGGTAAATACCAGATTGGATGGGGCTTGGGGCAAACTCTTCTAGCAGACAGTGTCCCTGCCCATGGCAGGGGCATTGAACAAGATGAGCTTTAAGGTACCTTCCAATACAAACTATTCTGTGATTCCACGATATATCAACAAAGGTAGAAGACATGCTTGTACCTCTGGCGACACACTGATGAACCTCCACCTTCACCCAGTCAGAGAAGACAGCATTTCTGTAGAGGTCATTGACTCTGCAGGTGTAGAGTTGCGTCTGCTCTGCAGTGATGGGCAAATCTTCGTTGGTCGCTCCAGGAATCGGGTGGCAGTCAGACTAATGGGAAAACACAGGCAGTGGGCAGTGATTCCCTGCTCATTGCTAGTAGCAGAGGGCACTAGGAAGCCCCTTGTATGTGAAAAGCAAAAGTGGAAATTCCTGATTTCCTCCCTTCCTTCAGCTCCCCCAGTGTGTGCAGGGGCCCAGGGACACCCACTCCCAACCTTTACCTGGTGCTGACAAAACCACTGGTACTGCAGCGAGGTGCGTCCCTTGGCTCGGCACCGCAGTGTGAAGGAGTATCCCACCGGGACAGAGACGGAGACCGGCTGCTCGGTGATAGCAATGGCTGCAGAGAAACAGGGTGTGGAGGTGGAAACAACACAGCAGGCACAGCCCAGGGCTCACTGGCCTTCAAGAGTGGCACCCATCTCACCGGGAAGGGAAGTCTGGAAGAACAGGGATGCTCCTGTGCCCAAAGACTGGATGGATGGATGGATAAGTATATGGACAGGTGGGTCAGTGGATGGACGGGTGAGTGGATGGTGGACAGAAGGACGGGTGGATGGAAGGATGGGAGGAAAGATGGGTGGATGGATGCCATGACACTCCTCTGGGTGCTCTCCCAAGTGCCAGGGGGATGGCACGGTAACTCTTCCCACTACCCCGTGGCCACTCACCTTCCTGCATTGCTTCT